>JAEHOE010000106.1:0-465668 GCA_016858145.1 Edaphochlamys debaryana | reverse complement strand
CCCCTCCCCTCCGCTCCTCCCCCTCCCTCCCCCTCCCCTCCCCCTCCCCTCCCCTCCCCCTCCCCTCCCCTCCCCTCCTCCTTCCCCTTCCCTCTTATCGCTTACCAGCTCTGACGCGCTCAAGGAGGAGCCGGAGTCGAGCGCAATGACCACCGTTTTGCACGATGGCTGCGACGCGGTCTGGCCAGTCAACTAGAAACCTGTACCGCGCTGGCACTCCCGACGAGTTGCTCCTTGCTGCGACGCGCCCTTCGGGCGCATAGTCATCTGCGCTTTTAGTACAGGTCGTTCGCCGTTACTCCTCGCGCGGTCCAGCTTTCCAGCTCGAGATAGCAAGATTGCTCACAGTATTGGCGCGCGTAGTGAGTCTCCAGAGCGGTCCTGCCGTTGCCCGTAAGCATGCCCACAGCCCCGACCAAGTTGCAAAGTAACACTACAGCTAGGCAGCTCGCCAAGTCCAGTAGTATCATTTGTAGCTTAGGTGTACTTCGCTTCGTTGAATGCACGGTTGCTTGCAGGCATGCGAGGACGCTTCTTGCCCTTTCAGGGGGTATACACGGCACAACAGCAGCGTGTGAATTATTTGCTTCAGACATAGCGCAAGTACGGTCCGGATGATGACCCCGCACGGAGCCACGGACCCCTCGCCGTCATTCGGCGCACGAGCGAACAAACTAGGAGAAGGCGTAGGGGGAGGGAAGGCCTGGGGAAGGCAGCAGGGGTGAGGTTGGGGAGGGACGTGGAGGGAAGCGGACCTGGAAAAGGCGGGAAGGGGAGCCGGAGGGAGGGAACAGGAGGGGAGGGGACTTGCGGGGGTCGACGGCACGCCGGTAACCGTCGGGGCTGTCTTAAAGGCACTGTGCATCCAAAGCTTACCAGCTTACAAAGCTACCAAAAAACTTACTGCTGGCGAGCCCCTAGAAGCATCGACGCCACACAAGCTACTGCGCCTTCTTCGACCGAGCAGCTTCGAAGAAGAGCCGCTGCCTTATAGCTCATCGTCACATATACGCTAGCCCTTTGGCCTGGCCGATGGCTGGATGCAGCCGCTGCCTTATAGCTCCAGCTCTTGCATCTTTGTGCTGGCATCTTTGCTGTTGATAGGGCCTCTGTTTATTGACGCGCTGCCTTGCCACGGCAACTGCACCGTTTTTGGCAACTGCAATGCGGAGCTCGGCAGGTGACGACTTGATGTGTTGCATCCGCGCCCATGTCGGGAGTCCTCGGTCGGTCCATCGGCATCCCCCGTCGGTCTGTCGATCGTCTGCACACGGGCTGGCGCCGTCCTTACGTCGTCCCCCGCGGCCGCCCCCCACCTCGGCCTGAGCCCGCCCCCCCAACCCCCCGCCCCCGCCCCTGGTCGGTAGATGCGATTGCCCACGCAACCGGGGAGGAGACGCATGCGACAGGCTGCTGTCTTACCAGGAACTGCGTGATAGGTGCTGGAGCATTGGCATCCACGGTAACGAGTAAGGACGGGGCAGGTAGCCCGGTGGAACGGCCAGCTGGCTGGGGACTGGCTGGGGAAGGCCAGCTCTGGGGACTGGGGGCCTTGGGGACTGGATGGAGGCTGGAAGGCCGCCTGGGACTGGGGACCATCCAGGCTGGGGACTGGGAAAGGAACACAGCTGGCCAGGCTGGGGACTGGAGGACGGGACGGGGAAGGGGGTGGAGGTAGTGCGTGGCTCCGAGGGGAGGGGCGCGTAGCGGACAACGAGGCGGGGCTCCAGCCGGTTGGGAGTCGCACCCAACGTGTCGACCTTCGGGTCGTAGCCGTGGGTAGGGGCAGCAGAGCGGGTTGCGCGAGAGCGGGTCAGGAAGTGACCGGGGCTCCAGACCGCCCAGACCAGGCCGTCATGCTCTGCTCCCCTCCCTCTGCGCCCGGACCTCTGCCCACAGGTCGTGCCTGCTGCCGCACGCCAGGGCGTACTGCATCAACGGCTGCTCGGGGCGGGGCCGGTGCATGGGCGGGCACTGCCACTGCAAGCCAGGTACGCGCCGGCGGGGCCCTAGCGCCGTGCACACACCCGGGGAGAGGAGGCGGGGGAAGAGGGTGGGGAGAGGTCGGGGTGGTGCTGGGGTGTCCCGGGCCTGCGCGAGGGGCATCCGGGCAGCGGAAAGCGCTGTCACGGGTAGCCCGGCGTGGCGGATGGGGGCGAGGAGGCGGGGTCGAGCAGGGTGACTGCTGGGACCAGCGGATAGCGGAGTGGGAGGTCGACAAGCGGCGACGAGCTCACGCAGCCGTGGAAGGCCCTGGCAAGGGGCGGGGGCCCCATTGGGTCTTGCTCGGCGAGGCTAGGGGGCACGTGTGGGGTGCAGGAGCAGCTGCAGCCCGTGGCATGCCCATGCCCAGGTGCCACGGCCGCTGCAAGAATCGATAGTTGGACCCTCTTTGCCATGCGGACCCTCAAGCCCCTGCACGCTTGACGCTGACCCAGCATGGAGCTCAGCGGGGATCCTGCTGACGCGCCCCTGCATGACACGTCTTCCAGCATCGCCCCTTTCACCTTTCCTCTCGGTCCCGACCTCCTCTTGCCGTCTAGGGTTCTATGGAGCTGACTGTGCGCTGTCGGAGGGCCCCGACGGTCGGCCCCAGCTGCTCGCGGGCCGCAACTACACAGTGCGCTCTCGGGGGCCGCGCATCTACGTGTACGAGCTGCCCCCCGTGCTGACCACGTGGTGGGTACTGTACGTGATGCCGTACAGCTGGGCGATGGGGATGCGGAGGGGAGAGCCGAGAGGCATGGCCCATGCGGATGAAGTTGGTGCGGGAAAGGGGGTACGAGGGGGGGGGGTCACGAGGGGTGCCCTGCCGCCCTTTACCCGCCTGGCCTCCCCAGTCCCCTTCCTTTCCTTTTTCCTCCTGTCCTGCGGCCACGCTGCCCAGGCGCAACGACGGGCTGCTGGACCGCCCCACCATGCGCTACCTGGTGGAGCACATGCTCATGACGGGCGTGCGGGTGGCGGATCCAGAGGTCGCGGACTGGTTCTTCATCCCAATTGACATGCGCCGTACATCGGACGGCAATGTACTGCAGGTGCGGTGGGGGGCCTGCCTGGGGCTGCGCCGGGCTGCTTGTGGGGGCAGGCGTGGTGGGCTCGTCTGGGCCCAGGATTGGGCCTAGGACCAGGGCTGCGCGTTAGGTACCGTAGTTTGCGAATGGGATCAGAAGGTCCCTGGCACGGGGCAACCACACCCTGGCCAACTTTGGGCATCGACGTTCCGCCTGCTGTCCCTGCTCCTTCACCCGCGCCCCTTCTGGTTACCCCGCTCCCAGCAAACCATTCACCACATCTCCTTGCAATACCCCTGGTGGAACCGGACCCGCGGCAACCGGCACTTCGTCATCAGCACAGGTGAGCGGGCGGGAGCTGGCGGTGTGGGCCAATCCTGCTTGGGTGCGGGGCCAGGGAACGGAGCGCACCACGCCTGGGTACCACTCAGCTCCCGACCAGAGCCTCAGGAGCCGAAGGAGAGATCCGCCGCATGTGAGGCAGATCCGCATCCTGATCGAGTTAAATCCGAATCTTGAGAGGGAGAAGAGCGGTGGACACGGGCGCAGGCCGCCCACAAGCCGCCGCCCGGCACGCGCCCGGGCGGCGTCCCACCGCATGACAGCCGCTCAGCAGCACACCGCTCAACGAGATGGGCCATGTAGTGAAGTTGGTACGGCACGCTCGTACAGCGCTGCGCTCTGACCCATGGCCCCCGTCGCCTGCTTCTGCCCCACCGGACTGCGCAGGCGACATGGGGCGCCACGAGACCGAGGTGGGGCGTGCGGTTCGGGGGAAACACTTCCGGGCGGGGGCGGGGAGGGCACAAGGAGGGTTGGCATGCTAGTTTAAACGGCAACGTATTACAAGGGCCGACGCGCCAGGAGAAGGCACGCCGCAAGCAAGCCGTCTAGCTCGCAACGCCGCGAGACCTCCCAGCCGGTGTCCTGTGACGTTCGCGTGTGTTGACCCCCGCAGCAGCTAAACACCCAGCTCTCCAAGAACGTCACGTTCGTGACGTACTGGGGCCTGTGGAAGGTGGGTGTGTCCGGTGCTGGGAGGTGGACGGTCCACGCGTGAAGGGCTGCCCATGCAAGCCAGGGATCTTCCTCGTGTGTGTTTGGCCCCTGAACAAGGGGGCTGTTCACAGCTGGCCCGGCGTGGGATCCTGACGGCCAGGGCCGGCAGGGGCAGGGCCTAAGGGGCTGCGGAGGTCCCTCGCTCGATCGCCCCACCCCCGCACCCCGTCGCTTCCCCGACGCTGGACTCCGAGGCCGAACCTCAGCCCCATGGCCCCCACCGCCCTCGACCCCACGAACGCAGGATCGGGGCGTCCGCAACTCGCCCTGGCGCGCCTCCCACCGGAACAAGACGGACATGTGAGTCGGGAGGCGCACCGGCTGGAGTCCCCATGCCTCTTGCCCCTGCCCTTGACAGGCCTGGGGCGCGGCGGGGCACGGCTGAAAAAGTTTGCCAGCGACCCGCCTGGCCCCCTGCTGTTCTCCCCGTTCCGCTGTCCCTGCGTCGGGTTGGGGTCACGGTCCACGCATACATAAACGTGTGGACTCCTGAACGCCCCCTCACTTCTGCCCGCAGCGTGTTGCCCGTGCTGCTCCGGAGCTCCCGCATGGAGATGTCGGGGATCTACCGCTCGCGCCTGCACCCCAAGGTAGGGAGGGGCTGGAGGAGGCCTGTGCGGGGCGGTCGCGCGGGCACTTCGGTGGGTACTGTGGAGTCGTGCTGGGTGCCTGTCGCGCGTACGGTACGCAGCGTCCCACGGCATGGAAGGGTGGGCGGTCGCGGAGGGGAAAGGCGTCGGGGCGTGGGGGCGGGGCTGCGGAGGAGGAGGTGGGTTTGCCTGTCCCGGAGCGTGAAAGGCTGGCCAGCGCACAGGCGCTCCCGTCACCCCACCGGGCGGTTTCCGAGCTCTCCGTGTGCCCCCTACGCACCCGCAGTTTCAGGAGCGGGCTCCCAAGGACTTCCTACAGCCGGGTCCGCTCTTCTTTTTTTCGGGGTAAGGTGGTGGAGAGGGGAGGGTTTCAGGTGGCGGGGGTGAGGAGCAGGGTGTGGGATGGTCGGGCCAGAGCGGGTGGCAGGCGAGGGGGGATGTGGAGGGACTGGACGCCCTGGGCCCCTGTCACGTCGTGCACCCTTCCCCCGGCCCCGGCAGGGCGGCATCCCAGATAGGCCCGCACCCATCGCCTCAGACCGGGCAGGCCACACAAATTAACCCTGGGACCTTCAGCACCTCCCCTCCCGATCCTCCATCCCATACCCCCGTTCCCCGCCCGATTGCCCGCCGCCCCCCGACCCCCGACCCCCAACGCGTGCCCACCCGCCCCAGGCGCATCTGCGGTGACTCCTCCGAGCCCCGCCTGGACGGCAAGTGGCCGCACTGCGCGAGCGAGCGGCGCAACGACTACTCGCAGGGCACGAGGCAGAAGGTGGGTTGGTGTGAGGGGGGGATGGGAGTCGAGGGGGCATGGGGCAAGGGGCAGCGGGCAAGCCATGGGCCACAATCCTACTACTTGAACCTTCCCCCCACCCGCCACGCTTCGCCCGCAGGTCCACTTTCACCACTGGAACCGGACCGGATTCTTCATCAGCACACGAGACAGAGGATATCAGAAGTGCGTGCCCTTTCGCTGGGACACCTTGCGCCCGGATCTCACCGCCCTTTACCCGCCGCCGGGTGCTCTATCGCGCTGGACGCCACGCGCACCCGGTCCCGTTTGTTAGCTCCATGTCTCCGCCCCCCCCCCCCCCGCCCCCCCGCCCTGGCAGACGCATTGTGACCTCCAAGTACTGCTTTGGGCCCCTGGGGGGCGGCCACGGGCAGCGCCAGGTCGGTGCGGCTGGCGAGGGCGGGGAAGATGGGAGAGTGTTTGTGTGTTCAGGGCTGCTCGTGTAAAGGTGTGTGTGTGCGCGCGCATACTTTACTACACGAGTCTGTCTGGTGGTAGGGCCCAACACACGAGCATCACGTCATGCCGTGCTCTTCCTGCCACCCAGATGCAAGCCGCGCTGGCTGGCTGCGTCCCCGTCGTAATCAGCGACGGAGTGCTTGAGGCATTTGAGCCGTACATCGATTGGAACACGTTCGGTGGGTGGTGCTGTGGGATGCATGGGGAGGGCGCCCGCACGACCGGCATGGCCTTCCCCGAAAAGGTCCCGCGTGCGGCCGCCCACGTGTGCCCTGCCCCGGCCTTGCCTCCCCCCCCTTCGGCCGCCCACGTGTGCCCTGCCCCGGCCTTGCCTCCCCCCCCTTCGGCCGCCCACGTGTGCCCTGCCCCGGCCTTGCCTCCCCCCCCTTGTCCAGGTGTGCGGCTGGCCGAGGCCGATATCCCCCTGCTGCACCAGCGCCTGGCCAACATCAGCGAGGAGGTAAGGGGGGGGCGGGGCGGAGGGTGGGGGTGTGAGGGGGAGCAGCCGGGGCTTGGAGCGCGGGCGTGGCGTGGATCAAGCGTGGGTGGGAGGGCTACTGTGGTGGCAGTACCGGTAGTGATGTGGGTTTTCCTATGTATCGCTGCTGGGAGGCCCGGCTAGCCCCGGTGTGCATACGCAGCCTCCGCCCTGCCCCCCCGCCCCCCCCCCCACACACACACAGGAGTACCAGCGCAAGCGGACGGCGCTCCACTGTGCGGCTCAGCACATCGCCTTCAGGTGGGGTGGTGGGCGTGGGCGTGACTGGGTACGGGTCTGGGTCACGTCGCCTCCAGGTGCTGCCTGGGGGACATGGGCTGGGGCCGGGCACTCATGCCCTTGACGGAGGCTGGCCCAGGGGACGCAGGACGGGCACGGCAGGGCAGGGTGGGGGCTTTGGCAGTGCCATGGGCGTGCACGAGGTATTTCTTACGTGGACCTTCCTGTTCTTGCTAACCCCACGCTCCAACCTCCCTCGCAGCAACCAGCACGGGGCCCTGTTTGGGGAGAGCGGCGAGTACGACGCGTTCGAGACGCTGCTGCAGGTGGGGCCTGGGTGGGGGGCCCGGCCCGGGAAAGTCCGAAGCCAGATTTGTCGGGGCAGTGTTGCTGCTCAAGTCACCTGCACCCAGCCTAGATGTTGCGAATCACACATCGAGCTCACCCCGCCCCCCGCCCCCGTCGCGTGCACCCTTCCCCCCAGATCCTCCGAGCGCGGGCCGCGCACCCCGGTGTGCCGCCCGAGCAGCTGCGGGGGCGGGACCCCGAGCTGGAAGCATTCCTGGACTGCAAGGAGCTGCCGCCGCAGGTGGGAAGCCAAGGCGGCGGCAAGCGTATGTTGGGTCATGGCGTTGCTCTTCTGTCTGGAAGCACTGTGTGTGTCATACCGTATGCCCACAACCCGCGCATCTGCCTGCGCGCTTCATTCCTCCCTCCCGCAGACCCACCCCGGGATCCCAGCCTCCGTGCTCTACCCGCCGCCACCCCCACGCCCACCAGCGCCCCCGTCCCCGCCGCCCCGCCCGCCGTCTCCTCAGCCCCCGCCCCCACGGCCGCCGGCTCCCCCCAAACCTCCGTCACCGCCCCCGCCCGTGCCGCGCCCTCCATCTCCACCGCGTCCCAACCCACGCCCGCCCGCCCCCCCAAACGCCTCAAACGCGACCACCAACCGCAGCGCGGCTTCACCTCCCAAGAGCGCCAGCCTCAAGCCCCCAGCATCCGCGGCTGTTGCTCAGGCAAAGCCCGCGGCTGCCAGCACGCCCCGCCCCACATCGTCACCTCCGGCCAAGGCAGCTGCAGCCAACGGCTCGATGGCGACGGGCGCCAAGGCGACGGCCCCCGCACCTGCGACAGCAGCAACGCCGGTCCCTAGCAGCGCTCCTGCCACAAAAGCTCCAACAGGGACCGCGAGCACGCCTGCCCCCGCCGCGTCGCCGGCGGTCGGCGTTACTGTCGGAGCCGGCGTTGCGTCGACAGCAGCAGCAACGGCATCTGCAGCGGCAACAACGGCAACTGCCGCCTCCGCTGCCGCGACGGCCCCTGCCGCCGCTGCCGCGACAGTTCCGGCTGCTGCCGCCGCAACGACGGCCCCTGCTGCCGCCGCGACGATAGTCTCTGCCGCCGCCGCAGCGACGGCCCCGGCTGCCGCCGCTGCAACGACAGCCCCGGCTGCCGCCTCAACGGCCCCTGCAGCCGCGGCAACGGCCCCCACTGCTGCCGCAACGACGACAGTCCCTGCTGCCGCCGCAACGGCAGCCCCTGTCGCTGCCGCCACCACGACAGTCCCTGCCGCCGCCGCCATGACGGCCCCTGCCGCTGCCGCAACGACGACAGTCCCTGCTGCCGCCACCACGACGGCCCCTGCCGCCGCCGCAACGACGGCCCCTGCCGCCGCGGCAACGACGACAGTCCCTGTCGCTGCCGCCGCGACGGCCCCGGCTGCTGCCGCTGCGATGGCCCCTGCCGCCGCCGCATCGGCGGCCCCTGCCGCCGCCGCAACGACGGCCCCTGCCGCCGCGGCAACGACAACAGCCCCTGTCGCCGCCGCAAAGACGACAGCCCCTGCCACCGCCGCAACGACGGCCCCTACCGCCGCGGCAACGACGACGGCAGTCCCTGCCGCCGCCGCAACGACGGCCCCTGCCGCCGCGGCAACGACGACAGCCCCTGTCGCCGCCGCATCGACGGCCCCTGCCGCCGCCGCAACGACGACAGTCCCTACCGCCGCCGCAACGACGGCCCCTGCCGCTGCGGCAACGACGACAGCCCCTGCCGCCGCCGCCGCGACGGCCCCTGCCGCCGCGGCAACGACGACAGTCCCTGCCGCTGCCGCCGCGACGGCCCCGGCTGCTGCCGCTGCGGTGGCCCCTGCCGCCGCTGCATCGACGGCCCCTGCCGCCGCCGCAACGACGGCCCCTGCCGCCGCGGCAACGACAACAGTCCCTGCCGCCGCCGCAACGACGGCCCCTGCCGCCGCGGCAACGACGACAGCCCCTGCCGCCGCCGCATCGACGGCCCCTGCCGCCGCGGCAACGACGACAGCCCCTGCCGCCGCCGCATCGACGGCCCCTGCTGCCGCGGCAACGACGACAGTCCCTGCCGCTGCCGCCGCGACGGCCCCGGCTGCTGCCGCTGCGGTGGCCCCTACCGCCGCCGCATCGACGGCCCCTGCCGCCGTCGCAACGACGGCCCCTGCCGCCGCGGCAACGACGACAGTCCCTGCCGCCGCCGCAACGGCGACAGCCCCTGCCGCTGCCGCCGCGACGGCCCTGGCTGCTGCCGCTGCGGTGGCCCCTGCCGCCGCCGCAACGACGACAGCCCCTGCCGCCGCCGCAACGACGGCCCCTACCGCCGCGGCAACGACGGCAGTCCCTGCCGCCGCCGCAACGACGGCCCCTGCCGCCGCGGCAACAACGACAGTCCCTGCCGCCGCCGCAACGACGGCCCCTGCCGCTGCGGCAACGACGACAGCCCCTGCTGCTGCCGCCGCGACGGTCCCTGCCGCTGCCGCCACGACGACAGTCCCTGCCGCCGCCGCAACGACGACCCCTGCCGCCGCGGCAACGACGACAGTCCCTGACGCTTCTGTCGCGACGGCTCCTGCCGCTGCCGCCGCAACGGCCCCGGCTGTTGCCGCCGCGACGACAGCCCCTGACGCTGCCGCCGCGACGGCTCCGGCTGCTGCCGCCGCAACGGCCCCTGCAGCCACCGCCACGACGGCCCCTGTCGCTGCCGCCACCACGACAGTTCCTGCCGCCGCCGCCACGACGGCCCCTGCCGCTGCCGCAACGACGACAGTCCCTGCTGCCGCCACCACGACGGCCCCTGCCGCCGCCGCAACGACGGCCCCTGCCGCCGCGGCAACGACGACAGTCCCTGTCGCTGCCGCCGTGACGGCTCCGGCTGCTGCCATCACAACGACGGCCCCTGCCGCCGCCGCAGCTGCAGCAGTTCCTGCCGCTGCCGTAGCGACGGTTGCTGCCGCCACTGCCGTAGCCACGACGGCGCCGCCGGCCGCTGCCGCTGGGACGGTCCCTGCCGCCACCGCTGCGGTGGCCCCCGCCGCTACGGCCCCTGTCGCCGCGTCGGCTGTCCCTGCCGGCTCCGTCACAGTGGCTCTCACTCCGCCTGTCGCCGCCACCGCTCAAGCAGCGACAGCGGCGGCCATTGCCGCCAGCCCAAGCCCTGCCGCCGCCGTCGCCACGGCACCGGCAGGGATGGGCCCACCCAGTCCTGCCCGAAGATCATGGTTGGGCTGGGTCCGGGCGGCCTGGGCGCAGCGTGCAGCGGTAGCGGTGGTGGCGGACGCAGCGCCGGCGGGACAACTGGCGGCAAGCAGCAGCGAGGTGGTACGGGAAGGGTCGGCGGCGGCGCTGGCCGGACCGGGCCGGAGGCTTCTGTCGAGACTGGACATCATCAGGGCCGCCAAGGCCTTCCTCCGCCTCAGCCGGCAACCCGAGGTGCCGGCGGCAGTGCCGGCTGCGGCGGCGCCGCCATCAAATGCGTCGGCGTCGTCGGCATCCCTGCCGCAGCCGCAGCCCAGTCCTTCCCCATACCCCAGTCAGGGCCAGGCCCAGGCCCAGGCCCACCACGGTCAGGGCCAGGCCCAGGGCCAGGCCCAGGCCCACCACGGTCAGGGCCAGGGCCACGGGCACGGGCACCATGGCGCGCACCACCCCCGGCCCCAGCACCACCGCCCCCACCACCACCCGCCGGGCCAGGCGGGCAGCAACACCAGCAGCAGCAACAGCTCTGGGCCAGCGACCGCGGTCCCCACAGGCGCGGCCGTAGGTGCAGGGGCCTCCGTTGCGGGCGCAGCGACCCCAAGCGTCGTGGCTCCAGGGGCGGCAGGGGCAGGGGCCTCAGCAGTGAAGCCCGCAGTGGCCTCGGGACGGCCGGGCCAAGGGCAGAGCACCAGTGCAAGCTCTTCAGGTTCAGCCAAGTCGAGCAGCCAGGGCTCAAGTGCCAAGACGATTTCGAAGGGCTCGAAGGCATCCAAGGGGTCAACCAAGAAGCCAGGGAAGAACAGGTACGCGACGGCGACTGCGGACATGAAAGGGGGCGAGCAGTGCTCAGGTTGACCCATAGCCGCTTCTCAACCCGCTCCCGATATCCCCTCCGTTCGCCGTTTTCCGCCGGATAGCCTGATGTGCTGTTTCCCTGCTCCCTGCCGCAATCCCCCTCAGCAGCTCGGTGCTAGATGACGCCGCGCTCAAGCTGACCGATGCGGAGCGGGCGAGGCTCCGGCGGATAGAGAAGGAGGACGCAGCGGCGGCCAAGAGGCGCGCCGAGGTCTTCAGGCGCTTCCCCGACCGGCGCCCGCTGTGCGGGTGAGTGAACGGGCGCGAGGGGTGCCTCGTGGCTCTGGCCTGTGTGGTGCCGCCGTGATGGTTCATTCTAGTGGATTTCACGGCGCCCGGTTGCCCCCGCCCCGTGTCCCGCACGTACAGGATATCGGCTCTGGACTCTGACACCGATGACTACCCGTCCTGCTATAAGCTGTGGAACAGGTACGAACTACGAAGGACACAAGGGGTGTTGTGGTGGAGAAAAGGGCGTCGAGCTGGTCCAGCCCTGCTGCAAGCCGCGTTGCCCATGCATCCTCCGCCTTGCCATGGATGTTACGCCAGTGCATAAGGTGTCCTGCACCTCCCGATCGCCGCTCTCGTGATGCGACTCAAGCTATCGCCCCTGCTCCCCAAACATGTAGCACTAACCTGCCCTCCGTGCCCGCTTCCAACCCGCCAGATGGCCGGTGTACGGCGGCCTGATCTGCTCATGGAACCCCGACAGCCAGCAATGCCCGCGCCCGTGGTCCTGATGGGGAGGACGCGCTGATGCGCTGATGAGCAGCTGTCAACGACGCGGCGATTGGGCGTGTGCGGGCTGCAGCAGAGCAGAGGGACTCGGTCGGGGATCAGGGTCTGAGCCGGAGTAGGAGAGTGATGAGTGAGACTGACGGAGCGGGGCTGGTGTTGCTGGGGGGCTGAACGCATTCATCATGTGACGGGAAAGCCGGGAGCTCACCGCCTTATGGCGGATCTGTTATGGCTTGGGATATGTATAGGGCAAGGCAGGTCCCAACGGCGGCCGAGTGGCAGCCGCATAGCGTATTGATATGGAGCGGGTACTTGTCTAGGGGTGGGAGTTGGTGTGACCGCGGGCTGAACATGTCTAGTTCACGCCCGGTCTATGACACTCCCCGCCCTCAACCTAACTGTGTAGGAATGTGAAAGCCATAGTTTGCGGCATCCCAGCTTAGACGTGAGTTGTAAGCTGAGGTGCGGCTCCGTGACTCCCCTCATGACCCCTTAAGGGCGACATGTAAGCTGGTGTGTGGCTCCATGGCTTCCGACACACGCGGCAAGCCCCTTCCCGACCTTCCTATCCTCCCAACACCAGATGACCTCACGTCCAGAGCCGCGGACACGCCGCCAGCAATTGCGGCCTCCTATCACGCCTCGCCGAAGTTACAGGCCGGCATCAATCCCAGGCTCGAGGGCATGCCGCGATGTTGCGAGGGCTGTACGCGCAGATGGCCCCGCCCTGCAGCGGCCAGCTGCCGTACACGTGCCGGCACATGGGCAGGCGCTGCGACTGGCCCTCGTCAAAGGGCGAGATGCTGCACAGCGGCCGCAGGGCCGTACTCGGAACGTTTGCCGCCGCTCCCGTCGCATTCCTCCCGGCCGCCGCGCCGCCGCCTGTCCCAGCAGCGCCCGCGCCACTCCCTGCCTCCGCCGCCGCCGCCCCTCCCTCCGCGCCTCCTTCCCCCACCACCCTCGCGCCCACACTACCCGTTCTTTCCCCCCCATCGCCTTCCAAGCTCCCGTTGCCTCCCAAGCTGCCACCAACTGCACGCTGCAGCGGCATTGCCGACACCGGTTCCCGCTCTGTTGCCGCCGCCTCCGGCGGCTCCCTGCAGTCCAGGAAGGCGTCCAGGGCTGGGTCCACCTGCCTCAGGCGCTCGGGCGGGGTGCCCGGGTGCCGGGCCCTGGCGGCCAGTACGGCCAGCAGCGTCTCGAAGGCGTCGAAGCGGCCGCTCTCCCCCATGGAGGCGCCCTGGGAGAGGCTGTAGGCGAGGTGCTGCGCGGCGCAGCGGAGCGCTGCGTCCTTGCGCGCATACTCCTGGGCGGGGCGGGGGAGGGGGACAGGAGGGGAGCGCAGGTGTGGGGGGTTCTGAGGATGGGGTCCCAGGGATGGAGTCTGGGGGGTGGCAATGGGAGGCGCAACGGAATTACGCGTCCAGCTCCTGAGCGAGGGCGTGGGGCGACCGGGGACAGGGGGCGTCATGGGAAGCTGAGTGGCGGCTGAGCCTGGGGCGGCCAATTGCGCGGCTGTAGGGTTTCATCAAGACTGCGTGCGGAGGGGTAGTGGTGCGCAGCGCGCAGCGCTCGGCCCGGCACCCCAGCCCAAACCCCTCCATCCCCTCCCCACCTCGGGCCCTACGGCCTCCAGGACCTCGTGCAGGCGGGGGATGTCCGCCTCCGCCACGCGCACACCGAAGCTGCCCCAGTCCAGGAAAGGCTCCCAGGGCTGCAGCACGCCGTCGGAGATGAGCACCGGCACGCAGCCCGCCAGCACGGCCTGGATCTGTGGGCAAGGCGAGCGGATCAGGGCGATCGTTAGAGACGAGCACCGCCGTTATCGAGACTCTCCAGCTTTTCATACACACCCAGGCCTCCTGTCAGGAGCCCGCCCCGCCCGCCCCGCTCGCCTGCCGCTGGCCGTGGCCCGCACCCGTGGGCGCAAGGCAGAACCTGCGGCGGAAGGGGAGGGGCCCGGGCCCGAAGGAGGCAGGAACGTGCACTGGTCAGAGAAGGGCACCCATCATGTATGTTTGCATGGGACCTCCAGGCAGGGGCAGGGCTCATGTTTCCTGGTGTCTGCCGCACCTGGCCGTGACCAGGTGTCGGCCGTAGTCCTGGTCGCTGGTGCGCAGGAGGAAGCCGGTGCGGTTCCAGTGGTGGAAGTGGACCTAGGGGGGGGGATGAGGGGGAGGGGCGTGGGGCCATGGGGGCATGGGGTAGGACGGGGTGGGTCATGGGTGACGAGGGCGGGCAGGGCGCACCACCGATGCTTCAGTTGCGGCTTCCAAGTAGGACTCCTCTTGCGCCCAGGCCTTTGCGTCGCCTCCCCTCCCCCCAACCTCCTCACCGCCTGCCGCACGCCCCCCGAGTAGGCCGAGTTTTTGTCGCTGGCGCACACGGGGCCGGCGCTGCCGTTGCGGACCTGGGGCACCGACATGTCCCCACAGATGCGCCTGGGGGTTGGGGGGTGGGAAGGAGGTAGCTGGGACGGGTTTGGGAAAGTCGCGAACGGGCTTGTCGCTGGGAAGCACCGGGAGTCGTTCTTGTCGGGACTCCCCATCCACCGGCTCCAACCCCAAGACGCCTCGCAAAACAGGATTTGCATCGGCGGCGGGCCCTCCACCCACCGACTCACAGTCGCTCATCCCGCACACTACAGCGCCCCTCACCCCGCAGATCCAACATCCAAGCGCCCCTCACCCGACCCACCCCGCGAAGTACAGGAGCGGGCCGCTCCGCTCCCTCAGCTGCGCCTGCGCCAGCTCGGGGAAGGCGGGGTGCAGTCGGCCCTGGAGCAGGCCCAGGGCCTCCATCTTGCCGGGGCGCAGCATGACGGGAAGCACGCTGGGGGGCGGAAGGGGGGCAGGGGGGCGGAAGAGGGGTTGTGAGGGGAGGGAGGACAGGAACCGTGATGGCTTTCCGGCAGGGCGAAGGACCGGGACTATCCGTCGACGGCATATGACGACTCGACGGCAGGGTAAGGGGGGGGCGTGTGGGGAAGCGGGACGGAAGTTGGGCAAGATGCGCAAACGGGGGGCGGGGCCAACAAGCGGGGCCATCAAGCCCAGCAACCGCCCAGGTAAAAGCCGAGCGCAAGCCCGGCAGAGGCCCCGCAGAGGCCCGGCAGAGGCCCGGCAGGGGCCCACTCTGATGACTCACATGTCGGTGGCGTTTCTGTGGGACGCCTCCCATCCGCAGGGGCGGTCCTGAGGGGCGCACCAACACAGCCAATGAACCTCAGACCGTGCCCTGGGCATAGTGGGGGCCAGCTCCGGGGACTGGGGAAGAGCGCTGGGAGTTCTTGGAGCTCCATCGTGGCAGGGCAGGGAAGGGCATGCTGCAGGGGAGGCAGGGCTGGAGAAGCAGGGCTGCCGGGGAGGCTGGCGAACGACAACTTACCTCGTACAAGCCCCAATATGTTGCGAAGGTTATGTTCTGGGTAATGTGCGACTCCGGGAACTTGCGGGCGTACTGCGGCCACATATTCAAAGACATGGTACCGGTATGAAGCGCGGGCTGTCCCAAGCCTGAGCCTGAGCCTGAGCCTGAGCCTGAGCCGCAAACGGAAACGGAAACGTGTACACTAACATCCGGTCTTGCAGCCCCAAGGGTGGAACCTGGAAGGAATGTCCCGACCCGTGCCTCACCTCCACCTCGGTGCGCCCCCAGTCGCCTGCGGAGAGGACCCAACCCAGTGCGGGCCCCAGCGTTGGGGCGTCAAGCAGCGCATGCACCAGCACACGGCTGCGACCCCGGGCTAAGCCACCACATACACAGAACGCGCCGCCAAGTCACATCCAGCTGCCCATCCGTCTCGTCGCCCTAAAGGAGGCTGCCAACCGCCTGCCCCTGCACCCACCCAGTGCCAGCACCAGGTGGCGGTGGCCCCCGCCCGTGGCGTTCCACCAGGGGTGCGCCCGGGCCACGTGGCGAGCCGCCTGCGCAGGGCAGGGCAACGGCAGGGTGGGGCAGGTAGGCGCATGTCACTGGGCTTTCATTCCAGGTTACCATCGCTAACGCACCCGCCTGTGTCACACCCTGCCGGCTTGGCCTCCCAGGTGCACAAGGGCCCATACTGAGCCCAGGTACCAGGCACATGTGCTAAGCAGGTCAGGCCCCCGCGCCGCGCGGCCTGCGGACCACGCCCCGGCCTACACCCGGCCGCGTCCGGCCCCCCCCCCCTGCCCCTCCCCACCTTGACCAGCCAGCTGCGGTGGTCGTTGCCGCGCAGCACCAGGGGCAGGAGGTACCAGTCCGCTGCATGCATGCAAGAGCACAGGGGGGTGCGGGCCACCGCCGCAAGAGGTCAGCCGCGGCGGCTCAGGGCGGCAGTGCCAGGCCCCCGCCATCGCCCGGCCACGGTGCATGTGCGGAGCCGCTGCCTGCGGAGCGCAGTGCTCACCCTCCTTCAGGCCCACCCAGCAAACGCAGCGTCGACGCGCAGCCGGCCGCCGCCAGGCCCCTCCCGACCCCGTACAGGCCCACCAGGCCCACCCGGGCCCACCCGTGTCCCCGTCCGCCACTCGGGCCCCGGCGGCCAGCAGCCTCTCCAGCAGCATGCGCATTAGGGGGCGGTCCGTGAGGCTCCACTCGGAGCGCCTGGGGGGGCCGAGAGGGGGGAGGGGGAACGGGGGGCAGTGTGGAGGCCAGGGTTAGGGGCACAGCATAGGGGCGGTGGGGACGGCCGCGTAGCCCATGGGCCCGCCTCGGGGGACGTTTGCACCCCTCGGAGCAGCTTGGAGCGCATGGAGGGTGCAGCCAGTGAGAGTGGCTTGGGGCGGTAGGAACGGCCGCACAGCTCAAGCGGACGTGCGTGTGCGCAGGCGCCGGTAGTCCGCAGAGCGGCTGACAACGACGCACCCCTACGTCGCAACCGCCCCCCTCCGTCCCCTCCCTTCCCTCCCCTCCCTCCCCTCCCCAAGGCCCCACCAGCTGGACATCACCGGGGGGAGGTCGTACACGTAGACCCGTGGGCCCGTGCGCCGCGGCACGTAGCCCCGCTCCGGCAGCAGCGCGGGGCGGCCGCCGGGGCCTGTGCTGAGCGCGCAGTCAGCGCCGTACGCGCCTGCAAGCACAGGGCGGCGATTGGTGGGGGCGGGGGGGAGACGGGTTGGACGGGGGGGTTGTTGTAAGGGTTGTCGGAGAGCGGTGGGAGAGAGGGGAGGATGGGGGATACGGGGTCGGGCGGTGACTCAACGCAGCCATGTATTTGAGCCACACAAGCAGCGGCACATGGACGGTGTGCTGAGGTCGGCGCTCGGTGGACGTGGCCTGCCCGGGCTGCGTGTCGGCCGCCCCCCCTCCAACAGAGGGCCCAGGCGGGAGCCCCCGAGGGCGCCCCACCGCTGAGGCCCGCGCTGCTCTGGCCACCCACCCCGACCCGCACCCACCCGGCTCCGCACCCACCCGGCTGGCAGTGGCACCAGCCTGCCACGCAGGTGCCCCGGCCGTGGCAGTCCAGCAGGCAGGACGCGTGCTCTGGGGAGGTGCAGTTGGTGGACCACTTGCCTGCGGCCGGGGGCGCGGGTTGGGGTGCGGGTTCAGTACTGGGGCCGTAGCTGTTAGGGCTTCCGCATACGGTGGGCCTCAGGGCTCTGGGCAGTCGGGCATTTAGCCGCTATGACTGCAACCTCCCGGACTGCCGTTGCCCCAGGCTCGGACTGCCCCCCCCCACACACACACACACTTGCCCTTGGGGTGGAAGTACAGCTTCTTGCACCGGGCCGCCAGTGCCTCCACTCCCAGCGCGGTGCCGCAGGCTGGCCCATCCAGGTGGCGGGGGCAGTCACATCTGTGTTTGGCACGGAGGTTAAGCGGTATCGGTATCGGTATCGGTATCGGTGAGTGGAGTCCGTTGTGGAGGGCCGCGTGGGATCTGGTCCTGACCCCACCGCCCTGGGAGTGGCGGGGCCGGCGTGCAGCCTTGCCAGCCCAGGGCCAATACAGACCTCCCTTGCTTCTCGCTGCTTTGGATTTGCTGCACTGGCTACTGGTACAGGATCAGCAGCTCACCTCCCTGGCTCCCAGAAGCCCCCCGATGATGAACCCTGTTCCCCGCACCCCCCGGACGCTTTGACCGTCCTTACCGACCCAAATCCTCGTTGCACGTTCCGAGCTGCGTGCAGTTATTGGCACAGGGAAGGCCGCGCGCTGGCGCAGCGAGGACCTGCCGGTGCCGGACGGAGTGCAGTCCGGGGGCCACGGAAAAACGGGCGGGAAAGAATGCCCGGGGGGGGGGGGGCAAGCTCCCAAGGATGTCCCAGCTCCTGTCCCGCAGCCCGCTGAGATGCGTCCCAGCCCCAGATACTGTCCCCAGCCTACCACTAGGACAGCGAGCGCGGTGCGGAACCCACGTGCCGCGTCCATGCCGACCAGCACCCTAGCGCGCGCTGGTTGCGGGTACAGTGAGCAGCGTAATAGCACATTTGGGACCTCTGTGTGACTATGGGGGCGCTTCGGGTCGTCGCCTTGCTGATAATTCTCCTGCCCACGCACGCGCGATCAAGCGAGACTTTGAGCAATTTACTATCATAGGGTTTGTGTACAGGTTGCTGTGCTGGTGTGCAAAGCTGGTCTGCTCAGCTGACTTCAGATGGTCGCTGAGTTTCCCGCCAACGCCACGAACCCATCCCCCGCCCCGGCCCGGTCCCCATACGCTACAGCTGAGCCATGTATTTTCCCGCCAACGCGAACCCGCCCCGGACCCCGCCGCTAGTACCCTCACGCGCCTCCAGCTGAGCAGGTCCATCTCAGCCTCCTTCAAATTTCAATGAGTGCCCCGTGTTCCCCCACTCGCGCTCCCCCAGCGTCGATGCTCCCACTGGCAGTACCACGGGCTGCCGAGTCACCTGCCACCGGCATTCGACCTGGGTGCAGCACCGCAGACAGGCCGCCGCCCAGACGTCAAGGGTGCATGGGGGGTTGGGAGTAGCGCGTTGCTAGGGGGCATCAAAGTCTGCAATGCATTCCAACCCGGCTCAGGGCGCCTACCCCTAATCCCCCTTGCCCACCGCCACCCAACCGCCCGCAAACCCAAGCTACCCAGCACCTCGCTCGATCTGCGGAGCCTCCCGGCGGTTGCAGTGCCAGCAAGGGGCTGGGAGGGCGGCGGGAGCGGAGAGGGCGTGCGCCGCCAAGCCGAGGGCGCAGGGCCCCAGCCAAGGCGCTAAGCACACGCCCTCGACCCCGGTGAGGCGTGCGGCCGGGGATGCGGGCGGCGGCGCTTACGGGCAATACGGGGGCCGGGGGGATGAAAGACAGGCGCGGCGGCGCCGAGTACCTCACCGGCAAGACCCCTCGCCCTACCTGCCTCCGACTCCTCATCCCGCCATAACCCACCCTTCCCGTAACCGCAGCCCTCGGTCGCAGATGGGACCGGGGCACCCTGGAGCCCTCCAGCCCGCAGTCCTCAACAGGTGTGGCCAGGCCCTCGGTCCCTCTTAGGATTGACTCGGCACGCATCCTTGCTGGGGATTCTGCGGTGCGGTGGGAGCGGAAACTTTGTTTGGCAAGCGGGGGAGACCTTCCGGCCGAGAGACCTGCTGTACTCAGGGTTTGCGCACTGAGGACAACCGTGAGGACCCTGGGCCATGGGCTCAACAGGTGTGGCCGTGTGGCCAGGCTGGCGCTAGCGGGACTCGGGCTGCGAGTGCCAGCTGCCAAGAGACGAAGGACCTGCATCAGTGGTCGCTAGGAGCTGCCCATCGCGCTGCTCGCTAAGGCGCAGCCTATCACTTTCTTTATCTGTGCCCCTAGCTGCGGGCTCTGGCCTTAGCTGAGAGCTGTGGCCCCAGCTGTGGGCGGGCTGTGGGCGGGGGCGCGAGGTGTGGGCTGCGGGCGGGGCTCGGGGTGCGCGTGCCGAGACAGAGAGGGCCTGCACCGGTAGTTGCGGAGCAGAGCAGGTGCACTGTTCGAGCTTGAGCGAACCGTTAGACTTACAAGGCATACAAGACCTGGGGCTGTGGACCCAGGGTGGACCTGCATACTCTTTGAGTTTAGGCTCTAAGGGCAAGCGGCTCTGAATGGCTCCTGGCGGTTCTTGCCACTACTACGCCGCGTCGGAGGCATGGGGGATGGCGGGGGGCCAGGGCCGTGGACCCGTGGCCGCTCACACAGTAAATGCAATCCCTCGCTGCAATCAACTTGCTGACAATTGCAGTTGGCGTGGATGGCCGCAGGCGTTGCGGCCGTGAGCACTGGTGTGAAAGTGCGGAGGTCCTCATGGGCTTTATGACA
This sequence comes from Edaphochlamys debaryana, assembly GCA_016858145.1. NCBI lineage: Eukaryota > Viridiplantae > Chlorophyta > Chlorophyceae > Chlamydomonadales > Edaphochlamys > Edaphochlamys debaryana. Next base: position 445,710 of record JAEHOE010000106.1, on the reverse strand, counting down.
GTGCGGGCGCAAAGCGTGGTTAGCTCCGTACGTAGCATGCCTCTGATGAGCCCTGGAACCGCTACTCTTCAATGTCCCCAACGTAACCCGGCAATCACAAGTCTGCAACTTGCCCATTCCGCACGACTTAAGGTGCCTGTTGGCTGGAATGCGACACAGATGATCGACATGCTAACCTCCACCTCCACCACCACCACACGCTAGGCGGGCGGGGGCCGTGGGCCGTGGGCGGTGTCCTCACGCAACCCACAACACCGGCAAGTTCCACACGACACAATCCTGCTTCCCACCCGGCACGTTCCACAAGACCACTATGGTCAACTGCAGGCCTACTGCCTCTCACGGTGATCCTACTTGGCCGCTTTGCTGCGCGGCTTCCCAGACTCCGTCAGCCCTCTACGCACCGCACCGCCGCTCAACGCCTGCTCATCACCGTGTGGGGTTCCCCTCGGGCGGCGGTGGCGGCTGCCGGCCGCTCCGTGCGGGACCTTCACCGCCCCATACGGACCCACGCAAGCAACCCCCACAAGGGGATCCAGAGAAAAGGACCCGACAAGCAGTGACCGTGACACCATCCGCCGACAGCGCCTCTCCGTTTCAACACAGCCGAATCGCCCCAAGCTACGCGCTCTCCTGGGCTGCCCTCGCAGCCTCTATCCAGGCGAGGGCGTCAGCGGGCTGCTGGGGAGCGCCGCCGCCCCTCATCGCCGCCGCCGCCCGCAGCTCCGCCAGCGTCACGCAGCCCCGTGCGCACCGGGAGGGCACCAGGCCTCCACCGCCAGCCCAGCTGCCTCCCAGCTGATGGGGCAGCCCTCGGCCCCCATCCAGCGCAGGGCGGCCCAGTCCACCCCCTCGCGCACGGCGTTGGCGAAGGCACTGGTCAGGTCAGAGGTCCGGCCCCACGGCAGCCCCAGCCGCCGCAGCGTCCGCAGCGAGCGGGCGTCACCGTTCGTGGCTGCCGTGATGTAGGGCGCGCCGTCAGCCTGAGGGATAGGGGCCGATGGCAGGCCACGGGAGGGCGGGGCTGAGGAGCGGGAGACGGCCGGACTAGTTCTGACAGTAAGCAAACAGCCTCACGCAGCCCAGATAGGTTAACCCCGCAGAACCGCAGACCGTAGCCCCGAGAACCCGCCACCTAGCGTACGGCCAAGCACCCACCGGCAGCGGGCACCCCATCTGCGCCAGCCACTCCACGTTTGCGGCTGCAGCATGCTCCGCATCGTTGACAAGACGAGCTCGGCGCAGCTCAGCGGCATGAGCACGGTCGAGCTGTCGCTGCCAGTGCCTCGCTGGGCCTTTACGGAGCGCTGGGCGGCGCCTGGTGCCTGCAGGGATCTCGACCTGGCTCAGCGGCGAGAGCTGCTCGGCCTCGTCGCGGCCAGCGGCGATGTGGAGAATCTCGCTACCGCCATTCAGGCCGCCCACTGCGCGCCTCACTACCGAGGCCTCGTGGCCGCAGCAGCCAAAGGAAGCCTGGAATCCTGCAAAGTCATCATGGGCATGCTGCGGCGTTCACGGCACGTGGGGGCCCTGTGGACTTGCCTCATAAACGCAGCCGCGGAGGGGGGCCACCAGGCCGTCTGCGAGTGGGCCCTCGCCAATGGGGCCACGCTGCAGCACACCTGGGTGCCCCTAAAGAACGCCTATCGCGGCGGCCACCTGGAGCTGGCCGCCTGGCTGAAGCAGGCGGGGGCGGGGGCTCCTTGGGACGAGGACTGGGCGCATCTGGTCCTGGCGGGGGCGGCCGAGGGCTGCGACCTCACAGTCCTCCGAGCCCTGCTGGCGGCGGCATCAGGCGAGGGGCCGGAGGAGAATTATGACTGGTCCGAGCCTCTCGCCGCCGCTGTCGGCAGCCCCACGCCCGACTGGGAGGCCAAGGCGGAGCTTCTGCTCGCCCACGGCCGGACCTTTAACCGCAGCTCCGCCCGATACGCCGTCAAGCTGCCTCCCTCCACGGCCCTGCAGCGGCTCGAGTGGCTCGCAGCAAGGGGCTGCTCGCCAGATCGCCTGGACCTAACGGATGCGCTCAGAGACGGCGACGCGTCCGTCCTTGCGTGGATGCTGGCGGGCGGGGCCTTCCTTGACGACATCGGGATTCTGTCGAGTCTCGGTGTGGAGTGGTTCCCCTTGCTGGAGGCCGTTCAGGCGATCCTGGCGGCCGGGCGGGTCACGCCGGTGCATGTGGTCGGGGGCTGCCTCAAGGCCGGCGCGCGGGGCCTCCCCGCCCTGCGCTGGCTGGTGGAGACGCACGGAGCGGGCGTGCTGGACCCGGCGACGCAGGGCGGGGCGGAGGGGGAGAGGTGGGGCTTCCACTGGGCGGCAATGTCGGGGTGCCCAGAGATGATGGCGTTTGCTTTGGAGCACGGAGCGGCGTACGGCATGAAGATCAGCATGCGGAACTGGTACAGCGTGGCGTCTTCCGGCTCAAACCTCGGGCTGGAGTGGCTGGCGCAGATGGGGTGCCCGATGCCGGTGGGTTCTCGGGGCTACGGTCTGCGGTTCTGCGGGGTTAACCTATCTGGGCTGCGTGAGGCTCTTTGCGTGCTGTCAGAACTAGTCCGGCCGTCTCCTGCTCCTCAGCCCCGCCCTCCCGTGGCCTGCCATCGGCCCCGTTCCCTAAGGCTGATGGCGCGCCCTACATCACGGCAGCCAAAACGGTGACGCCCGCACGCTGCGGACGCTGCGGCGGCTGGGGCTGCCCTGGGGCCAGACCTCTGACCTGACCGGTGCCTTCGCCAACGCCGTGCGCGAGGGCGTGGACTGGGCCGCCCTGCGCTGGATGGCGGTCGAGGGCTGCCCCATCAGCTGGGAGGCAGCTGGGCTGGCGGTGGAGGCCTGGTGCCCGCCCGGTGCGCACGGGGCTGCGGTGTCGCTGGCGGAGCTGCGGGCGGTGGCGGCGATGAGGGGCGGCGGGGCTCCCCAGCAGCCCGCTGACGCCCTCGCCTGGATAGAGGCTGCGAGGGCGGCCCAGGAGGGCGGGTAGCTTGGGGCAATTCGGCTGTGTTAAAGGGAGAGGCGCTGTCGGCGGATGGCGTCACTTGGCGGGAGCCGGCAGCCCCCAGCGCCGCCCTAGAGGAGCCCCACCTGTTGATGAGCTGGTGTTGATGAGGTGGGGGGGCCATGCGGAGAGCGCTGAAGGGTGTGGCAAGCCGCTGAGCAGAGCGGCCAAGTAGCACCACCGTGAGTGTCGGCAGGCCTGCAGTTGACCATAGTGGTCTTGTGGAACGTGCCGGGTGGGAAGCAGGATTGTGGTCTTGTTCATCGGCGGGTCGATTCCACAACCGGGCTGCAGACGTTGCTAGACGCATACCGTAGGAGTTAGATCTGCCCCTGGCTAAGGGTTAAACCTAAACCGCAGCAAGCTGTCAGGCTGTCAACGATGCGGCGGCCGGGCGAGGTGGGCTGAGTGTCGGTCGGGATGCGTGTGGGGGCGGGGTAGGGAAAATGTGTGGGGTTCAGCGCCCCCAGCTTTATGTGGCGTCGTAGGAGTTGTTGATCTGTTTTGCATTGCAGTCGACAGGCAACATTAATCGTGCAGAATGGGCGCCTTGCAGACTTTTGGAACAAGGAAGAGTGGAGGTTGCAGAGCCTATCAGAAGACGGCGTGTTACGGTGCTCTCTTCGATGGGTGGTTGTTGCGCCATGCCACCACTTGTTGTGCGACCCTGTTGACCCTGTTGGACGAGTTCCCGCTTTGAGCCATCCAGTGTTTCAGCTTCGGCGGTGGCCACGAAGCTTAGGGCTTAGGGCTTGAGCCGACTGGATGCAGGTAGTCGGCAGGTTTGTTGCAGAACCGGGGGACTGGGGGAGGGACCAGGACCGGGCGAGGGTGGGAAGGGCTGGAGCCTCGTCGACAAGAAGCCGGGGTGGTGCGTGCAGTGGCTTGCTGCTGAGCTGATGGCGGTCGAGAGGGCGACTGGAGAGAGGGAGCTGCTTAGGCTGGAGGCACGTGGGCTTCGCCGCGGCAGGGGGCTAGGGCCTGGGGGAGGTCACGCGTCAGATGGTTGCGGGCCGGTGAAGGGTTCGTGTCGCGTTCAGGAGCTCGCCCATAATACGCTCGGAGTTGATCAGCTGTATTGCCTATAATACGCTCGGAGTTGATGAGCTGTATTGCCTATAACACGCTAGGAGTTGATGACCTGTATTGCACTACAGTCAACAGGCAACATGAATCGTGCAGAATGGCGGCTTGCAAACTTTTGGAAGAAGGGAGAGTGGAGGTTGCAGAGCCTATCAGAAGACGGCATGCTACGTACGGAGCTCTTTTGGATGGGTAGTTGATGCGCCATGCCACCAGTTGTTGTGCAACCCTGTTGAAGGACGAGTTCCCGCTTTGAGGCGGGTGTAGGTCCTTGGTGTGTCCCGACTCTGGCCCTAACGGAGCGTGCGGGTTGGGTCAACACCTGTAACATCTCTCTCTCTCTGAGCCATCCAGTGTTCGGGGGGGGCATGGAGCTTAAGGCTTGCAGGTCCGATGTTGCTTTAAGAGAGGATTCATGTTGCAAGCCCCATTCGCCGCCTCACACCTCCAGTGCTCACGCCATCAGCAGTCGGCATGGGGATTTGCTGTCCCCATGTGAGGGGCCACGGGTCCACGGCCCGGGCCTCCCGCCATTCTTCAGCCCATGCCCCGGTGTACTGGTGTCAAGAAGCGCCAAACATGAGCCATTCAGAGAGATGTTGGTCCGCAGCCCCAGCAGTCCGCCCCTCGAGCACCAACTCGAACAGTGCACCTGCTCTGCTCCGCAACTACCGGTGCAGGCCCTCTCTGTCTCGGCACGCGCACCCCGAGCCCCGCCCGCAGCCCACACCTCGCGCCCCCGCCCACAGCCCGCCCACAGCTGGGGCCACAGCTCTCAGCTAAGGCCAGAGCCCGCAGCTAGGGGCACAGCCCACAGCCATCAGCCACCAGCTAGGGCCACAGCCGCGGGCACGTGGCCACGTCATCCGCCTCGTTGCACGCCGCCCCCCCTGGAGCCGTGCCCCCCGGCCGGCCCATGCCGTACGCCCGCTGCCGCCAGCCCCTGCGGCCGCAGGAGAGCTCCGCGGGGTCCCAGCGGGAGCGCGAGCACAGCGGCAGGGGGGCGGGGGAGGTGCCGGTGCCAGGGACCGAGGCGGCGGAGGTGTGGGTCAGCAGCCTCGAGAGCCCGCCGCCGCTCTCGTTGGGGGAGGGGGTTGGGGGAGGGGGTTGGGGAAGGTGGGTGGGGGATGGGGTCATTCCGGCGAGGGCTGGGGGTCAGGGGGAGGGGGGTACCGGTACAAGCGCTGACTGCGAGCCCTCTCCTGCTAGATTTCCAGTCACCGGAAGACTCCCACCGGGCGCAAACAGGCCGGCCATTCCACCGCCGGCCTCCCTGATAGCTGCCCGCGCTCATTGTGCCGTACTGTACGGCGCATGTTGCTGGACCCCGCCGTACCTTCTCGTACAGGTGCTCCCACGCCAGGGCCGTACCGTTGGGCAGTCCTGGCATGGTGAGGGGCTGCGGGTAGCGTGCTGCGGCTGCGGCCCGGGCCTTGGCACCGAAGGCCCCCATGTCGGCCTCCCCGCAGTTGACGAAGCTCCTGGGGCGGGGATGTGGGAACCGGAGGCAAGGAAGGAGGGTGCTAGGGGAAGATGGCAGGAGATCCCATACCTAGCCTTATAGACATTCCCTGCCTTGGCTCCTTTTGGGGCTGAGCCCCCGGCGCGTAGTGCCTAGCACGCGATGCCACAAGCTTTAGTTTCCTTATCCCTATGGTGTGTAGGTGAGGGCAGGGAACTTATTGACCACGCCCTAAAATGCCGGCGACATGTCTGGGAGCTCAAACCAAACCTGCACAATTCTCTGAGGGCAGTCGCGACACGGTGCACTTGCTCTAAGCGCGATGGACCATAATCATCCCGAATGGGGGGACCGAATTGGCTTGAACCAGGCCTCTCGAACCGGCGGGGATAGTTTGCTACTCACACTTCAGGCCGCATAGCACCACAGACTCCCGGGGGGACCAACAGGCCCTTATGAGGCTTTCCCTTATGACGGCCACCAACATCTGCTACCTGGGTGGTGGCGGGAAGCGGTGGCTATGAGGTGGCGGAGCGGTGTCCGTGTAGATAAGACCGGGCAGCGAAGTCTGTGCCGAGGGGTGCGAGTCCCCCGACAAACTGCTATCAACGCGTTAAAGCTCGGTTGGAGTATAGTGCGCCCACGGTTACCGCGGGGAATGGGTCGCGTAGCAGATGGGTGAGGGGCTCAGCCCTTTTCCGCCCCCATGGGGGCGCCCCGCTTGTCAGTAACGACGGCCCTTATGAGGCTTTCCCCCCTTCCTCTACTTCCGAACCCCCAAGCTCCCCGGTCCTCCTCCCTTCCCACGCTCCCCACGTGCCTGAACGCCTCGTCGGTCGCTGCGTACTGCGCTGGATCCAGATCCGGGTACGTCTGCTGCATGCGCAGGATCTCGAGGATCATCTCAAACGCGTCCCACCTGGGGGGCAGGGAGGAAGGGGGGATGGAAGGGGGTGATCTCACCCGCGATCGATCCCCGCATTCCTTGCCCTCATCGGCCCTCCTCCTACCGCCACCGGCCTGCTTCCACCGTCTGGCCCCAGAGGACCCTCCCCGCCCGCCGTAACCCGTCCTGCCGTGCCGCCGAAACACACACGCCCGCCCCCCCGCCTCCCCCCCCACCTGCCGTCCTCCTGCATGAAGGCCCCGCTCAGGGAGCTGAACACCAGGTGCTGCGCGGCGCAGCGGGCGGCGTCCTGGGGGAGGGGAAAGGGGGTTTGGGGTTTGGGTCGGGCCCTCGAACTTCCAAAGGCAGCCGCGCAGTTTGACCACTCCTACCCTCCTCCTCCCACCGCCCCAGCCCCCCAGCCCATCCCCCCGACCCCCATGCCCACCTGAATCCGCTGATACCCCGCCTCGTCATCAGCCCAGCCCCCGGTCATCCACCCGCAACCCAGCATCCGGCAATCAAAGGCACCCGTCTTTCCCCCACCCACCCACCCCGCCACCCCCAAGCCCCCAACCTCCTCCCCCCACCTGCCTCCGCTGGTACGCATGTACGCCTCCTCGCCCATCGCCCTTTTCGCCCCCATACCCCATGGGCCCCCCCCCCAATCCCCCCCCCACCTGCATCCGCTGGTACGCCGCCGCGTCCACGGCCCCCAGCGCCTCGTGCAGTGTGGGGATGTCGGCCTGGGGGGTTTAGGGGGCAGGCGGAGACGGCGGACCCAGTCACTCAGGCAGGCGGACAGACGCTATTGGAAAGACGCCTTCATCGCTGATCCCCTCTAGGTCGGAGACACACTAGGGAGCGCTAGATTGGGGGAGCGGGATCAGCCTGCAGGCAGCCCTGTCTGGCCCCTCCCTCTCCGCCCCTTCAACCCCGTCCCTGTATCCGGCCCACGCCTCTTCAAGCCTCTCTTGCGCTCCCTCCCATCCCTTGCCCCTCTCTCCCCTCATGCCCGCCACGCTCGCTCGCCTGCACTGAGCGCGCATCACTTATCTGCGCACTCGCCTCCCCTCACCGGTGCCGGGTCGGCATTAGCAGCGTGGATGTTACCCTTACCCCGTCCCCACTTCCTGCCTTCCTCTCTGACCTCCCCCTCCCCATCCCCCCCCCCAGTCACCCCCCCCTCGCCTGCGCGATACGCAGTGCGAACTGGCCCCAGGGCAGCTCCGGCTCAAAGGGCTGCAACACGTGGTCGGACGCTATGACGGGCAGGCAGCCCAGCAGGGCGCCCAGGGTCTGACGGGGAGAGGTAAGGGGGGCAGCAGTCGGGCAAGAAAGGAGGGCAGATTTCGGAGATTGAAGGTTGCAAACCCACGTGGAGGTGGTGTGGGTGCCGTGTGTTCCCCGCCGTCCACCGCCTCGCCTCTTCGTCTTCTTCCCATCCCTCCCTTCCTCTCTACCTGCCCTTCTTCTGCTGGCCCCCCCCCCCACCTGCCGGTGCCCATGGCCCCCCCCCGAGGGCGACAGACACCACCTGGGGGGGGGGGAGGGCAGGGGGGGGATGAGGACGGGGTGTAGGAGAAAAACCCTCCTTCGGTACCGGTATGCCGCGCGCCAAACACCCCGTGAACACCCCCTGAACACCTCCTCACTTGTACGACAGGAGGTCTACCGCATATGTGGGATCGCGGGTCACGATCTTGTACCCCGGGCGCATGTGGTGGTGGAAGTGGACCTGACAGGGGGTGGGACGTGGGAGGGCGTGGGAGGAGGTGGGAGGGGGTGGGAGGGGGTGGGAAGGGTGGGAGGTAACACGTTAAGGGTTTCCCGCCTTCCCGGCTTCTCCCAAACGCCAGCTGACAACTCCTCCAGCCGTGCCTCCACCCCCGCATATTGCAAATCAATCCCCAATCAAATAGACAGCGATATTGCGTATGAAGCGTGCCGTTGAACTGTGCACAATTGCAGGGCAGCGTACGGCAGCATACGCGTGCGCGCACCCGCTGCCGTACGCCCTGGCTGTACGTGCTGCTTGCGTTGGTGGCGCAGTGGGGCCAGGGCTTGCGGGGGTCGGGGGCGGATGAGTCACCGCAGATGCGGCCCTGGGGGGGGAGTCAGGGAGGGAGGGGAAGGGGGATGAGGGGGCCCCATGCCGTGGGGCAGAGTGGGTGCCCGCCCCCAACTGCAGCTGCTCCCACGCGCACAGCCGCCCCCGGGGAACACAGCGACGGGGCTGTGTACCATGCCGCAACCGCCTCTTCAAGGCCCCCCGCCCCTTGGTGCCCTCGCGATCACCTTCCCCGTCGACCTGCCCGTCCCATGTCTCCTAGCCCTCCTCCTGTCCTAGCCCTACTACCCGTCACTTGCCAGTGGCCCCCTTCTCTCTCCCACCTGCATGCACCGCAAAGAGCAGCGCCCTCCTGCCCACCCGCCGCCCTTGCCACTCCCACGGGCCATTACCCCTCCCCCACCCTCCCCTCCCTCCCTCCCCCTCCCTCAACCCCCCCCCTACTCACCGCGAAGAGCAGCTCGTTGGGCCGCTGCAGCCGCGGCGCCCTCGGGTGCAGCCCCGACATGGGTGCGTAGGAGACGCCCTGGCTGCCGCCAAAGTAGATGGGGGTGACCACGTCCTGGTAGGCGGGGGCGAGGGGGGAAAGGCGGGAAGCGGGTGGGGAGCGGGTGGGGAGCGGGTGGGGCGTGGGTGGGGAGCGGGTGGGGAGCGGACGAAGGGGAGAGAGGGCGGTGAAGGTGCGGGGAGAGAGCGCATGTTGAAATGACCACGCGGATGGACCCTGTCCTCCCTCACCTTACCCAACAGTCGGCATCCCGCTCCCACCACCACCACGCCCCCTTGCGCACCACCTCTGCCCCCCCCCCCCACCTTGCCCGGGCGGTGCGCCATGTTGAAGCGGGGCTGGTCCACCGTTAGACCCCAGTGGTGCAGCCAGGTGACGTTGGCGGTGAGGCTGCGGGCGGCCTCCTGCGGGGGGGGAGAGGGAAGGGACGCAAGCGGGTGGGACGGGTGAGGAGAGGCAGCGGGAGAGGCACGTGGATGGCGAAGGTCGGGTGTCAGCTTGCTTGAAGCTGGAAAAAAGTGATCCGGTAGAAGGAGCAAGAGGGGTTGGGGCCTGCTAGCTGCGGTTCCTGGGGACTGCCCGCATGGCGTCCCCTCCCCTACCACCGCCGCCACCCCGTCTCACCAGCACCTCCCCCCGGCCCGTGTCCCCCGTGTGGATCACGAAGTGGCGGTGGCCCTGGAGCCTTGGGGGGGAGGGTAGGGGGAGATGGGAAAGATGGGTGGAGGAAGTAGTATTGGGGAGTCAAGGTGGGAAGGGGAAGACGAGGCGAGCACCGAAATCGGGCCCCCCTCCCAGAAGGAGGTTTCCCCCAACTGCCCTCTGACCCCCTCTCCCTCCCCCCCCCCCCACCTGTCCCACCAGGGCCAGGCCCTCCGCAGGTACGCCACCGCCGCCGCCAGCTGCAGCCCATCCCGCGTGGAGCGCAGCTTGATGGGGATGAAGTACCAGTCCTGGGGGGGGGGGAGGGGGAAGACGGAGTTGGGATGATGGTGGAGGGGATGAGGAGGGAGAGGGCTCAGAAGGGGAGGGAGAAAGAGGCTGGACTGATGTGGGAGGAACGCGCCCTGGCCCCGAGCCCTGGCCCTGGCTCTCAGCTTTACACCCCCACCCCCTCCACCGTCCTCTCCTCCCCTCCCCTGTCCCCTCCCCCTACTCCCCTCCCCTCTCACCGCCTCCTCCCCGTCCGCCGTGAGCGCCCCGCTCCCCAGCAGCCGCTCCCAAAACACCCAGGTCAGGGAGCGGTCCACAAGGTCGTAGTTGTGCCTGGGGGGTTTTGGGGAAGGGCAAGAGGAACGGAGGAACGTTCATGGTGTGCCTGAATGGGAGGAATGAGAAGGGTGGCACGGGGGTTTGAGGAGGAGGGTGCGGCGGGGTGGGGCGGTGCCGGCATCCGGTGTGCCTGGGGGGGCCCAGGGGGAGGCGGAGCGGAGGGCGCGGACATCCTCGCCTCGCTTGCGCCCCGCCCACCCCCGCAGCGGTTGCCGTACCACGAGCTCCAGTTGTGCGGTATGTCGTACACGTACACCAGCGGCCGCTTCCGCCGGGGCACGTAGCCCCGCCCCACCAGAAGCAGGGGCCGGCGAGTGGCGGGGTCCAGGGACACTGAGCAGTCGGAGCCGAAGAAGCCTGGGGGGGGAGGTGGTTGTGCGGTGGCGGGGGACGGAACGGGGTTGAGGCTGGCAAGGGGCGCAACGAGATGGGCAGGGGGTGGGGTTGGGGGCGGCAGGGACGGCTCCAGAGGTATGCAGCAGTCGGAGCTGACGAAGCCTGGGGGCAGTGTGGAGGGAGGGAAGGGGGGCGCACAAGGGCGGAGCGGGAGATACCGGTATAGTGTCCCGCGGGCTTTGGTAACGCCTGCTGTGTGTGGCCCTCCCCACTACCCCGGCACTGGTCGAGCCTCCGCCCCGCCCCCTCCCGGAAGGAGACGGCACCCGGGCCTAGATAACCGCGCCCTTGCTTGCAACCACCCGCCCTCACCCCGCCACCCTCGCCCTCGTAGTTCGCGACCACGCCCTTCGCCCCCAACCAAGCGCTACGCTTCGTTGATGTCTTCTACCCTCCCACCTCCCTGGACCCGGGGGCCCTGCTCCCCCGCCGCTCCCCGCGGACCCCCCGACCCACCCCTGTCGCACACGCAGTCGCCGTACAGAGTGCACACGCCGCGCGAGGAGCAGTTGTTGAGGCAGGGCCAGGGCAGCGGCCGGAACTTTCTGTCGTACAGCAGCCGGACCTCCGTGGCGTTGCGCGCGGTACGGCAGTCATCACCGGCGAGGTGCTGCACGCAGCACGTTCCATGGGGGGGTAGCAGGAGGGGCGGGGCCGTGGTGTTCGCGCGGGTGGCGGGAATGGCGCCCGATGGTTGGCGATGTCCTAGGCGAGGTCTAGACCTCCAACCCCGGCATCGCGGGCTTACCTTTGGGCAGTCGCACCTGAGCGTGTGGGCATTCAGGGGAGTGCACGCGCACGGCAAAGGATTTGTTAAGACGGCAGGGGAAGGCGGCATCATAGGAGAGGTGGGTGGGGGCAGGGTCGCGGGACCGACACGGCGTCGAGCTCAAGTCCGCCAGTCGCACGCGTACCTGCGCAGCTCCTCCTGGCACGTGGCGTTGATGCTGCATCTGGCGCAAAAATCTGGCGACAAAAGCTCTACAGACGTGCCTCGCGACAATTCCCGCGCTGCGCCAGGGATGCTAAAGGAACTGCTTGCTTGTGTGTTTGTGCCGCTACATTTCGTGATTGCAAGTAAGGCTAGGGATAGCCAAAGGAGCAAGCGCATGTTTGATCAGGCACGACATGTTGCGCTTACGCGGCGATGTTATTTTGCAGACGTTACTCTGCAGACGTTCGCGTGACGAGCTTGCAGTGTAAGGCGTGTAATGTGCTTTGACGGAGCGGCACCAAGGCTTTACATCGCACCCCCCCGGTTGCGGGCCGAGCTTGACACGCAGACTGCTCACGGATGAGCTGCTGGCGGGGCTGCTTCCTTTATCACATACTACGCGGACGTTCGCACAATGATAAGTACCTGTAGCACTTATCTCCAACTAGTTAAGCAGCTCAGGGAGCGCGAAAAAGCGACAGATGGATCCTGCCCGGGGTGACCCCGGGTCGCTGGATCTGAGGCTCGAATGGCCAGTGGTTCAATGAGGCCCCCAGAGGCGCTCGGTCCCCGACCGGCGGGTTGCGCAGAACGCCAAAGGGGCGGTACACCGGTGTGACAGGCCTGGAGGCGACGTGGGGATGCGCAACCGTGGGAATGTGCCCGCAACCGGCGGTCGCGCCAGGCCATCGCGCCTGCCCAGGCCGGCACAACTTTCAAATCTACGTCGTGCCAGCGTGGGGCGTTGCGGGCGACGCAGTGTGGGGCAACGGGTGCGGGCGACGTAGCGCAACAGCCCGCGACGCACCGATCGCCCGCGAACAGCCCTCGCAACTCGTGACGACAAGCTCATACCGCCAACAACATATACATGGATCGATGACTAAAAACGCGCCTACAAACGGGCGTCGACTGCGACCTCGCGAATGCATTCCTCCTGCGACCAAGTCGCCCCAGCACTTCGCTTTTGCCGAGGGATCTCGTCTATCTCGTCCTTGCAACTTACACTGACAGCATTTCGTGGCTCCGACCCCGCCGAGCCCGTCTGGTCCTACTCGGCGATTCCCGCTGAGGCATTCCAACCTCGCGACGACGGCGACGTGGCCCCCCTCAGTTGAACCGGGGGCCCCAGGCCGCGTGCACTGACTATACCATCGGGTTCATACCGCGCAGCCATTGGCTAGCGGCCCCTTTTCCCCAAGAGTAACCTCTGGCCGTGCCATTCCTCTCCGAGTGCCCACTGCCCACTGCCCACTGTCCCCTTCCTCTTCCCCCCTCCATCCTGCCGCTAGCCGGGCCCTTCATTCCGATAGCCCGCAGCGTGCAGGCCCGCACAGGCACGCCCGCCCGTGCCCGCTTCCCCTTCCCCTCCTTGCCTGCGGGGCCTTGCTGTCATCCCCCCCTCCCTCCCCACCGCCCCGCTGACCCCATGGTGCCCCTCCCATCACCTGATGAGCTGCTTCACGCTGGCGTCGACTGCGACCTCGCGAATGCATTCCTCCTGCGACCAAGTCGCCCCAGCACTTCGCTTCTGCCTATGAACGGATCTCCACGTTGCACACCGTAGGGATAGCTCCCACTGGGTCGGCAAGCAAGGGTGGTCCAGGTCGGCGATTCCCGCCAACGCATTCCAACCCTCCCGAGGTCGCCCCGGTGGCCTTCGCCTTGGCCTTGGCCTGGCCCGTCAGCGTGTAGGCCCACACAGGCACGCCCGTGCCCCATACCCTTTTCCCCTCCTTGCCCGCGGGGCCGTGCTGTCATCCCCCCCTCCCTCCCCACCGCCCCGCTGACCCCATGGTGCCCCTCCCATCACCTGATGAGCTGCTTCACGCTAGTTATGCCGCCTGTCGAATCACGACGTCGAGCTGGGGGTGACCCTGGGTCACCGGACCTTGGCGAGTTACTCTGTGAGGCCCCACAGGCCGCCAAAATCCGTGCAGCGAGTTCCCAGCCTAGCACAAGGCCGACAGCCGCGGTGTTGGGCCGAATGGAGCACGCAAGCGGGCCGACCTCGGTGCATGCACCCGGGGCACTTTTAGCCATGCAGAAGGACCCACGTCGCGCAAAGCCCTCGTGGAATATCCCTGATTGTGTCGCAAATTGTTCACCAGCGCGAGGGTGCGAGGGCGCGAGGGCCGCTCACGATCAGTGCGATGTCCATCGGTTTACCCAGCCCGAGCCCGCTGCGAGCAGCTGCGTTTGTACATAAGCACTGTGACCATATCATTTGAGCAACCAGCTGATTCGCGCAGCCATGTGTCACCTTACGTCGACCGTGCTTGCACGCGACTGGCACGAACCCACCCCGCCACCCCCCTGGTCCCCCGTAATTGATCGATTGGTGATGCCGCTAGAAGCGGCATCACCAAGACCAGATCATTACGCCCCTCGCGCCCACCCTGTGAAACCCCCTTCAGCTGCCAACGCCTCCAACGCCTCTTGCACAGGTCCATCCCCCCCACCCCCCCCGCCTGCCCTAGCGAACGCTTCCAAACGGTCAAACCCCTCAATGACTTCAGCACTGAGTCGAGCAAAGTCAAGTGCCGGGCAGCCGCCGTCTGCTGTTGCTCCCTGGCTCGCTGGCTCCAACCCTGCTCGTGCTCCTGGCTGGCTCCAGGAGGGCCCCCAGCCGCGCCTCATGCACCTGCGCCCTGCTGAACTGTGCGTCACGCATGGCCGCCTCGATCTCCCTCTTGGACAGCACCTGAACGCAGAGCGCAAGCAACACGTCAAGCCGGACCACATTAGGGTAGGTGCGGCGGGGGCCATGGACGCCAACGGTTGCACTACGCAGATACACGCACCCACCTGACCCCGGTCCTTGAGCGCAGCCTGGTTCACCCGCACCCAGCGAGCGTCCATGGCGTGCGTCGATGCGCCCATCGCAGCCGCCGCGGCCTCTGGGGCCGCCGGGCTGCGCTCCTCGTCTGCCCCCTCTGCCCGGGCAACTAGGGCCCGCACCGCTGCGGAGGCGCCGCCGTCCACTCCCAGGATGTGGAAGCATCCGAACCAGCCCTGCGGGGATCGGGAGACGGGGAGCGAGGGCCGGGGTTGAAAGCAGAAATGCAAGTATAGCAAGCAAGCGCCTGGCAGTACAGGCATGTTCACGCGCGCACCTGCAGCCAGCCCAGCCCCACGCAGAAGGCGCTGAAGACCAGGCGCGCGGCGTACTGGTGCAGGCCCTGCAGGCAGGGCGGGGGCCAAGCAGGGGTGGCGGTGGGTGTGTCGTCGGCTTTATTAGCCGGCGCAGCTTGGCCGACGCCCCTCGCCCACTCCTCGCCCCCCTTTGCGCACCAGCCACACGACGCAGCAGAGGACCATGATCCCGCCCACGTACACCGCCGCCCCCAGCACCGCCAAGGCCAGGCGCGTGACGGCGAAGAGGCCGCACTGCAGCAGCAGCACGCCCGGCCGCAGAAGCCGCTGCGTCTGCGCGCAACAGGGGAGCGGGCGAGGGCCAAGGCGGTGTGGGCTTCTGGAGCGAGGTAGGACAATGGTAGAACAATTCGTCCGCAGCCAGTTGACGAGACGCTCGGGCCGTCAGTCTCCACCAGCCCAAATCCCAGCGAGCGCAGTGGACGTGGACATGGTGGTGGATCTGGGCATCTGGCTTAACGCTCGCCCCGTACCCGCGTGTTGCCGTCTCGTGCTCCCCCGGCTCCGAGGTGCGCCCGCTCCGTTCCCCCGTCCTCCTCTGTGGCGTCCAACAGCTCGTGGTGGTCCGAGTCCGCGGGTGCCACCTGCGCATATGTCGTATCGCGGGGATGCGTGCATCGAGTGGGATGGAGACCTGGTTAGTTGAGATGCGGTGCACCTACAGGGGAGGCCTTGCCTGAGCGGAGCAGCCCCGCCCCGGCAATCAGTGTGGATGCGGGGTGGGGGTGAGACACACCTTCGCACCGCGCTTGTGACCAGCCCCCCCGTCCTTTCCGTCGACCAGCGGCGTGGCAGCTGCGGACCAATGAGGCGTGGACATGGCCGCGAGCCCCTCGGGCAGCCAGATGCTGGCGCCCTTGATGGCGAAGGTGAGGACGCAGTAGGGCGCCATGGCCAGGCCGAGCGCCCACGTGGCTGGGGCAGGCGTGCAGAGGGAGAATGAAAGCCCGCGGCAGGGTTCGCGGGGTGCAGCAATGCGGCACGCACGTGCCCCTCCCCCGCCCCGGCGCCAATGGGAATGATTCCGGAGTTGCTTTTGCTTGGCCTTGCCTACCCGCCATGTGCAGGGGGTAGTAGGTGAGCAGGAAGACCAGGTACGGCAGCTCCGCGGTGCCGGTGGGGAGCAGGGAGGACTGGGCCGACTTGCCTGCGTGCGCATACTGTGCTTAGGTGGGTGTCGCATAAAAGGAACCTGATCCCGCGAGAGCTGCACCTCTCAAGCCCCTTCAACCCGCAAAGGACGGGGAAGCTGGGCCGCTTCACCACCTCTGTCCGCACCCGGCTCGGGGTTGCCGTCGGGCACCATAACGCCCAGCGAGAAGAGCACCGTGGCGCTCTCGGGGGGCAGCATGGTGCGCGTGCCGCTGGGGAGCAGCGCGTCCAGAAGCAGCAGCGGCAGCGAGAAGGGCGCGCCCAGGAGGTGGCGTGTCACCTGGACGGCGAGGGGGGGGGGGAAGGGCGAGGCGTGGTTGCGGCGAGGTGGCCGGGCAGGATCCGTTAGATGAGAGCAAGGCGCTCAACCTCCGTCCCGCCTTCGCTCAGTCTTTGTCCCGCTGCGCCCACCTTGTACTCATATTGCTTGAGAATCTCCGCGGATTGGAACTTAGACTGCGACTCCACCTGTGTTGAAGAAGCCGGGAGGGTGCACAGGGGACCGATGCCTTCAGGCGGTTCAGGGGCACCAGATGCACCGTCTAGGACCGACGTTCGCTGAGCCACTGCGCCAGCTCCTAACCTTCTCGGGCTTGAAGTGATAAGAGAGGATGGCAATAAGCAGATTGGCGAGCACCACGGTCCCGGCGAGTGCAAAGAGAAGGACGATGACGTTGCCGTACAGGTTGAAGAGAGTGGCCTTCTCCTCGTGCATCACATCGAACATGGTCTCGCCCAGGAACGTTCGGAACAGGAGCAACAGGACGTTCGCGAAGGAGTCCAGCGAGGGCAGATCACGGTCCCTGGTGAGGCGGGGGTGAGAGAGGGGCTTGACTGGGTGGGACGGGGACTCACGCGGGGTCTTAACCCCGTCACCGCTGCAGGCCTGGCAGGTCCCTGCTGCAGTGTCATAGGGATACGCATGATATTGTGCCGCACGCCCGGAGCGCGATGCCACAAGCTGCGGTATAACATCCCTACAGTGAGTCCCTAAGAGCGGGGAAACTTAGTGGCCCGGCGCGAACCCAGCATGTTGTTGATTGCATGCACTCGTAGCCCAAAGAGCGACGCGAACATCCGTTTCGAATGAAGCAATGCACTTTGAAGCTTAGAGCGAGACACGTGTTATCAAGTTTACGCTCAGCTGTTTCGAGGATGGAGCGCGGCCGACTAAACCGGGTCAGTCGTCACCGCTCAAGCCCGGACCAACCGCGATGTTCCTATCTAACCTTGGACAACTCAGATACGTAAAGAAACGTAGTTGCAACGCTTTGGCGTGGAATGTGTTTCGCCCTGTGTCATCCTCCACGCCCCGGGCCCCCCGAGCTTGGCGCGAAGCGCGCCGCACGTCTCCCGGAGACTCTCATACCTGAAGGTGCCGTACAGGGTAAACGACACGCCCATCATGATCATCAGCCCCGGCACTGCGAACTTCAGCACCTGAGCGAAGAGAGAGGTGTAGTGCTAAGAACTTTTCACAAACACCAAAGCCGCCACGAAGTCCTTACCTCCCAGACCATCTTGTTGATCACCATCAGGAGCGCCCCCAGACCGCCCACGAGCGGAATGAGGAACTGCAGGGCGCGCATCCACAGGAAGATGGCCGTGGTGTTGAACAGGAAGTCCTTGGCGGTGCGCAGCTGCTGCCAGGAGGGATCTGGGTGGGTACGGTGGAGGGGTGGGATGTCACAGGTGCTGTGGCTGGTCACAGGGGGGCCTTGTCACAGGGGGCCTTGTCACAGGTGCTGTGGCTGGTCACAGGGGGTCTTGACTGCTCATCCGCTCTTACCTGTGTCCGGCAGTACCAGCATGCCGATCTGGGTGGGTTGGGGCCGGGGGATGGAGAGGGGTGGGATGGGGCAAGCATGCCGTGGACATCAGGGCTCGCTAACTGAGATTCGCACCTTGCAGCCGCCCGACGCAAGCAGCAGCGATATGGTGACGGCCTCGATGACGTTGAACCCGTCAGTGAAGTAAGTCAGCAGGCGCCGCTGAAACTTGTGCGCAATCTCCTGCGGGCACCCAGGGTGGGACGACGAACACTCGGTAAGCTCCCCACAGGTCTGCGTAGTCAGCGGAACACACCCTACGCCACAACCAAGCGCTTCGCTTCGTTGTTTTCTACTACACCCGCGCCCCGCACCCCTCAGCCTCCTCCTGCTCCCTGCGTGCAGCCCCTTGGGGAAGGCAGCTTGCTATCTAATTTGCCTACCGTATTTGGACACGAGGTCGGCCCTACCTGCTCGGCAAGGTACGGCGTGGCTGCCGCCTGCCGGGTGTGAGCCTGGGTTGCGTACTCACCTGGGTCTCGTCCACGACCATGGACAGTACGTACAGCGTCAGCACGCCGTGTTGCCACGTCAGTCCTTCCTCGCCTGGAATTTGATGAAGCCCGGGCGGGATTAACTGAAGGCCTTGCTTTGTTTCAGCGTTCAGCTCATCTCAGCACGCCTCAGCCCGAGCTTGGATGCTTGGACACTTCTACCTCACTCTGCATCCCTTACTCTCAATGAGCTGCACCGCGTGGAAGACGTAGAGCAGAAACGCCTCGCACAGCAGCCGGAAGGCCCAGCGCCCTCGAGGGGACTCGAAGTAGGACCGCGACGAGAGCAGCAGCATGTGCGCCATGCGGGAGAAGAGGCTGCGAACGGAGGGGGCGGGGATTGCGGGACACAGGAAAGTGAGAGCGGCCCGGCGGGCACAGGGAGGGGTGGGAAGACTGGGCCTTGCACTCCACGCAAAGCTCGGGGGACATGATGGACGCGGGGCGACAAGGTGTTGCAACTACTTCTCCCTTGACGGATCTAAGATTTTGAGGGTCAAATAGCAACATTGAGCTCGGCCTGGGCTTGGTCGGTGAGGTTTGGACGAAGCCGGCCCCGCAGCCATCCTCGAAACAGCTGCGCGCAAACTTGACCATATACCTCGCGCTAAGCATAAGAGTGCAATGCTCCATACGAAACAAGCTTATGCGTCGCTCGTTGGGCTACGGGTGCGAGTTGGTGTGACCGCGTTCCCAACACGTTGAGTTCGCGCCGGGCCGTTAAGTTTCCCCGCTCTCGGCAATGAAATTTAGGGATAAGCCAAGCATAGCTTGTGGCATCGCGAGCTGGGCGTGAAGCGCAAGGTTGTGCTTGGCCCCATGACAAGCAGGGGGCACCCAACAAGCTGCCCGCAGGGGCTCAGCCCAAAGATGCATGCCGGACCCCAAAGCCCGCGGCCTGGGCACTCACAGCAGCACCGGCTCGCCCAGGCTGCCCACGAATCCCGCGTTGTGGAGCAACTTGAACACCAGGCGGTTGTCTCGGAAGTGCACCGCTGAGGTGCCCTGGACCTCCTGGCAACACAGACAGAAAGAGGGCAACGGGCGCATGGAGCTGGGGCACAGAGAGCGAGCTTGATGAGGCCACGAGGTTGGTGGGGATTCCCGCCTGCACCCAGCAGCGGCTTACGATGAGGGCGTTGGCCCGGTAGAAGGCGCCCTTCCAGCGCGCCTGGCAGTACTCCTGCGGGAGTGGAGCGGTGGTCTCGTGTTATCGAAGACAGCGTACCAGGAGTGTGCCATACATACCTGCACAACCCCCGTGGCCATGAACTCGTCATCGTCGTGGTCGTACGCCACCTGGCAAGCGGCGGGAAGGGCAGAAGCAGGGCCATGGCGACAGATGGAAGGAAGCAAGCCTCATCCCGCGAAAGGGGTCACCCCGAGATATGCCGACCTTAGACATCCCCGTCCGGCGCTCTAACCTGCATGGGTTGCGCGTCGTTGATGGACAGCGCGACGCCTCGAGGAGCCAGCACGTCCTCGAGCGTGGGCGTGAGCTGCGGCGCCGCTAGCGAGCCGTTGCCCTCCAGGGTTGGGGCCGCGGGGCCGTCCGCGCCTTGTCCCTCCTCCTCGGCCTCCTCCAGCCCCACGAGGCTCTCCGCCACCACCATCCACTCCAGTCGCTCCACCAGGCACCGCGCCAGCACCCGCAGCTGCTCACCAAGCTCCCTGCAGGAAACAGACGTGGAGGGTGTGGGGAGCGGTGTCATGGGCTGGAAGTGGTGCACAGGGCGGGCGAGAGCGAGCTACTGAGGCTGCTTGCCTGAACTCCTTGGTCTTGGTGGTGTGCCTGGAGCTCGTCTCGAGCAGGCACTGAGGAAGCAGCGATGAGCAGCAAGTGCATGCTGGCAAACGTGCTTGAGTATGGCACCGTGGCACGTAGTCCCTGCCCCTCTACCTACCACCACCCACCTGGGCCATGACCATGGCACTGGCGATGGGGTTGCGCTGCGCCCAGACGTAGGACAGCGCAAAGTGGGAGACTGAGCGGTAGCCGCACGCGGGCAGCACCTTGGTGTTGGCCAGCACGTGCCTTGGGAAGTGGACAGAGCGAGCGGCCAGGTTGTGTCTAAGCGCGCGCACGCTAACGTTCATTGCAGCAAGCCCCAACACGCAACCAACCTGAAGCCATCCGCGTCCAGCTCCGCCCCCTGCGACACCAAGAACGGCACGATGGCGGCGGGGCAGTTGTCCGTGTGCACCGCCAGGTGGGTGAGCAGCTCGCCGCGCGTGGTCACGAAGGCCGGCCTGGGCGCGTCCGGCGGCATCTCAACCGCGTAGGAGAGGCGTGGCGCGGTGGAGAATCGGGCATGTGACTCTGCACCATTGCTTCTGTGGTCGTTGTCTTGGAACCGCCGGCTTCGTTGGTGGGGTTGGCCCAGGCCGCCGCCCGCTCGCCCACTGCCGCTTGCCGTGGCCGCAGCCGAGGCCTCCGCCACGGGATCCGTGCCCGCACCACCACTTCCGCCAACACGACTCTGCCGGCTCCCTGCCTCATCCGCGGAAGAGGATGACGCCGCGCTGCTGCTGCCGCTCGAGGAGCCGCCGTCATCGATCAGCGCAGGCGCCCTGACGCCGCCACCACCGACGGCCGCCGTCGGGACCACCATAACCGGTAGCGGCCCGCCAGCTGCCGTGTCGCCCGCGCCGCCGGCGGCCCTGGCCAGCAGCCGGCGGTAGCGGGTGGTGGCGGACCACACCTCATCCAGCTTGCCCTTCTGCACCCCTGACAAGATGTCTTGGCGGCACCTCAGGCGCAGCCGACGGTTCTCCTCGGCGTCCAGCGCCGCGGCATCCTGCTTTGCGTCCTGCGCCACAATCACACGATTCGTCAAGCATACCGGTATGTATGTCTTCGGTGGGGCTGCGTGCGCCGGACAGACTTCGTCCCCTGACCTTGGAGGGCGTGGTTTGCAAATTGACATCCCCTTTGCAGGCGGCCGGGACACCGTGTGGCTCCATGACACACTGACGCCCCTCCCTGACACACTGTCCTCCATGTTCCGTACCGCACAGTGCGTGCACGTCACACGCACCTGGTGCATGTCTCCTCCTCCCTGCTTCTCTCCGCTGCGCTCGTTAGGTTGGAGCGGCCGCCACATGAAGACGTAGGTGTAGTCGAGCAGCCGCTTGCCGCCCATGCCGCCAAACGAATGCGGCTGCAGGGCACACAGGGTAGGCGCCAGGTCAAAGGGTCATATATAGCCGATCCCCTCGCCGGCGAGCGGCGGGTGCTCGCACCTTGTGGGGCTCGTAAATGGCGTCGCTCTCATAGATGTGCAGCATGGCGGACTTGCAGTCGTCGAGCTTCTTGGTCATCACCGCGATGATCTAGCGCCAGGGGGGAAGCATGTCGCTTGTCAAGTACCCCAGTCGTCTGCCTGGCGTCTGCTCCATGTCACCCCCATCCACGCTGTGCGCCGTACCGCCGCACCGCATGCTGTGCGTGTGCCCGGGTTACCCACCGGTCCCCTCCTGCTGCACGCATACCTTGAAGGCCAGCTCCAGCTCCCACGCCACCTGCAGGCTGTAGTCCTCCAGCCGATGGAAGCCCTTGGCCAGCACCCATGCGGGCACACGGGCCTTGTTGACAAACAGCAGGTAGACCTGTTGGATGCCAGAGGGAAGCGTGCAAAGGCATCTGCGGTTGACCTAGGTAGAGCAACTAGTGCAACTGAGCGAGGGGACCGTCCTTCATGCAACAGCGCTTGGGTAATAAGGGTATGTAGCCGTGGCCGGTCTTACCTTGCAGCTCTCTGTAAACGAAACCTGCAGGTAGTCTGCACGGGCGGCGTCCCAGTCTCCTGAGGAATAGACCAGGTAGGACCGTGTAGGACAGCCACTGTGGTGAACAACAAGCAAGCCAGGAGCAAGTGCGCAGGCAATCATCAAGGCCGCCGCTGTTACCCACCGCCAAATGCTGGGAAAGCGTAGAATGGCCCATTCTGCAGCTGCTCAGGAAGTTTTTGGCCGGGCATGACCTTGTGGCTGTGGATGTCCCACAAGTTCAGAGTGGACAGGTTGCCCGCCTCGATTCGAACTACTTTGTGCGGAGGCACAGCGTTGCCACCAGAGTCACGCCTGCACAACATGGCCAGCAGCGCGTCGTTGCACTCCCCCATGCCTTCCCGCCCCCTCATCCACCCAACCAGCCATCCAGCCATGCTTCGCTGCTAAGGGCCGATGTATGACAGCTTGCGCCGGGCCAGCCGTCCTACCTCTCGTCCTTGAACACGGCGAGCCTTTCCAGGCACTTCTCACTCAGAAGTTCGGCCCCCGTGCGGCCGGAAAAACCGCCAGTGTTTTGTGGAATGGAGTGCATTTCCAACGATTCTGGCTGCAATGCAGCGAGCAGCGACCGTGACCGCCGGTGCCGCCGATGCGCGCGATGTCGCTCGACCAATTGCAATTATGTCAAGCTGCAGCGCTGCCAATCGGTCAGCGTCATCTTCCTTCTTAACGCTTGCTGCGTATGAATGTGGAAATAATTGTATGAGCGCGAGATGGCTGGGGTATGCAGCAGTGTGTATGTATGCCTGCTAGCGATATCAGCAGTTCCGCTCGGCGGCGGAAATGAAGCAGCGTTGGGCTTGTAGAGCGCCGAGCGTGGGCGCTGAGAAACACCTGTGGCTCGGCATTTGCCAATCGTCCGTCGGCTTTAGGTCATCGGCTTTATGCGGCCACCTAGGCCACCCACACGCCCCACAGGCAACTAGTCCAGAGCTGCTCGAGCGCTGCAGACATACACGCGCCTGTAACGAAGCCAGCTGGAATTCTTATTACGCACGCACGTCATTTTCCTGCCTGCTGCATGCCCCAGCCTGCCTGCTGCTGCCCGAGTTGAGCCCGCCCTAGTTGTAAGACTATATTTACTCTGACTTTTGGCCATATGCACGACGCACAGCAGCAGGCTTGAGGACAACGCAACTGCGCGAGTGGCTCGCTCGGGCGCTCGGCCGGATGCCCATTCCATAGTCCTCCTTGACAATACAATTGACTATGCCAACGGATGCGGCGCCGGCGGTCTTCCAAAGCGGGGAGGAGCCGGCGGGATGTCAGGAGCCACACACGGAAACCGCCACAAACGGCACTGGGACGCCGCCTCCAACGCTTGTTGTGCGGTTTTCTGGATCAGGCTGGCTCCTCGCCTTCCACAGCGGTGTTGGCAAGTTCGTCTTCGACCACATGCGTGTCGAACATCCTCGGCTTCGCTTTGGAGGCCAGTCGGGAGGTAGCCTCATTAGCTCGGCCCTGACTGCGGGTAAGAAAGGAAGGAAAATCGCGAAGCTGTGGCTTTACATGTGTTTGCAACGGACGAAATGCTAGACATTCCGAATGTATGGACATGGTGCAAAGAGCGAACGAGCAGTTTTGCCCTACTGCATTCCTGCCCTGCTCATTAGGTATGGACGTCGACTGCGTGTATCAGGCGTCCCTTATGATGATCGAGCCGTGCAAGTAAGTGGAGCTCCGGTAGCTGTGCTACGACGGAGCGAGAAGGGGCAGGTGGGGAATACTCGCTCGCAGCGGTGATTGGTTCACCCCGCTTTCATCAGGAACAATCCCTTCAAGATGCGCAAGTGTCTCAACGAGGCGCTGAACCGGCTGGCTCCCCCGGTGCGTGTGGCGCATGTTGTGCGATCGGTGCGATCTCCCAGCCGCCCCGCTTCATTCCGTGACCCTGTCTACCCTGTCTCCGTCGGCCGTACGTTTGCATATGCAGGACGAGGCCTGGCGCCGCTCCAAGCACCGCCTCATTGTCGGCATGTCTCGGATCGAGCACCTGGGCGGCCTGAAGGTGGCCTGGAAGAGCACAAACCTGACGGAGTTCAGAGGCAGGGCGCACGGGCTGCGCGTGCTTGAGGCCTCATGCCACCTGCCGGTGAGCCGCAGTTCCTATCATTCCCCGTTCAGGCACCTAACACTCTGCTGCTAGCTATACGTACGGTAACCTGACATCTGGTGCTTGAGCCGCGTTCCGCTTTCTTTGCCCTCGCTCGTTGTGCTGCAAACCCAGCGGCATCCGGGGCGTCAACGTGGACGGGCACCGCTTCTTCGACGGGGGCATCGCCGAGCTGGTGCCCGACATCACACCCGAGCAGGTGCGTGACAGCCCGGCCCTCAAAGGGCACAGTATAGATTAGTGGTGCTTGCTTGCCACTGAGCCTGCCCTGCCCAGCTTATTACCCGAGCGAGCCTTCTGTTCTGACTGATGTCCCCCATGCGGCAGATCGGGCTCAACTCGGACCCCGCCAAGGGCCCCGTGGACCCCGTCTTCTCGATCGACATCTGCTCGTGGGGCAATCTGCGGGAGGGCTACCACATCTGCCCCGGCTTCGACGTGCCGGTCGGCTGGTTCTTCTTCCCCCACAACCCAGGTAAGGGACCCGCGTGGCGTATGGGTGCACGGGCTCTCCAAAGGCCGGTTACGTGAGGGACAGACAGTGCCCCTTTGGCCTGTGCCTCCCCGCCCCTGTGCCTACAGGCGTCCTCAACAAGCTCTTCCGCCTCGGGTACGCACGTGCGGCCGAGTGCTTCGCGAAGGTGAGCGTGCCGAGGTTATTAGGTATTGAGCACGCATGGCCCCCCGCCCGTTCCAAGCTAGGCCCCGTCCCGGGGCTCCGTCCCCACTGCGTCCTGTTCCTCTCACTCTCGCCCCCCCCTCCCGCCGTACCGCCCCCTGTCCCCCGCACAGGTGGACCCGGCCATAATGGCGGACCTGTGGCGGCCCGGCATGGAGCTCAGCCTGGCGCACCTGCCCGGCATCTGCGAGCAGGTGAGGAAGAAACAAAGGCTCAGCCCTCAGCCCTCAGCAACCCTGGGCCGGGCGGGATTGGGCGGCAATAATGGTGCGGTCTGGCCGCCGTCATGAATGTACGACATGTACTGCAGGTGGACGAGCTGGTGTCGTACCTGCGCGACGCCGACCCCTTCTGCTGCATCGACGCGATGCTGTCGTCGCGCAAGAAGTACTCCAAGCCGCAGACCGACCGACTGGAGCGCATGCACATCAAGCAGCTGCCCCTGCCCGACACGGAGGAGGTGCTGGCGCAGGTGCGGGTCCATCCGGCTTGGCGTGCATGGATGGGGGGTTGCGGGCGGCGCGATTCCTCTTAGCAGGACTAGCGTTAGTATAGCAGCTGCTGGAGGAGGCAGGGTGAGTTGAAGTGCCGGTGTAATGGCTTCTTGTGTGCATGACAGCGCCTCCATTGACCTCACTCCTCACGCTGGCGGCCCTGAACGCGCAGGCGGCCAAGAAGCAGCTCTCCATCCTGACCAGGCCGCTCGCAGGCATGGCGGCGGCGGCCGCCGAGGCGGCGGAGGCGGCGGGGACACTGGCGGCGGGCGCGGGCGAGGCGCAGAGGCACTGCGGGGGCGTGGTGATGCCGTCGACGCCGGCGGCGGTGCGGGAGTACGAGGAGCGACACCGCAGGGCCGCAGGGGGCGCTGCCAGCAGCCGCGACGGCGGCGAGCGGAAGGGACGCGGTGCAGCGCAGCGGCAGGGGGTGGCGGCGGCGGCGCCAGGAAGTGGCAAAGGTGAGAGAGGGTCACGCCCGGTGAGGACCCTGACACCCAACCACCCATTTACGTACGGATGACACCCAATGTCCGCACGATTCCCAGCAGGTGCTACCTCCTCCTCCTCGGCCGACGCCTCGCCGGCGAAGGCCTTGTCGGCGGCGAGCAGCGACACGCGCACCACCGCAAGCTCCGCCGGAGCTGCACAAGGTGAGGGACAAATAGCCAGATGTTTGTTAAGGCCAACTGCTATTCCTCTGCGGCTCAAACTACCCGAGCACCGCTTCCCCAACGCTGCTCTACCGACCTGGCTGTGCGTGGGGATTCGCCCGCCCACAGGCCCGCTCGACTCCCCTGCGCAGCCCACCGTGCCCCGGCACGCGCTGCGGCCGCTGCCCCCGCTCTGCCCCAGCGCCTGGCTCAAGGACGAGGGACTGCGGGTCAGCAGCCTGGAGAGCATGGTCAGTCGGGGGGGATTGGGGAGGAGGGGAGGGGGGGGTTCCGGGGAGGGTCGGGTCTATCTCGAGTGGCATTGCGCTGGGGGGCTGCGGGCGGTGGAAAGTGGCCTGTAGGTTTGTGCCACGGTGGCCCTGTCGCCCAAGGCCCAACACCCCTCTCCTGAGCTCTGCCCATGCATGCAGGCCAAGCTCGCGGGCTCCGGCCGCGGAAGGCGCGTGGCACCGTTGCCGCCAGTCCCGCCGCCACAGGCAGCCAGCTAGCTAGAGAGGGCTGTTACACACACCTCCTTTCGAGGATGCGGTGTCCCGGTAACCGAGGGTCGAAGATACGAAGAGCGGCGGCTTGCGACGGCTTAAACCACTGAGCTGCGCAGCAGTCAAGGCTTGCCCCTTGTTTGGGGGATTGAGTGTTCCGTGTGGTGCGCAACTGAGCGGTTCTTTGAGGGCACTCGACGGAAGGGGGCGAGCGGGGGTGCCAACGGGGTTTGGCGTCGGGCAGGCCTGGTCTCGCCGACTCTGTCCCAAGCTCTGAAATAATCGCGCTCTCATAGCAGCATATCAAAGGGATGCTGCGAAGCCAGCGCTGCCAACAGCGCTTGTGTCCGGATTTCGTCGCGCTCGTCGGCCGAGCGAACTCTTTGGCTACCCCTCTATGTCTGACGCGCCTTAGAATTGGACGAGCAAGGCCGAACTACATGATGACGAGCAGTGTGCGCTGAGGCGCGCGAGGATAGGCGTAGCCCCGTTTCCCCCCCTCCGGAGGGGATTAGGGGCAAGCCAACGTCGTGAGACTTGCGTGTTGGCTTGCAGGAGACAAGCCCGTGAGGGGGGTAAAGAGAACAACCTGGCGAAGAGCCTCAATGTTACGGCGTGAGGGGGGTACGACGGACAGGAACGGGGGACTCGGCAAGCAAGGGCAAGCTTTTTAAGCAAGGGCACGCTTTTGAAGCATAGGTATTGCAGGTGGGGGATTAGGTACTGCGGCGGGGGAGGCAGGGCGACGGTGGAGAAGGAATGAGGGTTACCGAGAGGGGAGAGTGTCGACCTGTTATTGTATCATATGACGAGACAAGACGATCATGTGTGAAGCAGGCGTCAGGACCGATACACTACAGCCGGAATATAGCCGATTTAAAACACCCGTGCCAACGTGCCCTAGTAGCGGAAACCAAGGTTTCCTGCGTTCGGCTAAGCTAGCGTATCCGCCCGTCCACGGCGGGACTGGCGGGTGTTTGAGCGGGTTCGTGCCGCTTGGCACGATTGGCCGGTCGGCAGAGTATAGTCTAGGGCGCCGTTCGGTTCGCGAGTTTCGTCAAATCTGACACCGCTGTGCCTAGCTGTTTTACACCGTTCGGTCCCTGACAGCGACAGCACGGCGGATCGGGCTCGCCCCACCACCGCTTCGAAAGGAACCTCTTTCCTGCTTGCAGGTACCCTTCCCCAGCGTCAGCGTCCCGCGGAAGCGTGACGCAATGCTGGAAACCTAACGGTATCCCTCTCCTTCCCTGCCCAGCCGCTCAGGCCCAGCAGGTCATCTGCAGGCCATCCACACGCCTGACCCTCCCTGATCTCCTCTCGCACACGACTCCCCCTTACCCGCAAAACCCGCGCACGGCGGCAGGTCGGCCCCCGTCACTGGTGCAAGGCCCGCAGGCCGCCGGTCTCCGGCCTCCCGCAGCCGTCCCGACTCGTACCTCACGCAAATGGCCGGCCTACCGTACCCCGATACGGACTGCCACCCTTTCCGTAACCCCGCGCGCCCTACAGCACCACGCGGCCGCCCCCCTCAGCCCAGCACCATTGCCGTGGGCCCCCCCGCCCCCGCCCCCGCCTGCACGGCCACGCCCGTCCCCCCGAAGTCCAGTCGGGCCAGCAGGAAGCGCACGTCGTCCTGGGCCTGGGGGGGGGGGGAGGCAGGAGGGGGGGGAGGGGCGGTAAGGGAGAGGGGGGATGCGGGGCCAGCAGGAAGCGCAGGGAGTCATGTGGGGGCGGCAGGGCGTGCATCTGGCCCGTCATGCATCCACCCCATGGCCCAGCGCAGCCCTTTCCTCGTACGCCTGGGCCGTACGCCATGGGAATGACTTGGTTGGGTCTATCCGCCCCTCTGTGCTGTCCGCAACATATATGCCCGTTCCACAGGCGTCGGCCGACATCCCGCCGCGTCTATGGTAGTATCGTTTGTGCGAGAATGCCCCAGACTGACTATATGTGCGAGCAACCCCGCACACCCACGAACGGCACCCACCTCCTCCGGAAGGTTCTCTGTGAACTCCGCCACGGCCCGGGAGTGCTGCGCCGCCAGATCCGCCAGCGTACGGCGGATGTCGGCCAGCGCGGCGGGCGGTACGGGCGGATCCGCGGATCCCGGGGCGGCCTCGGTGCCCCAGCGGCCCGCCGCCACGCGCCCCCGTGCGGCCGCCGCGCGTGTGGCCAGCAGCCGTGCCCCCCCTGCCACCAGCTCCTCCAGTCGTGAGGCCACGGCGCGGAGGGCCACCATGTTGGAAAGGGCGTCCTGGGAGGGGGGGGGGTTCAGGGGAGGAGAGCGGGGGGGAAACGGGAAGGCGTGGGAGGTGCGTTGGGTTGGGAAGCCACTGGCGGGAGGGAGGGTGAGATTGCAGAGGAAGGTGAGTGCGGGTCGTCTTCAGAACATGTAAGCCATGTGCCACTCGCGGGCAGGCCCCTTCCCATTTGCCGGTACCCCCGTCCCACGTCACCGACCGCCTCCCACCATGGGTGTGCGAGCGCAGACGGCGGCACTCTGCCATCCATACCCACATTGCCCACCAGGACTCATCCCTCGTCCCTAATCCCCAAGACAACACTTCACCCCTGTTTGCCCCGATCCCCCCGTCCCCACCCCCCCAAGACGCACCCGCAGCGCCCGCCGCAGCGCCGACGCGCCCTCCGCCCTCGCGCCCCCCTGCCCCTCCCCCTCCCCCCCGGGGTTCGCCAGCAGCGCCTTCCTCAGCAGCGTGGCCAGGTGCTCCTCGTGGGCGGCGATGAGGGAGTCCAGGTCGGAGCAGGCGGAGGCGCGGGAGAAGAAGCGCTGAGGGGAGGGAGGGGGGGGGGAGGGGAGGGAGGGGGGGGGAGGGAGGGGAAATGGGGGGTGGGGTGGGGTGGAAAGGTGGCAAGAGAAGGGCACGAGGGCGACTGAGGCATTGCGGGCGCGCCTGCATGCCAGGGGCCAGCGGTCATCGCCAGTGTCCCATCCGGTGCGACCGGCATCCGTGATCTCCCTTGCAGCGGCGCGGGTGCGGCCCGGGCCGGAAGCCTGTGCGTCCCTGCCAATCCCCCGTCCGCCCCCCACCCACCTGCCAGCACGTGTGCATGACCTCGAAATGGATGTAGGTCTGAGGGGGGGGAAAGGGGGGGACAGGGGGGCGACAGGGCCCAGGGAAGAGACAGGCAGGGAGGTAAGAAGTAGTGTAAGCGGTGGTGCGGGCGGGGGGCGGTAAGGCTAACGGGTCCCGGGCAGCCCACTCTCCCTCACAGCCCACCCTCATTAACCGCACCCTCGTTTACCCATTGGCAGCCTTACCCCTCCCCACAAGCATGCCCGGCTCCCTCGTCTTCCCCCTCCCCGCAAGACCCCCCCCCCTCCTGGCCCTCGCCTGCAGGTTGGTTGCAAAGTGGCTCATGTCAGCCCTCAGCCGCAGCAGCGCCCCCAACACGGGCTGCACGGGGTGGCCGGCTGGGGGGGGGGAGGGGGAGGGGGTAGATAAGGGGAGGGATGGGGGAGAGGCGACGACACCACATACTCCCTCCCACCGCAAGGGCCCTTTCGCAAGCAGCAACGGCTTCACGCGCCCCCACACCCCGCTGAGACCAGACACCGCCGCCCCCCATTGCCCCACCTGGCCCCATCTTGTCCACCGCCTTCTGCAGCCCCACCGCCACGGAGCCCCACACCGCCGACAGCACGTGCTCGGCCCGCTTGAGCGACCACAGCAGCCGGGCGAGCCTTTGGGGGGAGAGGGGGAGGGGAGAAGGGAGGGGAGCAGAATGACTTACAAGGTCCACCAACGAAAGTATCGCCCGGAGTGGTGGCCTCGCCTGCATCGCGCAAGCTCGCAACGTCTGATACACAGCGGTCATCACGTTCTGTCACCAGTGCCGTATGCCGTACGCACCTGCCGTACGCCTGCATGGCCGCCGGCGTGAAGATGGCGGACAGCGGCCCCCCCGCGTGGCTGCCGGGGGCGGGGGGGCCGGAGCCGCCGCCCGCGGCCCCCGGCGCCCCGCCCGGTGCCGCCGCGGGCATCCCCGCCGCTGGGTTGTAGGTGACGCTGAATACGTCCCAACCCACCTCAGCGGCTGTGGGGGCGCAGGGAGCGAGCACCGGAGGACGCGCCAAGGGATGGGAGACCGGGTTGGCAATGCAGGGGCACGAGGGGCGAACGCCGGAGGAGCGCCAAGGAGGTAAGACCGGGTCAGCGTGGTGGTGATAGCTCATGCACCCTTGCCCACCCGCCCCGGACCCCAGACCGTATCACCAGCCCAAGCTAGGAGCCCCTCCCGGCTGCGTTCTGTCCGCTCACAGCGGCCCCATTCACCACCACAAGCCCATCCCAACCCCCCCAGTCCTCCCGAACGCACCTCCTGCGCCCCTCTCCTTGCGCACCCTCAGGCGCTCCGCGAGTGCAGCCACCACCGCATTGCCCTCCTCCTCCTCCGCGTCGCCCCCGGGCCCAGCCGGGGCCCCGTCGGGCCCGTCGCCCGGCAGGCCCGCCTCCAGCGCGCCCCAGGCCCCGGGCCCGCCTGGGCCCGCCCGGGCCCCGCCCCCTGCGCCCCCCAGTATGGTGGTGGCGGTCAGGGCCTGGCGCAGGAGGGCGTTGAGGGCCACCTCGGAGACGTCGGACGCGGGACGGTCCAACTCGCGCTGGGCCTGGGGGACAGGGGGGGACAGGCAATGGGACGAAGAAGGGATGAGGTTGAGGGGGAGTCTGGGAAGGTCAAGAAAGAAGGCAGAGGAAGCTTCGGTCGTCGTTCTTCCCCCCTTGGAACCCTTTTGCCCCTCCCCCTTCCTCCCCTATCCCGTAGCCCGCTCCTCCCCTGCCCCCCCTCACCAGGTCCATGAACGCCGTGACCCAGTCCCCCTGCCCCAGCAGCACGAAGCGGCGGATGGCGGCCCAGTGGCTGCGCAGGCGGTGCCGCCGCCACAGCACCGCCAGAAGCCGGCAGTCCATGGAGCGGACGGCGGCGGACACCAGGCCCTCCAGACCGGACAGCTGCCGGACGGGAACGGACAGCACCGGACACCGGACAATGAGGGGTGAGGCTCAAGGGCCGTTGTGTGCGGGGCACTGGCATGTGAGGGTGGCCGTCCTGTCCTGCCCCTAATTTCCCTGATCGAGGAGACATCCGCCTGCCTTCCAGTGCCCATGCGGTCCCTGACGTTGCAGGTGCGGTTCGCGACACCCGCCTGGCGCACAGCTCACAGCCCCAACCGCTGGCTCTTGCATCACTCATGCCATACCGTCCCGTCGCCCTGCTGACCGGTTCCCAGCACCCAGCAGACGCACATGCACAGCGGCCCGCTTGTCGTGGTCCCATACCACCAGGAGGCTGTGTCCCACGCTGCGTGCGGGACCCCCCCTCCCAACAGAGCACCCACCTGGCGCACAGCGGCTTGGCCCCAAGGTGCAGAGGAGCAGGAGCGCCGCCGGAGAAGGAGCCGCCGCCAGCCGTGGCAAGGGCAGCCGCCGCCGTCGAGGCGTCGTGCCTCGATGGCACGGTGAGCCGGCAGCCGCCGCCGCCCGCCACCGCCGCCGGAGCGGCGGTGCCGCGGGCTTGGATGCGGACAGGGGGGGCTGCAGGGGCCGTACGGGGGCCGAAGGGGCGAGCGCGGCCGCAAGCAGTGTCCACGCCGCCCGCCCGCCAAACAGTCGCCGCCGCTGCTACTGCAGTCGCCGCCGCCGCTGTTAGTGCCCACTGCACGCCCCCCGCCACAACGGCGCCGCCAGTCGCAACCGCAGCCGTTACGCCAGCGCCCGGGCCGCCGCCGCCAACCGCTTCTGTTTCCCGATGCCGCCGCCACCAACCGCCAACGCCCGGTCTCCGTTGCCGAGCCAAGCACCCCAATCGGGCATTGGGCGGGTGGCAGCGGCAGTGGCAGCAGGGACGGCGCATGGAGGAACTGCCTCGCTGCAGGGGCGCAAGCGGAGAGCACACTACGCCACCCCGGCGTACAAAGGCCGCCACCGCCGCTGGCGTGTCGCCCGTGGTCACAGGTGCCGCCGACACCGCCGCCGCCGGCTCCCACCACGTCTCCTCCGCAACCAGGCTCCACGTCACTGCAGCCGGCCGCAGTCGACAGCTGAGCGCAGCTGCATCAAGGGCGCAGGCGCTGCCGCCGCTGCCCCTGCGCCTCCTCCGTCACGTGCGCGGCCGGCTGCTGCTACGGCTGCTGCGCGCGGCGGTCCCTGCCCCCGCCGCCGCAGCCCTCATCCGATCACTCCAGTTCGTCGTCTGCTTAGTCCCCCGCCTCCGCCGCCTCTCGCTTTCGCTCGTGCTGTCACGCTCGCAGTACGATAGCACAGCAGCCATGCGTGGTCTAGGCAAGGCTGCACGCAACCACCAGCCCATGCGTACGCCTCGAGCCCGCTGCTCTCCCGCTGCTCTCCCGCTGCTCTCCCGCTGCTCTCCCGCTGCTCTCCCGCTGCTCTCCCGCTGCTCTCCCGTAGATCCTCATTGCACCCAGTCCCCGGCTGCCTGGACGGTCCCCGCACGCCCCCCAAATGTCCTACCGGGCAGCCTATCGCTTACCAGTAACACCTCCAGCCCCGGCGCCCCCTCCTCCTCCTCCCCCTCCTGCTGCTACCTCGCCAACCCCAGCAGCTGCCGCAGCTCCCGCTGCTCCCGCCGCTGCTGCGACGCATTCCCATCCAGCCGCGAGCGGCCGAAGTCCAGCAGCACGCAGCGCAGCCGCCCCGCCTCGGGGACAGGCCCGCCGGCCCCGGCCCCGGAGGCGCCGGGCCCAGTTGGCGGCTCCGGCTCTGGCCCCGGCTCCTGCAGCAGGAGGATGTTCTCCGGCCGCACGTCGCCGTGCACGAAGCGCGGGCAGGCGGCCTGCACCGCCGCCAGCGCCTCCAGCGCTGCGGCCGCCACCCCCGGCGGCAGCGGGTGCGGCAGGCGGCTCAGCGGCTGCCCCTCCACCACCCGCCGCACCGCCAGGAAGCGGACGCCCCAGGCGATTTCGCCCCAGGCCAGCAGCTCCGGCACCTGCCGCCCCTGCAGCGCCTCCAGGGCGGAGTAGGCCGCCGCCTCCCGCGCGTACGCCGCCAGCCCGCTGCGGTCGGGCCCCAGCAGCTTGATGAAGCACTCCACACCGTCGCACGTGCCGCCCACCACGAAACCCTCGCTGCCCTGCCGCTCCTGCCCCTCGTGGAAGACCAGGACCACGCGCGGTGGCCGCTCGCGCGCACCGACCGCGCCTGCCGCAGCAGCCGCCACCGACACCCCCGCCGCTAGCTGCTGCTGCGGCGGTGGCGGCTGTGCCGCCGTGGCGGGGGCCGGCTCCGGGACCGCGAATGCCGCCCTGCGCAGCTCGAGCTTTTGCCCTCCACGCGTCTGACGGCGGCTCCCAGCCGACGACGTCCCCGGTGCCACCGCGGCGCCGCTGCCCCTGCACAAGCATGGTTGCAAGAGTGAGCCTTCGGGGGGCAGGAGGCTGCTGCTGACGTAAGGGCGGGCCGTGGTCGGGCGGAAGGCCATGGGAAGCTGTCAGCAAGAGCTTGTTTAGGTGTATAGAGGGGAAGCGCCGTCTGTGCTTCCTAAAACCGACCCCGGCTATGTCCGGGGTTTGGGGTTGTAGGCATGAACTGCAGGGGGCTCAAGTCGGCCCCGAGGGAAGGTATGGTAGGGGGTTAATCGACTCGGCCCATTTTCCGGACGCCAAACCCCGGCGCGCTTACGAAGTCAGAATGTACTCCTCGTCAGAGTCTGTCCGCGGTCCCGCATCCTCCTCTCCGGTGCTGCTGCCGCCGCCGCCATCGGCCCCGCCTCCCGCTGGCCGCCTGCCCAGGCCCAGGCCCGGCTGATGCAGCAGTGGGTGGCGGAGGGCGGTGCGCAGGGCCCGCCACTGCAGCCACGCCAGGGCGCCGTACACCGTGGCAGCGCTGCTGCGCACGGCACCACCCGGCGCGCTGGCCGCCTTGGCGACCGTGGTGGCGAGGAAGGGCTCCGAAAGGTACAGGAGGTCGCGGCGGCCGTGCTCATCGGCCGGCGGGCAGAACACGAGCCACGTGGCGTCCCAGCAGGAGACGAAGCCGTACAGGGCGCCCCGGGAAAGCATGTACGTGTATATCTGCGGGCCGGCGAGCATCGGCGAGCATCGCAGGCTGAGGTGCCGCGTCCAGCAAGGCTCGCACGAGCTCCCAGGGAACAAGAAAGATCTAGAGGCGATGCCAGCGGGCTCACACGGCCCACTGTATCTAGGATGTAAGAGCTTGGTCCCACCTGGCCAATGACCGCCCGCGCCAGCCGGTGGTGGGCATGGCTGGAGCTGCCCCACGCTTCCCGCAGCTCAACAGGCGTGACCGGCAAGTCGGGCCTCGGCCTCTGCATGAGCTTAGGGACCGTCTTCAGCTCGCCCACACACACGCAGATCTGATCAAGCCGCCGCTGCTTGGGTGCAAGGTCCGTTGAAGTCGCTTGGGCGGCAGGCGCCCGCTCCTCGATAGAAGAAAGACTCACTACTTCAGCGCCAGCGGCGGCATCACCGCCCCGGCAGCCGCCCGCCCGCTGCCTCCCCGCCGCTGCTGCCGAGCCTCCTGGCCCTGGTAACCCCACCCGCTCGCCGCCTGCACCGTGACCCTCCCGGTCCGCCGCTGCGCTTGCCCCTGCCGCTGACGCGTTCACCGTCAGCGGGCCGCTGTCAATGTCCGCTCGTCGCTCCAGGAGCAGAACAAGGTCCGTTCTGAAGCGATCTCTGTAGCCCTCCTCCCGTGGCTCCACGCCCCCGGCCTGCCAAACCTCCACCGCACGGCCGCCGGCAGCCAGGACGCCCTGGATGATGGCTGAAGGCGGCTGCTGGTGCCAGGTCGCAGTCGTGATCGGCCGCCCTCCGTAGACGCGTCCCAGGCCTTTGTTTGCAAGCACTTGTAGAACGTGGCGGCCAACCACTGCTGACATGAAAGCAGTGGACACATCTGCCTCAGAGTTCAGGTTTCCGATGTGGTCAAGCCAGAGCAACCTGCACGTGGGCGGCAGTCAACAGGGGGGGCCTGGGGTGAATGAGGGCAGCCAAGGTACAGACGGTGTGTCAGACGTGAGGGAAGGGACTGGCGCGAGAGCAACCACCTTAGATCACACTCTCCTGGGGAGGACAAGCCCCGAAAACAAGTGTGCGGCCCCGTCCGCGAAACCCACGCAACCCACGTCAGGCCCGGGCCGTAAAGAGCCTCGGCGTCGTCCTGGTGAAGACGGATGGCCTCCGACAGCGTCCGGCTGGGTCCGCCCCTGCTGCCGCCGCCGCCGCCGTCGCCGCCACCGCCACCGCCGCCGTCGCCGCCACCGCCGCCGTCGCCGCCACCACCACCGCCGCCGTCGCCACTACCGCCACCAGTCGCCTCGGGGTCCTCATGCTCTCAGTGGCGCACTTTTAGCGGTTGGTCGTGGTAGGCCTGGCTGCTCTTGGACATGGCCCACAACCTGGAATCCATATCTCCTTTGGGCAGCGCCGAGCGCAGCAGCTGGGCTGGGGTGAGGTCTGCAGGGGCGGGCGTGCAACGGTTAGGACGTGGGCCCAATGCATCGCGCCCCGTAACTTCCGGTGCAAGATTAGCTCGGGAAAGCCGCATGGGGCATGCCCTCGTCACGCAGCCCTTCGCGGATAAGCTCTAACTCACCAAGCCTGCTCCCTGCAGCACCCGTCGCTCCCGCTGTGCCTAGGCGGGATGAGCGGATGGGGTGGCGCTCTGAGCAGACCGGGTGCCAGAAGGTCTGCCGACAAGATAATCAATCCTCTAGCCCCCTCCTGCAGCCACATCCCACCACCTCAAACAGCAGCAACGACCATCTGCCCTGCGTGCCCTGCAACGCTCACTCGCTTCGCGAATCCGGAACGCTGGTGGGCCCGCGCTCAGGGCAGAGTCTGCACGGCCGGGCAGGCAGCGGAGGGGAGTTAATACAGTGGTCGCCTCACAGATGGTGATGTTGTAGGTTGGTGGCGACGTCGCTGCGGGTAGCGAAGCGCCCGGAGATTACCAGGGGGGCTCGAGCGCCGGTACCCGGACCCGCGCCCCAGCCCCGCGCCCGGGTACCTTGGAGTTTGTATAAGATGAGCGCCGCGTTCCCAGCCGACACGCCCGCAACCACAAGCAGGTCCACGGTGGCCGCTTCGAGGCGCCCCGCCAAGTGAAAGTCGGCTTGAACGAGTCGTTGTAGCTCAGTCTCACTGATTGTATCGAGCTCCGCCTGCTCGAACCCGATGCTAGACAGAACTTGTCGCTTTGTCTGGAGCTCTGTACCCAGTGAGGCCATCATGTTGCAAGCGGTGGGAAGGGCGGTCTACCCGCAGTAATAGAGCAAGCTGGTGGGCACACCAAAGGAAGGCCATGCATGGGGGGTGTGTGGACTGGCCCTGGACGCGACGACCACACCCCCCCCATGCATGGCCTGGCCCCTTCATCCTCGTCCGGACTACGCTGCACGGCCCCTGCGAGCACAGAACCCCCCATGCATGGCCTGGCCCCTGCGGTCTTGTCCCCAGAAGTCCCAGAGCAAGCTCCTACCTGCGCTGCCGCTCCTATGCCCAGTCTGCATCCCAAACGACAGCGCTGCTGCAACGGCGTTCCTAAGCACCGCCAGCAGGGAGGGCAGTCACGCAGGGGCGCGCATCTGACAGGCGGGGCCGTCTGGGGTTCGGTTGTTGCCACGTGGGCTGCTGAGCGCCCTTGCACCCGCCCCTGCCAAGGTGCCCCCGAGCCATAACCCTCCCCTTCTCTGCCCCTGCCTCCTCCACACGACGCTCCCTTACCCCCGGAACCCGCGCACTGCGGCAGGTCGGCACCCATCACTGGTCCAAAGCCCGCAGGCCGCCGGTCTCCGGGCATCGCCTTCTGCAGCCTTTCCTCCTCGTACCTCATGCCAAAAGGCCTACGGTACCTGCCCTGTTGCGGACTGCCCAGAGGGCCGCCTATCCCGGAACGCCGCGCGCCCTTCAGCACCACGCCCCCCCCCCCCCCCCCGCCCAATACCAGGCGGACTAGCCCCCTCACTTGACCCGCAGCCCTCGGCACCAAGCCTCACGCACCCCCCTCATCCCAGCACCATTGCCGTGGGCCCCCCCGCCCCCGCCCCCGCCTGCACGGCCACGCCCACCCCCCCGAAGTCCAGTCGGGCCAGCAGGAAGCGCACGTCGTCCTGGGCCTGGGGGGGGGAGGCAAGAGGGGTGAGGGAGGGAATGGGGGGCAGTTGTGCGCGGGCGGCAGGGCGTGTATCTGGCCTCCACCCCATGGCCCGGCTCCTCTGTACGCCTTGGCTGTACGCCACGGGTATGGCTTTGCTGGGTCTACCAGCCCCTGGCTGTCGCACCGCGGACCTTCCCTCTGTGCTGGCCGCCGCATTGCCCTGACCTTCGGCGAGCATCCACCTAGAGATACATGTACAGAAGCTTGCCCCGAGTTCGGGGTCCTTTCCACGAGCGTCGGCCGACATCCCGCCGCGTCTATGGCATCATCCTTTGTGCCAGAATGCCCCGTGCGGCACCCATGTGCGGCACCCACCTCCTCCGGCAGGTTCTCCGTGAACTCCGCAACGGCCCGGGAGTGCTGCGCCGCCAGATCCGCCAGCGTACGGCGGATGTCGGCCAGCGCGGCGGGCGGTACGGGCGGATCCGCGGATCCCGGGGCGGCCTCGGTGCCCCAGCGGCCCGCTGCCACGCGCCCCCGTGCGGCCGCCGCGCGTGTGGCCAGCAGCCGTGCCCCCCCCGCCACCAGCTCCTCCAGGCGGGAGGCCACGGCGCGGAGAGCCACCATGTTGGAAAGGGCGTCCTTAGGGAGGAGGGGAGGGGAGTTGGAGAGAGGAGAGCGGGTGGGAAACGGGAAGGCGAGGGAGGTGCGTTGGGGTTGGGAAGCCACTGGCGGGAGGGAGGGTGAGGCTGCAGAGGATGGTGAGTGCGGGTCGTCTTCAAAACATGTAAGCCATGTGCCACTCGCGGGCAGGCCCCTTCCCATTTGCCGGTACCCCCGTCCCACGTCACCGACCGCCTCCCACCATGGGTGTGCGAGCGCAGACGGCGGCACTCTGCCATCCATACCCACATTGCCCACCAGGACTCATCCCTCGTCCCTAATCCCCAAGACAACACTTCACCCCTGTTTGCCCCGATCCCCCCGTCCCCACCCCCCCAAAACGCACCCGCAGCGCCCGCCGCAGCGCTGATGCGCCCTCCGCCCTCACGCCCCCCTGCCCCTCCCCCTCCCCCCCGGGGTTCGCCAGCAGCGCCTTCCTCAGCAGCGTGGCCAGGTGCTCCTCGTGGGCGGCGATGAGGGAGTCCAGGTCGGAGCAGGCGGAGGCGCGGGAGAAGAAGCGCTGAGGGGAGGGAGGGGGGGGGGAGGGGAGGGAGGGGGGGGGGGGGGGGGGGGGGGGGGGGGGGGGAGGGGAAATGGGGGGTGGGGTGGGGTGGAAAGGTGGCAAGAGAAGGGCACGAGGGCGACTGAGGCATTGCGGGCGCGCCTGCATGCCAGGGGCCAGCGGTCATCGCCAGTGTCCCATCCGGTGCGACCGGCATCCGTGATCTCCCTTGCAGCGGCGCGGGTGCGGCCCGGGCCGGAAGCCTGTGCGTCCCTGCCAATCCCCCGTCCGCCCCCCACCCACCTGCCAGCACGTGTGCATGACCTCGAAATGGATGTAGGTCTGAGGGGGGGAGGGAGGGAAAATGGCCCAGGGTCGTACCGTGCCGCCCACCCTCCCTCGGTGCTGTGCCCCCGCATCCCCGGCTCCGTGCCCCCGGCTCCCTGCAGGTCTCCCTCCCCGCAGATCCCCACCCCCCTCGCCTGCAGGTTGGTTGCGAAGTGGCTCATGTCGGCCCTCAGCCGCAGCAGCGCCCCCAACACGGGCTGCACGGGGTGGCCGGCTGGGGGGGGGGGGTAGGTAAGGGGAGGGGGACAGGGGGTGGTGAGGGGAGGATGGAGAGGGAGGCAAGGGCAACTGATGCGGTGCAGTGTTTCCCGGGTAGCCTCCGTCACATGCTTTCCCTCCCACCTCCAGGGCCCTTTCACAGGAGCAAGTTGCTGCATTGACGTACTGGGGAATGCGGTACCGCCCCCACACCCCGCTGAGACCAGACACCGCCGCCCCCCATTGCCCCACCTGGCCCCATCTTGTCCACCGCCTTCTGCAGCCCCACCGCCACGGAGCCCCACACCGCCGACAGAGCGTGCTCGGCCCGCTTGAGCGACCACAGCAGCCGGGCGAGCCTTGGGGGGGAGAGAGGGGGGGAGGGGGGATGGCGTACTCTCATGTCAGCTAGCTTGTGGGCGACTGGAAAAGCCCGTATAGCCTCGTCACTGCATATACAGCTTCGTTATTGCATATATAGCCTCTTCATGGTATGAAGCGGTTGGATACACGCCATATGCCGTACGCACCTGCCGTACGCCTGCATGGCCGCCGGCGTGAAGATGGCGGACAGCGCCCCCCCCGCGTGGCTGCCGGGGGCGGGGGGGGCGGAGCCGCCGCCCGCGGCCCCCGGCGCCCCGCCCGGTGCCGCCGCGGGCATCCCCGCCGCTGGGTTGTAGGTGACGCTGAATACGTCCCAACCCACCTCAGCGACTGCGGGGGCGCAGGGAGCGAGCACCGGAGGACGCGCCAAGGGAGGGGAGACCGGGTTAGCAATGTGGGGGAGCGACAAGGGCTAGGTACCCGTACAACCCCCCAACCAACAGCGCAGACCTCATTTCCGCCTTACCACGCCCCGTCGCCATGTCTCCTTGCCCCCCAACGTCCTACACGTAGTGCCTTCCATAACCTGCGACATCCCCAGTCCTCCTGAACGCACCTCCGGAGCCCCTCTCCTTGCGCACCCTCAGGCGCTCCGCCAGTGCAGCCACCACCGCATTGCCCTCCTCCTCCGCGTCGCCCCCGGGCCCAGCCGGGCCCCCGTCGGGCCCGTCGCCCGGCAGGCCCGCCTCCAGCGCGCCCC
Organism: Edaphochlamys debaryana; assembly: GCA_016858145.1. Lineage (NCBI taxonomy): Eukaryota > Viridiplantae > Chlorophyta > Chlorophyceae > Chlamydomonadales > Edaphochlamys > Edaphochlamys debaryana. Next base: position 405,344 of record JAEHOE010000106.1, on the reverse strand, counting down.
AGGCTCCGGGCCCGCCTGGGCCCGCCCGGGCCCCGCCCCCTGCGCCCCCCAGTATGGTGGTGGCGGTCAGGGCCTGGCGCAGGAGGGCGTTGAGGGCCACCTCGGACACGTCGGACGCGGGACGGTCCAGCTCGCGTTGGGCCTGCGGGGAGGGGTACGGGAAGAAGAACGGATGAGGTTGAGGGGGAGCTTGGCGGTGAAGAAGTAAGACAGAGAGGAAGCTTCGGTCGCCGGTCTTTCCCGCTGGGACCCCTCTCCATCTCCCTCTTCCTCCCCTATCCCGTAGTCCCCCTCCTCCCCCCTCTTCCCCAGGTCCATCCTCTCACCAGGTCCATGAACGCCGTGACCCAGTCCCCCTGCCCCAGCAGCACGAAGCGGCGGATGGCGGCCCAGTGGCTGCGCAGGCGGTGCCGCCGCCACAGAACCGCCAGCAGCCGGCAGTCCACGGATCGGACGGCGGCGGACACCAGGCCCTCCAGACCGGACAGCTGCCGGACGGGAACGGACACCGGAAACCAGACACAGAGGGGTGGGGGCGGTGTTGGTTGGAAGGGCGGGCAGAGTGCGGAAGATGAAAGTGCAATGGCATGTTCGGTTGTCAGGGGTGCCCCGGTGACAGGAGTAAGCCTGCTTCCCCATGCCCCCCCCCGCTTCAACCACACAGTTTGCCCCCATTCTTGACCCCCCTACCTCCCGACCGCCCCTCCCAAACCCTGGTCCTCACCTCTCCCCCGGCGCCGGCCCCCGCTCCCGCCGGAGCCGCCGCCCCTCCCGCGGGCGGCTCCCTCGCCCACGCCTCGGCTCGCTGCTGCACCCAGCCTCCGTCGCCGCAGGCCAGTCGCAGGTAATGGATGGCCTTGCCGGCGCGCAGGATGCGGGAGGCCAGGGAGGGCCCGATGAAGGGCGGCAGCCGGGCCTCGTCCAGGCCGTAGCTCTGACGCCAAACGTCCAGGGGGGGAGGCGCGCCGCCGCCGCCGCCGGCAGCAGCAGCCGCCAGGGCGGCGTTGACGGCGGCGGTGGCGTCGTGCTGTACGACAAAGAACTCGCCTGGGGGGTCAGGAGATGGTGGGTGGGGCAAGAGTCGAGGGGGAATGATGGAATGCAGGACAAGGGGCACGGGCTCTGAATCCAGCCATGGCAGGTGAGGAGGGCACTGTCAGGCTGGTGTGTCGCCACCTCTACCTCGCTTCCTGTACCAACGGTGACCAACATGGACCCTGGACCCCCACGTGCACACACCGTGCGGGTCGTCCAGCTCGCCCTGCAGCACCCAGCGCCGGATCATGCCGTACAGGGGCACGCACACCTGTACGGCGGGGCATGGCGGGGAGGCAAGGGGTTGGACGACGCCGTGTTGAGCAGAGCACCTCCCCGCATCCCGCCTGCCCCCCTTCCCCACATGCCGACTTGCGGCTTTCCCCTGCCCCAGCCTCTCATCTCTTCCGCATCCACCCCCCCTCCCCGTACATCCAGCCCCTCACCTGCTCCAGCAGCCGTGTCGCGTTTGCCGCCACGAAGGGGTCCCCGTGCCTCGAGAACTCGTGCACCGCCCCCGCCAGCGCGCCCCCCTCCAGCCCCTCCGCCGCGTCCCCCACCGCCGCCAGCAGCCGCATGCGCCGCGTGGGCTCCGCCAGCCAGCACACCAGGCGGCGGAGGGTCAGGAACTGGCCGCCGCCGCCGATCCCACCGCCGGGGCTGGGGTCCGGGACGTCGCCTGCGGGCCGGCGGGGTTGGGGGTGCGCATACGAGAGTGACCGGCGGGGGTTCGGGGCGGAGCGGCGGGCAAAGTACGGCGGCATCCGTGCAATGGGCGGCGGTCAGCAGGTGTCCGGTCAAGAAGGCGGACCTGGGGCCCCGGGGGGCCCCACAACTGCAACATCCCCTTACCTGCCCCTCCTCTCTCCTCCACACCTCTCCACGACCCGACCACACCTCCTCACACCTCCCCCCCCTCACCCGGTGCCGGCACCGCCAGCCCCGCCTGCGCCTCCAGTGCCGCCAGCAGGCGGTAGAAGTCGCCCACCTCGGCCCCCAGCGCCGAGCCCAGCGCCTGGCGCACCGAGGCGCAGCCGCCGCCGCTGCAGCAGGCAATGTGCTCGCGGACGCGCCTGCAGTGGAGTGGATGGGGCATGGAGGTGAGGAAGATGGGTCCAGGGAAACTAGGCCAAAGAGTGCACCGTCCGCAAGCCTGCCTGCCCACTGCCCTGGCCTGCCCTGGCAGGACGAGACGCTTGACCCACATCGGCCGAGGATAGGGTGCCACGCACTTATTCCTAGGAGGCACACATCAGGTCCCTCGCCTGCCGGACCCGCATCCTGCTAGCGCTCATCTCATCCCTTGCTCCCCCCCCCCCCGCCCCCCCCCCACCACCTGAACAGCCACCCCAGCTCCACCAGCCTCTCGAGCACCATGCAGCGGCCCTGGCCCAGCCCCGGGCCCAGGGCGGGGTCGGGTCGGAAGCCGGAGCTCACGTCCCGGCCCCCGGCCCCCGCCCCCGGCTGCCCGGGCGCCCACACCAGGGCCCGGCCCCGCACGCCCTGCGCTGCGTAGAGCACGTCCCGGACCAGGGAGGGCTCGGAGGAGGCCTGGAGGAGGGAAAGTGAGGGGGGGAAGCAGGGAGGGGAAGGGGCGGTGATCTTTGTTGGAAAGTTCCGGCGAGGCAGGGGGAGGCCAAGGGGTACGGGCGGACGGATAGCAGGAAGCAGGAATGCATTGAGAAGAGTCTATCGGCAGGAGGGACATGTCTCGAGGCCCCAGCAACTTGGAGTCGTAAAGCGGGCCCCGAAGCGACGCTTACCGGCAGTCCGGGGCCCGAAGGGCCGTTGGCCATTGGGCCTCCCCGAGGCGTGGGCCTGCCGTACGGCTCAATGCCGTAGCCGTACCCGTCGCCCAGGCCCTGAGGGGTGGCATGTGTCACCACAAAGTCAAGGTAAACGAGCACCAGCAAGGCATGATCAGCCCACGACTGCCTTGCCTTACCCTGTGCTCCAACTGCCATCTCCGGCGTCCGCCCACCCTCTACCCCCGCGCCCCTCCATCCTCATCCCAGGCACCCTCACCGGCAGCACCGACGACGCCCGGCTGGGCTCGGCCGAGAGCCCCTCCTCGCCCATCTCCGAGGGGGTCACCACCAGGGAGGGCCGGACCAGGGGCAGCGCCGAGGCCGCACCCGAGCGTGCGCCGGGGCCGGGGGCTCCACGGCCTCCGATGGAGGGGGCGTACGAGGGCGGCAGCCCACCCAGCTGAACGGACTGTGGAGTAGGGATAGGGGTGCGGGTGGGGTGGGCCAATTCAACGAGAGGGGTAGGAAGGGATACGGTACATGAGTGCAGAATCGGGGTGGGGCCGCGCGCGGAAAGACTAGACCAGCAGCGCCCCACGGTCGCTGGCCTCATTGGGTAAATCCCGCCAAGCGCATCTTCTTCTGGTCAATGCGGCCGCACAACCCATCCACAGCCCTGCATGAACTCCTACAGCTCCTCCTGGAACGGCAGCCCACTGGCATTCCTGGCCGCTTCTGCCGATTCCCTGCCAGCCCGCGCCCCTCTCCCCCTTCCTGTCCTACCTGCGTTAGGCTGAAGGTGGCCGGGGCCCGGCCCCCCTGCGCCCCGGCCGTCCCCGGCCGTCCCTCCCGCTGCAGCGCCCGAAGGAGGGCCAGCAGGGAGGTGCGCAGGGGGGGCGCGAGGCCCGGGCGCCCGGCGCTGCTGCCCAGGCGGTTACACAGCTCGACCACTCTGGAGTGGGGCGTGGAAACAAGATGAAAGGAGTGAGAGGGGAGCTGATGGGGAAAGCCGGGATGCAGCTTGCCTCCTTTCTGGGCACGCCCACTGTGCTTGAGAAGCGTCGACCAGGCCGGGTCAACCTGTAAGACCCGGAAGAGCAGCTTACCCGACCGGCCCCAGAAGCGCTACCCCTCCCCCCCGGACTCCCGTAAGAGACCCCCACGCTCCCGCAAGCCACCCCTCTCGGAGCCCTCGCACCGCTCTCCCTTGGCCTTGTCGCCCCCCGACGACAGCTCCACTTCCTTTCGAAGCCCCAGCATCAGCGCGTTGTCGTCGCCCCCGCCCTCTACGCTGCTACGTGCGTATGAAGAGCTGCCGAGGATGCCGGTAAGCATCCTGCGAGAAAGCCAGCGAGAACGTGGTGAAGAGGTGCATGACCATGAACCCAAACGCAAGCGACGCACCGCAGCAAGTAGACTTGGCGCTCCGCAATCTCATGCTGAGGAACTCCAGCACCCGTAAGAGACGAGTTGATGAGCCGGCTCAGCAAGTTCGGCAAGTCTGCCATGTTTGCAGACAGCCCGATAGGTCTGGCGCTATGCGCGTGCCTAGTTCATCGCTAGCAACTCAGGAGGTGAAATGACATCAGCCTCCCCAGCTGCACGCGAGGTCAAGCTCCCGTTGCAGTTTGCGCGCGAAACTTTGAGCGCGACCGCGGGCAGGCCTCCTCGCGGGACTGGGCAGTAGTGAAACAGCTGTAGATATGCGCGTATTCAGCGTGCAACTGCTCGAGCGCCGTGGACCCCTCGCGGCCCCATTGTGCGTTGCCGTGCCGTGCCGCCGTGCCCCGCTCAGCCCCCTCCTCCCCCTCCGCCACCACGGCCCGCGTCTTCAGTCCCGCCCTCCTCCCCGCATCCTCCCGGCCGGATGCCCCGCTTCAGGCCCCCCCCTCCCCCACAGGTCATCAGTAGTTGCGTGCTGCTGCGTGCCCGTGGCGATGGGGTGGGATGCAGAAGCCGAGGCATGGTGGAGGAATCCCCGAACAGGTCTGGCCGCGGGACTGGCGACCGCCTGCACTCGACAAGGGTGGCTGCCCGAAGGCAGGAAAAGGGCTGAGCCCCGTGGTCCCCCCCAGGGGGCCCAATGTTCGAGTCTGGCTCCGTGCAGCCCTCAACCCCTCTCCACCACCAGCCCGCACCACGGCACGCGGGCTCGCACCCGGCCATTGATCCGTTGGAACCCCGCACTACACGAGGTGGTGCGCTCGTCAGGCGTCTACTCGCCTCGGCCTGGACATAGCCGGCCGGACCCACCCGCAGCTACGGCTACGGGAAACCTCCGCCCTCCTCATCCTGCAACACCGCCCCCTCCGCCTCCGCCTCCACCCGCAGCTGCGGCCCCGCCCGCGCCCCCCGCAGCGCGCACGAGAGCGCGATTGAGAGCCGCCGGCCTCGCCAGGCCCTCCAGAAGGCAGACCGTCAGGAGACGGATGTTGCATGCCGCGTTCGCATCACGGGCCTGGCGGGAGTGGAAATGGGAGAGCAAGGGGGGAAGGGTGTTTGGACTGGGGAAGGTCCCTTCCCCAAAGCCCGCTGTCCCTTCCCCAAGCCCGCAGGTCCCTTCCCCATGTTTGCCTTCGCCAAGACCGATGGACCATCGAGTCCGGCAAGTGCAAAGTGTTGCAACTACCGCACCAACAACGGATACGAGATGCATGAGGCGCTCTCACAATACTGCGCTCAGTTTGGGCACAAGCGGGAAGGTTGAGCTCCCAGACATTTCGACGGCCGGCATGCACTCGAAAACGCCGCGGGCTGTGACACCAGCAGCCAGGAAAGTGCCGGTACCATATGCTCGCGCGACTGCCCCTAGGTAAGCCGCCTCCTCGACGATGCGCACTGCTGGCACCCTGCCTGCCTCCTAACGCGTTGCGGCAGCGACTCCATCGACGCGCTCAGCTGCATCCCTCGGCTGCATCCCCCGACCCCTGCCCCCGACGTCGTCGTGACTACGCTGCATGGCGCCTTGGAGTACAGTGCCCCCTTAGAACTGGAGGCTGCAAGCATGGACGTCGGCGAAAGGCAAAAGTAAATTGGCTGCGAAGGCTGGGTTGTACTCTCATTCATGACGTGAGGGCACATCTGAGGTGAGGGGCCACAAGGCACTGAGACCCGCCACGAGGCCACGGGTGCAACGGGGACGGGACGGGCAGGACGTGGACTGGCGTGTCGTTACACTCCTGCAACGCGCCCCCGGCCGCGCTGCCGCAGCAGCCTCAGCCCACACCACGTGCTTTCGCTGCTGCGCTCCCTCCCTCCAGCTCCAGCTGCTGCCGGTGCTTTAGCGGTTGGCCTTGGCCACGCGCTCGATCTCGTCCTTCTTCTTGATGGCGTAGCTGAGGGAGGAAAGGGCGCAGAGGGGCGGAGATGGAGGAAGCACGGTCAGCGTCCCAGTCAACAAGGTTCAAAGCCCACAGCGACCAAGTCCGCCCACGGCTTCAGCGCGTCGAGCAGCCCCGTAAAGCCACGTAGCTGTAAATGCGCAAAACCGAGACCAGCACTCTCGTCCCGTACGAGTGTCGTACCTGTTGGACGAGCCCTTGGCGGCGTTGACCAGCTCGTCGGCCAGGCACTCGGCGATGGTCTTGATGTTGCGGAAGGCGGCCTCGCGGGCGCCGGTGGTGAGCAGGTAGATGGCCTGGGGGGTGGGCAGGGGAGGACGGAACGTCAGAAGTGGGAGGGAGCGCGGAGCGCCAGGAAACGGCGGAAAGACTCCCGGACCCTGGCGCGACGGCGCCCTGCTGGCTCAGAGCGCAGCACGCTGGACCCGTCGGGACCCAATCAGCGGACCACATCCGCCGTTGTTTCCTGGTGACGGGCACTCTCGCTGCGAGCGCCTCCAACGCGCCAAGCTTGACGCGCACGCATCCCGCAGCGCACTCCGCAAGTGCTCGCAAGCCCTCCTGCCATACTTCTATCGAGAACGCTACACGACTCGTGCTGACACAGCCGCCCGACGCGCCCTCAACAACTACAGCCCACCACATGTGAGCCTGATCTCCTTCGTTCAGACCCAGAGCAGCCCAAGCAACGCTTCCTCATAGCCGTGCACCCCACCCCTGCTTCTCTGCAGCACACATCCCACGCATGCACGCCCCCGAGCCCACCTGGTTCACGCGGCGCAGGGGCGAGATATCGACGGCCTGGCGGCGGACCACACCGGCCGAGCCGATACGGGTGGCGTCCTCACGGGGGCCGCTGCAAGCGGGGAAAGGGCAGGCGGGAGCACGCGTTGTGGGTAAAGCTGGACAGGTACCCGACGACGCGGGCAGCATGGTTCAATTTAATGGCGATGCGGCATCCATATACAGCCGCTGGCCACGAGCGTGGGATACTTGATAGAGCCCAAGAGCCCGGAGCCCCTCGCCCCAAGCTGCTGCTGCTGTCGCCGGCGCCTGTGCTGCTGCAGCAGCGAGCAGGCTCCTGCAAGGCGCCGAGCTCCCGACAGCCGGCGGTTGCGCCTTCCCACAGGCCCGCCTTGACCGCTCGCTGCCCTCCAGAAGGCTGCCGCCGCCTCGCTGCTCCCACCCAGCCCGCCTCTGCTGAGCAGAGGAAGCCGCCAACACGCCCGCTCCAATAGTGCAGGCGGCGATGGCATCCCGCAGTCGCGCGGGCCGTATCGGCGGCTTGTGCCCCCTGCCTTGCACCACCTCCAAGGGCGGGTTCCGCCGAGCCTCCAGCCGCCGGAGGCATAGGGCAGGCGCGAGCTGCCACAACACCACCGCTGCTCGCACCAAGCGCCGGGGCTGTGCAAGGGCATCCGGCCCAGGCTGAGAGGGGAGAAGCTGCCGCCTGAGGCTGTCCTTACTGGCGCACGAAGCCATCCCGGGGAGCCAAACCAGGCCAGGGCGGGCTTTCCTCGACCAGCACGGGGCAGTAGAGGGTCGACGCAACCGCCCTCCGCGGCTGGTAAAGCCCACTGTGCTGGCTTTCTCCCGCCGGCCATGGGAGACCCCGCGAGCGGCCCGAGCTGGACTGCCTTCTCCACGCGCCGCTGTGTCCGCGCCAGAAGCCTCGCCCGCCGGGCCATGAGGAGCTGCGCCGCCGGGTCCGTGGTCGAGCAGCGGCCGACCCACATCGGCTGCCCCCCGGTAGCTGCCGCGCTCGCCACCAGACGGGGCTCCCTCGCGGGCTCCGGTCGTGCTTGCACCTGCTCCACCTGCTGCTGCTGCTATGTCGCCCGCTGCCCCCGCCGCTGCTGCCAGCGCAATGCCAGCGGTGCTTAGGCCCAACAAGCGGCCGCCCTCGCCTGCCGCCGGCCGCCAGAAGCGTCCAGCTCCCTCATCCGCGACGGAGCCTGCGTGACTGCCTTTGCACGCGGCGTGCAGCAGGTCCCCCGCCGGCGTACCACCCGCGGCTGCTCCTCCAGGCCCCACCCCCACCCCCGGCCGGCCCCCGCCGGTCGCACCTGTTGATGATGGCGTCCACCAGGACCTGGATGGGGTTCTGGTCCGTGAGCAGGTGGATGATGTCGAAGGCGTGCTTCACGATGCGCACCTGCGCGGGCAAGGGCAAACGTTGAGGTCTCGGTGCTGCAAGGGACCCCCCCCCCGGACCTGCACGTGACAGCAGCTCCTGGCTTCCATCACCGGCCAGCTGAGAACCCTCCCCGCCCCACGTACCGCCATCAGCTTCTTGCCGTTGTTGCGGCCGTGCATCATCAGGGAGTTGCACAGCCTGCGCAGCGACACCCGGCGGGACAAGTCCGTGAGCGCGGTCGCACTTGTACCCTGCGCTGACCCAGCACCGCGCCCTTCGTGGCACCGCGCCCGCTGTACTCCACTGCCAGTGCTCGCTACGCCGCAGCGCGCCAGCACCAGCAACGTTGCTCGCCGATCCCATCGGCAGCTCCGGGTCGGCCGCGCTCCTGGCTGTCCGCGCCAAAGCACATTTGCATAAAGAGGCAATTGCTGGCGTCCAGGGCTGAGCTCCAGCACTCCGAAAAGCCCCCCGCCTAGTTTGATGTCCTCGAGTCCGCTGTACACGCCTGTTCCTCAGCGTCCATGCTTTGCTTCCACGGCTGGAGCTCTCGAGACGATGCTCTTCGCAACTGGCCGCGTCCAGCCGGTGCATGGGCGACGGCGCTGACGGCGGCGCCTGGGTTGCTGTGTTTCGCCCCTTCCTCACTGCAAAGGCCCCCTATAGGCATGCCCACCTCTCAACAATCGGGCAAAGCGCCTTGCGGAAGCGGCGCTTCTGGTAGCGCCCGGCCGTGTGCGGCACGTAGACCGCATACTTCGTCTTCACGGCGATGTAGTCCTCCAGGGAAATGTCCTGGACCTACGCAGGACATAGGCAGCGCCACACCGTCGGGGGCTGCTCCGGCTTGGCTCCAAATCCATGGTGCAGCCGCCCCACCTCAATGTCCTCGAACGACCATTTCCCGAACAGCTTAACATCAGCAGTGACCGCCATGGTTGCGAAGCGCTCGTGAAAGGGGCGAGCCGAAGAGGGAGGGACCGCGAAGGTACCTGCGCCCAAGTCGCCTTGCCCAAAATGTACGGCAATTACAATGCGCGCTCAACGCCGCGCTAACCTTGAACGATAGCTTGAATAGGTAGCAGGCAGCAACCCAAGACCCCGGGCCTTGGGCTGGCCGACCCACGGGCGGACCGTGTCTGTGCGTTCTTCCCCTCGCGCGGCTCCCGGTCGCCCAACCACGAGTCCCGACCGGCGACGGCTTCTAACCCCGGTTGCCACGTATCCTGAACCCCGACGCCCCGAAGACTAAACCCCGATAACCCCGGCCCTGAGCCCCGTTGCCACGAAACCCGACCCATCCGCCGTGCTCCCATTCCCCTTGCAGTCATCCCACCGCATGTCCTGTCCAGATAGCCGTGTCATGCACGCGCAGGCGCCCGAGCTGTACGCCTCGGGCGCGGTGCGGCCAACGGCCTCCGCTACGGCCCTCCGTGCCTCTGCAGGCACTCGCTTCTGCAGCTTGTGCTGGCGCGGCTGGCCAGGGTCAGGTGCCTGCCTGCGGTGGCGCTTGGTGGCCGCTCCCTCCTCCGTGCGGCACTTGACGCAGTGGCCAGGGCCCATCCGCCCAGGTTGCACCCGTGCCCTTCGCAGTAGGTGCGCAGCTTTTGAGGGCACGGTGGAAGGAGCTGAGACCCCTGGGGGCACGGCCAAAAAACTAGAGCCAAAAAAAAGCCGCAAGGACACACATCCCTGTGGCCCACGGCCCGTCTGGGAGTTCAATGCTGATCCGTTTGACAAGAACAAAGCGAGACAAGGGAGATAAAGCTCACCTATTTCCGCCAGTGAACCAGCCGCTGGCCCACCGCGCCAATCAACGAAGCCATATAGACGGCCCCCGACAGCGAAGTAGCAGCAGTGGCATCTGGCTCATCTGGCTCAGCCGTACAGGAAGCCGCCCCCACGACCGCCGCCCGCCTAGCGTCAGGTGTCGCCGGGTAGGCAGAGCAGAACCTAGAAAGCGCGCTGACTTGCCAGCTGTGACGAGGGGGCTGAGGGGGCTTAGGGGCCTTCGTTCAGGGAAGCTGCTGAAGGCAGACTGAAGCGGACATGTGGCTGGTGGCTGGTGGCTGGTGGCGCGCTCCGCCTTCGTTCAGGGAAGCTGCTGAAGCTGCTGTGACTAGACGCGCCCACGTAGATCATCGCGTCTCACCTGGCCTGGTGCGCCCCCCCCCTTTATCTGCCCTGTTCCTCCTGGCTCCTGCCCTGCTGCTCCTCCTTCATGCTCCTGCTGCCCTGCCCTGCTCCTCCTGCTGCCCTGCCCTGCTCCTCCTGCCCTGCTGCTCCTCCCTCCTTTCGTGCCTGCACCCAGGACGACGTACTACTGTCACGTCTGCTCCTCAATGTGACAGTGACGCAGCAGTGTCCGTGTGACAGCCGTGTCACATACAAGGCGGGGCTGAAAGAGATGGCCTGGTGGGAGACTAAGCCGGAACGAATGGGTTGAGGCGCTGGCTGTGGCACATAGCGCACTGTTGCTGTGGGCCTGGCCGCTGCGGATGGAGTACATGTGTCTGCGGCGCAGAGGTTCCATGTCGTTTGGGTGCTGGGCTAGCTTTGCAATTGATGACACGGTGCAGCAGGCCATGGCCTGAGCCCGGCTACGTACGTCGTCTGCAAGGCACCTGCCTGACCAGAGCAGTGTGGAAGGGCGGGGTGTCCTCGCCGGCAGCAGCGCCGCGCCGCCCCTGCCTGGATGGGTCCCTGGGTCCACCGTCCAGGGAAGCAAAGGGCGTGGCCCTGAGGTGTGGCCAGCTCGATTTCAGTAGAAGCGGCGTCTAGGTTGTTGGAGTTCATAAACACCGTGGGTACCGCATGGCGCGCGGGGCCCCATAGGGGACACGCACACAGAGACTGATGTCAGCACCGCTGTAATGCTCCTCGCTCGCCGAACCAGCCCCCCAGGGACTGAGACGACCCGCCCGCCAGCCGATGCGAGCTGCATGCCCGCCCCCTGGGTCAGGGGTTCCAGGGTCCTGCTGGGGGAGGCCACGGAGGGAGGCAGGGCGAGGGCGGGAGGGGTCGCGGCTGAGGCGGAGGGCGCGCTCCTTGTCCCTTGCCTGCTGCCCATGCATGCCCGATGTGTGCTGTGCAACCCCCTGCGTACAGCGAACCGAGCCGGCCCCAACCCTGGGTGAACGTCCGGACGTTCACCCAGGAGGATCCTCGCAGAGCGAGCCAGCCGGCTCCGCTCACCGCCGGCCCTCCCTTGCCGCGTCCGTGGCCCCTCAGCTGTGGCCCACCTTGCAGACATGCGGTGGCATCCGCACCAAATCCAGATCCCGACAACGATCCAGCCTGATCCAGGCCCGGCCGGTCCAGGCCCGGTCAGTCCTGATGCAGGTCCATGGCCGCCGGGAGTACCGGTAGGACTTTGGAGAGAGGGCTGGGGTGGAGCAGGGTGTAGGAGGAAGTGTGAGTGTGGGGGAGGAAGTGGGGGTGGAGGCGGAGATTTGGAGGTGGGGTGAAAGCTTGCGCGAAGTTGATGGGGATGGCGGCGGCGGCAGAGTGAGGCGGAGTGTGGACGGCGGGGGGGCGGGCAGAGGTGCGGAAGGGGAAGGCGGAGCTTAAGAGAAGGGCACAAGGACTGGTCGGGGGATACAACTTGGGCGCGTGGGGACGGCAGCTTTGGGGGCCGAGTGACAGTCTATATGCTGGGGCCCGGTAACCGCTCAAGACCCGGCCGTGCCTCACTGGACACACGTCCCTTTGGCCCACGGCCCGAGTTCACGGCTCCGTGTGACAACAACAAGGTGTGTCTGTCCTCCTCAGGACAGGGGGAAAGGGCTGAGCCCCAAACCCCGCGAGGCCGGGCAGCACTGGGGCCGCGCAATCAAGCACTACGCCCCACAGCGCACGGACTGAACCCACGCCGCCATAAGTTAGGGGCCTTCGCAACCCCGCAATGCCGTTTTGGTGAACAGAAGTAGAGTTTGAGGCTAGCAGCTGAGCAGGTTGAGTTCCTGGTCTAGACGGGGCCGGCCCGATACTGTTTGGTCGATCTCAGCCAGCGCAGGGTCGATAACTTTCCCTGCTCTTTATCACAAGCGATAGGGATAAGGAAGCTAAAGCTTGTCGCATCGCGTGCCAGGCGTGAATCGCATGTTTGTGTGTGACACTGACACAAGCAATCGCGTCATCACAGCGTTTGTGTCCTGACGAACTTGTTGCCCATTCCCCATGCGAGGGCCTCTGCCGGCCGTGCGTGCCTGAACGGTGTGCTGCGGTGGGCACCGCTTGCCCGGCATGGCGGCAACGCCGCCAAGGCAAGTGAGGGGCCGCGACCCAGGTCGCTGCCGACCCCCTCGCTGAGCCACGTGGATAAGAGCATGTATGGTTACTAAGGAGCGAGGCGCAGAGATGCATCCCAGGAGGGCGTTAGGTATTACTGGCATGAGCATTAAGCAGTTGATGGTAGCCCAAGGTCGATGGGGGGGCTTGCGGCGTGTACCACTTGATCCGGCACAACAAGACCCCAACCAGTAACCCCGCGGCTGCGCCCTTACCATTGCTGTGTGCCCTACTATGACATGTTTATATCCTTCAAGGGCGTGCGCATCTCATGGCGAACCGTGTTGAGGGGCCTGGGGGGAAGCGAGTGGGAGGAGAGGCGCTGACAAGAGGCCTCCTCCCGGTGCGGATCCGAATCTGTTACTACCCCCCCACACCATAGGCTGGGCAAGCCCGAAGCGGGCACCATCTGTGCTTGTAGCTATCGACAAGATGTGGGAGGTGGCAGTGGTGCGGTCTGGGCCCTGTAATGTGGCAAGCCTTGGCTCGGCTCCGGTGCCCCATGTTCACAGCTTTGCATGACACCCTGACACGGTGTCGCGAAGACTCAGATGAGCGTAGGTCAGCACCTCAAACAGCCGTGTCCCGGGTCCACCACGTGACAGACATAGCGTACGCAGGAATGCAGAAGGGGGCGGTGCGCGGAAGGGGGGTGCCTCGCCACAACCCGGCTTGGCACTCAACCCGCGCACCACGCCACCCGGCCCTTGCACGTTGCCCTCCGCAAGCAGCCGCACCACCACGCACACGCACAACAGGGATGCAGGCAGGGACCACGATGGACGCGCTGTTTTAGGCGGACGTCGGTAGGTGTGGCGCGCAGCGCCGAAGGACTCCGGGCGGCCTCGCAGAACCCGCAGGCGCCCGGGTGGTCTGACTCATGAACCGTTAAACTCTAGCCTGACGTACTGCGCCGATCGGCTCCAGGCCGCCCTGCAGACCCCGCAGGCGTCCTGAGGGCCAGCATATTATGAGCACAGACTCAGTTAGGACACATTATCATGCGCTGCTACGGGCTGACGTAGTTAGGTGTGGCGCGCTGCGCCGTAGGGCTCCGGGCTGGACTGCAGTACACTCGTACTCGTAGACAGCACGGGAGGCCGGAGCCGGACGTGGCAGAAGCTGACGTGGCCCTTAGGACCGTACGGCACCCCGAATGGTACGACCCATTCGGGAGGCGCCGCCTGGTATAAGAGGGCTGCGGCGGCCACTCCCCAGGAATTCAATTCAACTCAATTCATCAAGGAGTTCACTCAAGTTCACTCCAGCTCACCTCAACAGTCTCATAAGCTCTTACAACCAATCTGCTACCAAATCACTGATACAACCAGTGCTCCTATTACCTATACGCATAGACTACCAAGCTTCACGTACATACGCTTGTACCTCGTCGTAATCAACTGTGATACACCCACTCTCTAGAACCCACGGACAACAAGCTTCCCTCGACTCTGCTGTTTGAGGCTCGCACTAGGCGGCCTGATCAACCGACTAGACCGGCCAGCGGCCGTTAGCTCTCACTCGGGATCCCTCTCGAGTGTTCCCCTCCCTCGCAGGCCTCCAAGTACCGTTCAACCCATCCGTCCTACGTCAAGAGCCAACCCCGCCTTCCGTGTGGTCGTGCCCCCTTAACCAGGGCCCCCCACGGTTGCTCAAGCAGTACAGTAAGTGAAGGCGTGTTGCGGTGGAAGAGGCGAGCCAGTCCCCGGCCCGGACCCTCGACCTAAGCCCTCGTCCTTGGATCCGCCTCTAGGGCGCGCACCAGCGGGGAAGGAGAGAGAGACGTGCATAGGTAGGATTGTCCCTCTGTCTCTCATTTGATCCGGCAGGCGTAAGACCCTCTGCGCCGGGCTGCCAGGTGGGGTAAGGCTGAATCCCGACCCCACTGCCGACGCGCTTAAGACCAGTCCGTTTAGCTCTCGGGTGTAGCTCCGGGTTCTGGCAGTAAGGGGCAAAACAGGGCTGAATCCCTGAAGCCCGTGTGAAGTCCACGTAGGCCCTGCGACGGTAGGCTGTGGCCGGGTCCACAAGGCGGCTGAACCCTCCTGTTGACCTGTGGGAAAGTAGGGGCGAGGAGGGGCTGAATCCCACTCCCGTCGTAACTGTTCCCGTAGCGCAGGACAGTACCGTAGTACGTCCGTAGCGCTGTACGCTAGAAGTAGTTTGGACACGCAGAACTCCGTGATATCCTTGCCTAGCCCTTCGGCGAGCGGGACTCGTGGTGCACCAAGCGAGCCGCTCTTTGCCTTGCTACGTGCGGGTGGCCGCACGAGCCTAGTAACCCTCACCGGCCCTCTTGCCCCCGTAGCCGTGTGCCCTCTGTTCCCGCGCAGGACAAGCTCTCCTATCTTCAAGCCTGCGCCGGCGGCACAACCGACTTCACCGACAGGAGGCCACCCCGTGTGCGGGCCCTCCCTCTCCGTGAGTCTTGGGCTGCGTCAGTAGGACGCCCCCCATTGTTACTGTACGCTTCCGCACTTATATCGTACGCTTCCGTATAATTCCGCTGCGCATTCCATTAGTAACACAGCCGTGTTGAGCCCACGGCCTGTGGCAAGCGCGTGGTCCGGCGTCTTCACACGCCCACCTCGTTCGGGTTAGGATCGGTCCTAGGGCGCCTCAGCACACCATTTGCCATCGCGACAAGTAGTAGGGAGTGTCAAATAGCAAGGGGAACGCGGAAAATTTATAGGGGTAATTCGTGTCGTGACGCGCTTTGGGTGTTGACGTGCGCGCGTGCGTCAACACAGGCACGCACGCACGCCAACACGGGGTAATTGCGGGGGGCTTCGCCGCCCGAAGAGCCTAACGGCGGCGGCTCAGCCCAAAAACAACAACAACTCGACCCCCAGCACGCCCTGTAAGGTCGTGACCACGGCCCCAGCCCCACACGCTCGCGTTGCGGATGACACCCGTCTCCCCAAGGGGCGGAACCCTCTTCCCCAGCCCCCAGCGGGGTCCCGCTCCCACCACCACGCCCCCTAAACCCCCGCTTCCTCCGTCCCCCCCCCACCTTGCCCGGGCGGTGCGCCCTGCTGCTATTGGCCCACCTCGTCTTACCTTCTTCTTCGCCACTGCCGCGAGGGGCCTGGGGGCCTGGAGCCAAGCGTGCCATCTTGCACGGCGCTACAAGTGCCCGTCGCCTGCTGCGCCTCCTTTCCCGGCCACCCCGGCCGATCCGAGACGGTTACTAAGCGTGCACGGCGACAAGCACCTCTGCGTAATGCACAGAGGAGAGGTTCTTCATGCGCAAAGGCATGCGCTTGAGGAGTGAACTTGTCGTGGTCGCTACGCGACGCCGTCGCCTGTGCGCTTGACGCCGCGAATGCCATCGTTTTTGCGCCTCTGCCCGACCCGTATTACCTCAGAGGTACACTATGTAGAACCAAAAGCAAACTCCATACGCGCGTTTGACCAACAGCAGACACAGCCTGCAGAAGAAGAAACAGGCACGCGTGCCGTCTTTGCCACCGTGCCAACACGCTGGCCGTAGGCGAACATCAGGTGGCGATAGACAGCATTGCGTTGCTAAGCTGCGATACATACGTGCGAGGCCTAAAGGAAATAAGGTTTGAAATGCAGTCGGCGGTCCCCCGGTCAGACGGCGCCCCAGCGCTCACGCGATCGATGCTTCTGTAGCTAGCCGCTTTAGGCGCTGACTTCTAATCACAAAGAGCTGGGTACACGCTGCTCCGAGGTAAAACTACTCGCTCGTCCGCGTGTCGACCAGATACACAACTCGCTTTGAAAGCATCATCGCTCTCAAACTCTTGCTTGAGCCAGATGAGAAGCGCCAGCCGGTCGCACGCCGCGCGTGACACGGCTCACTCTCCGGAAGTGGTGCCGCCGGCTCGCTCTCATCAATTGCCACCACTCTTCCGTTGAGCCATTCTGCAGGGTGAGGCAGGCGATCAGGGCTGCAATTGGTCAGACGAACCTGTCACCAAAACGGACTGAAACTCTTGGGTGACTCCTTCCGGCTGAGGGTGTGACTCATGCCGGCCTCACGACCGACCCTGACTATCCTCACGCTGGACGCGCGTATGCCCTCATCATCCACAGGTCTCCGGCTGCCGCAAAGTGCTGGGGGCTGAGCAGTCATACTACCAGCGATTCGGAGTGTGCGGGGATCACATGAGGGCGCTAGAGGTGCGGCGTGCCAAGCTCTGGGCGGGCCGGTCGGTCTGCTGGGCGGGCGGGGGAGGCCCGGGGGGGGGGGGGGGTAAGCACGCAGAGCGAGCAACCAGAGGTAGGGGCGGGTGAACTAGGCAAACGACAGCGGTTGGGTCAGAGGGCACGGGGCCGCCCCCGCCTGGGCGCACTAAACGAAGGCCGCATGCATGCCCAACATGAATTGTTCGTGCCCGGCCCCCAGGTCGTGCTGGAGGAGGGGGGCGTCCCCCAGAGGTTCTGCCAACAGGTAGGATGCATGCGCGGGAAGGGGTAATGTGCAGGAGACAGCTAAATATCTAGCTGCGGGTCAGGGGTTGTGCATACGTGGACGGCATGTGCGCGGGCGCGCGGGCTAGTGGGAGGGGAATGAGTTATCTGTTACGTAGCCATCGACCCTTTCCCGGCGCACACGTGCAGTGCTGCAAATTCCAGGACGCCGCGGAATTTGATGACGTTAGGCGGTGAGTACGGGAGGGTGTGAGTGCGTGCGTGCTGCCAGCCGCCGTACACGTTGCAACTCGGTCCCAACAACTCGGTCCCAACAACTCCGGTCCCAGGTCCTGTCATACCAAGCTCGCCGCCCACACCGCCCGCCGCCGCGTCAAGCTCGCGCAGCAGCGCCTCCTTCGGCAGCAGGTGGGCCTGGGACGTGGGTGGGCTGGGCCAAATTACAGCGAACCGGACCGGGCCAGGGTGCCAAGCACGCCCGGCGGAGGGGGGGAGAATGGCTGGCCGCCTGTCCGGTGAGCGGATATATATAAATAGCAGATAGAGTGCGACAGCACTCAGGTGATGCGCTAGCTTTGCAGCACGACTCCAGGCGCCAGTGCGCTCCCATGATCAGGCCAAGCCGCGTGCGGTCTACGCTGGCCTTAATGTGCGTCGCCCCGTTGCCGGCGTGTGTGCCCAGACTGCCCACGCATTTACACCTTCATTCATTCATTCATTCGCTTGCTCGCGGCCCTGCCTCCCTCCGTTCAACCGCGCTTGCCCCCAGGCCCAAACGCCTGCCATGCCCCAGGCCCCCGGGCCCGCAAGCCAGGGCCCCGCCTGGAGCGGCTCCGGCTCAGAGGCAGCAGAAAGCCGTGGTAGCGGTGACGACGGCTGCGACTGCGGGGAGTGCGGGGACTGCGGAGACGACGGCGGGAGCCACAGCGACCCGAGCTTCGGACACGCCTTAGGCAGCAGTCGTGTCGCGTCTCTGCAGGCGGCGGCGCACGCGGCCCTGACGGGACCACGCGAGGCGCTTGCGGCCGGGCAGGTCGAGGCGCTGGCAGTAGTGCTGGTGCCGCGGGGTGAGGCCTCATCAGGCCCTGAGCGCGTGCCCTCGGCGGAACCGCCGGCCCTGCAAGGCACCGCCTTCGCATGTCCGCATATCCCCAGTAGTGAAGTCGCCGGATGTCTCGGCGACGGCCACGGCGGCGGCGCCGCCGGCAGCTTCGGCGAGTGCGGTAGCAGTGACTTCAGCAGCGGCGCTGCCAATGGCGGCCGGCGCAGCAGCGGCTCGAGGCTCAAGCGGCAGCTGAGCGGCGTCTCCACCTCCACTCAGCACCACCTGGGCCCGCGCCCGGGGCCCCCCTTCACCCCCGCCCTAGCCACCCACTACTACAACGCGTACGCCACCGCCGCCGCAACCACCAACGACAACGCCAGTGCCTTTCCCGGCAACACGGTCACGGCGACGCCGACTGCCGCCGTGCCAGCTTCAGCGGGGTACCTGCCCGCCATGCCAGACGCCGCCGCGCCGCTTTCGTCGAAGCTCGGGCGGTTCCTGAGGGCGACGCTGCCGGGGCCCCTCCCGCGCCAGTCCAGGCCCTGGGGAGGCCCACAGCTGGACGCCCGCCTGGAGGGGGAGCTGGCGGAGCTGCTGCAGGGCCTGGGCCCGTCCACAGGCCCACGCGAGGCCCAATCAGGCCCGGTGGCTGCCGCCCTTTCGTCTGCCTCCGCCGGTGCCGCTGGCGAGTGGCTGCCGCCGCCGGCGTGCCATTCGAGGCCCAAACTCGAAGCCCTCAACGCATCCACGGGCTGTGCCCACGAGATGCAGCAGAGCGGCCGCGGCGTCGTGTCGTCTAGTGACGAGCCGTACGTCTCGAGTCGCCCTGCGTCCCTGACGTACGGCACGGGCCCACGTTGGCCTGGGTCTGTCAATGGGCCCTGCGGGCCCGCCTTTCTATCGCGCGTCTGCAGCTTACCAAGATGCGCGACCTCGCTCTGTCCGCCTTTCGCGCTTCATACCATTGCGTGCCCCAATTGAGGCTTTACCTTTGCATGAATCTGGTCAGCCTCAACCAGAGCGCTCGCTTCAATGGCTCGCAAAAGCAGAAGAGTCTTCGCGCCATCCCCACGACGAACACGCGACCCCTCGCCGGCCGCTGCATATGGCCGCTAGAGCATCTGTACACGGCTCTGCAGCTCGACAAGGGCGCACGCGATCGCCAAGCCTGCATCGATGGGCGCGCTCGCGGAGCACCGCGCGGCTGCATCAATCAGCAGCCTGGAGGCTCTGTCATCGCCTGGGTGAGGGTTGCACAACGGCTGGCAAGGAGCTGGGGTCCGACGAAGTCCGGGCGTGTGGGCGTGTGGGGGACGCCGCCCCAAGCCGCCCCCTGGCAGGCCCTGGCCTTACGCCTTGCACTTCCCGGGTGGTGTGTCGCGGCAGCAGGCTTCCGTGGGGGTCTGGTCCACGTGGCACCGCCTCGAGAGGCAGGTGCACGCGCAGCTGCGTGGGGTCCGGAGCTCAGCGGCGGAAGGCATACCGCTGCAGACAGCCGTGGCCGTGGCGGGGCCACACACGGGGGGGCCGCGGCCTGGTGCTCTGGCCCCCGCCCGGCCTTGGTCCCCCGCCCGGCTCAAGGTCTCCACTGTGAGTCCTTCAGCGCCCAGCCGCAGGGGTCCCTGGGGCTTGCCTGCACGCGGCGTGGGCGGTGGAGCGGGCTCCCCACGCAGCTTTGGGGAGCAGAGGCAGCTTGGCCGTGTGTCCTTGAGAGGACCAAGCGGCCTGGTCCGTGCAGGGCGGGCTTGGCGCTGCCGCCAAGTGCAGATACGCTGATGCTGCACAGCCTCTGGGTGGGGGGCGCAGGGGGCCTGCCTGCAGCTGTAGACGGGGGCTGTCAGCAAGGCCGAGCGAGGGCCGAGGTACACGGCACCTTGCGCGGGGGTTCCGATGCGCCACGTCATGCGGCGGAGGTGTAACCATCACGGGGGACTCGCAGCGGAGGGAGCTGGCGTCGCTGCCGGGGTGTGGGCTCCCCAACCTCCGTGCGTGAGCTCGTCCTCAGGCAGCCCGCCGGAGCTCGCTGATGGGGGGTCCTTGTCGCTGTGGCTTGGTGGTGCTGCGTCGTCTCGGCCTTCTCCTGTGCACGGTGTCTCTAGACGCCTCTGTGCTGCCGGAACGCCGCTGGTGTCGCTGTCTGGGATGGGCGAGTCTGCCTGGGGGGGCGGACACAGTGGACGAGCGTGTGCATTTGCGGCGGGGCCCGTGTCTGCCGGCTGGCCTGGCGCACCCATGGTCATCAAGGCGGTTTGGAGGGAGGGGCAAGGATAGGCGTGGCTGCGTGCTGCTGGCACGTGTCTGCTGCCTTGGAAGGCGGGGGCGAGAGTGTATCGGGTGCAGAGGTGGGATTGTGCGTTGCCATGCGGGGCGGTCCGCTCATCGGCCGCGTGTTTGCGGGGGCCCGGGCCCCGCCTTCCTTTGCGTACACGTGCGGTGGCAGGCACCCTTCAAGGAGCTTCGCTGCTGTTACGGCCATGCGACGTGAGCGGGAGTACATGGGGAGGGCACTTGGCCCTGCTGGAGCCGGGGACCTGAGCGGGGGTGGGCGTTCGCGGGCTGCACGGCTGCACGACCGCGATGTTGCTGCGCAGTCCGGCGCTTTCATCAGCGTGACTGCCTGTCCCCGTGTCATAGGTGATCCCCCTGCCTGCACTTTCAGCCTTTCTATCGCGCGTCTGCAGCTTACCAAGATGCGCGGCCTCGCTCTGTCCGCCTTTCGCGCTTCATACCATTGCGTGCCCCAATTGAGGCTTTACCTTTGCATGAATCTGGTCAGCCTCAACCAGAGCGCTCGCTTCAATGGCTCGCAAAAGCAGAAGAGTCTTCGCGCCATCCCCACGACGAACACGCGACCCCTCGCCGGCCGCTGCATATGGCCGCTAGAGCATCTGTACACGGCTCTGCAGCTCGACAAGGGCGCACGCGATCGCCAAGCCTGCATCGATGGGCGCGCTCGCGGAGCACCGCGCGGCTGCATCAATCAGCAGCCTGGAGGCTCTGTCATCGCCTGGGTGAGGGTTGCACAACGGCTGGCAAGGAGCTGGGGTCCGACGAAGTCCGGGCGTGTGGGCGTGTGGGGGACGCCGCCCCAAGCCGCCCCCTGGCAGGCCCTGGCCTTACGCCTTGCACTTCCCGGGTGGTGTGTCGCGGCAGCAGGCTTCCGTGGGGGTCTGGTCCACGTGGCACCGCCTCGAGAGGCAGGTGCACGCGCAGCTGCGTGGGGTCCGGAGCTCAGCGGCGGAAGGCATACCGCTGCAGACAGCCGTGGCCGTGGCGGGGCCACACACGGGGGGGCCGCGGCCTGGTGCTCTGGCCCCCGCCCGGCCTTGGTCCCCCGCCCGGCTCAAGGTCTCCACTGTGAGTCCTTCAGCGCCCAGCCGCAGGGGTCCCTGGGGCTTGCCTGCACGCGGCGTGGGCGGTGGAGCGGGCTCCCCACGCAGCTTTGGGGAGCAGAGGCAGCTTGGCCGTGTGTCCTTGAGAGGACCAAGCGGCCTGGTCCGTGCAGGGCGGGCTTGGCGCTGCCGCCAAGTGCAGATACGCTGATGCTGCACAGCCTCTGGGTGGGGGGCGCAGGGGGCCTGCCTGCAGCTGTAGACGGGGGCTGTCAGCAAGGCCGAGCGAGGGCCGAGGTACACGGCACCTTGCGCGGGGGTTCCGATGCGCCACGTCATGCGGCGGAGGTGTAACCATCACGGGGGACTCGCAGCGGAGGGAGCTGGCGTCGCTGCCGGGGTGTGGGCTCCCCAACCTCCGTGCGTGAGCTCGTCCTCAGGCAGCCCGCCGGAGCTCGCTGATGGGGGGTCCTTGTCGCTGTGGCTTGGTGGTGCTGCGTCGTCTCGGCCTTCTCCTGTGCACGGTGTCTCTAGACGCCTCTGTGCTGCCGGAACGCCGCTGGTGTCGCTGTCTGGGATGGGCGAGTCTGCCTGGGGGGGCGGACACAGTGGACGAGCGTGTGCATTTGCGGCGGGGCCCGTGTCTGCCGGCTGGCCTGGCGCACCCATGGTCATCAAGGCGGTTTGGAGGGAGGGGCAAGGATAGGCGTGGCTGCGTGCTGCTGGCACGTGTCTGCTGCCTTGGAAGGCGGGGGCGAGAGTGTATCGGGTGCAGAGGTGGGATTGTGCGTTGCCATGCGGGGCGGTCCGCTCATCGGCCGCGTGTTTGCGGGGGCCCGGGCCCCGCCTTCCTTTGCGTACACGTGCGGTGGCAGGCACCCTTCAAGGAGCTTCGCTGCTGTTACGGCCATGCGACGTGAGCGGGCGTACATGGGGAGGGCACTTGGCCCTGCTGGAGCCGGGGGCCTGAGCGGGGGTGGGCGTTCGCGGGCTGCACGGCTGCACGACCGCGATGTTGCTGCGCAGTCCGGCGCTTTCATCAGCGTGACTGCCTGTCCCCGTGTCATAGGTGATCCCCCTGCCTGCACTTTCAGCCTTTCTATCGCGCGTCTGCAGCTTACCAAGATGCGCGACCTCGCTCTGTCCGCCTTTCGCGCTTCATACCATTGCGTGCCCCAATTGAGGCTTTACCTTTGCATGAATCTGGTCAGCCTCAACCAGAGCGCTCGCTTCAATGGCTCGCAAAAGCAGAAGAGTCTTCGCGCCATCCCCACGACGAACACGCGACCCCTCGCCGGCCGCTGCATATGGCCGCTAGAGCATCTGTACACGGCTCTGCAGCTCGACAAGGGCGCACGCGATCGCCAAGCCTGCATCGTTGGGCGCGCTCGCGGAGCACCGCGCGGCTGCATCAAGCAGCAGCCTGGAGGCTCTGTCATCGCCTGGGTGAGGGTTGCACAACGGCTGGCAAGGAGCTGGGGTCCGACGAAGTCCGGGCGTGTGGGCGTGTGGGGGACGCCGCCCCAAGCCGCCCCCTGGCAGGCCCTGGCCTTACGCCTTGCACTTCCCGGGTGGTGTGTCGCGGCAGCAGGCTTCCGTGGGGGTCTGGTCCACGTGGCACCGCCTCGAGAGGCAGGTGCACGCGCAGCTGCGTGGGGTCCGGAGCTCAGCGGCGGAAGGCATACCGCTGCAGACAGCCGTGGCCGTGGCGGGGCCACACACGGGGGGGCCGCGGCCTGGTGCTCTGGCCCCCGCCCGGCCTTGGTCCCCCGCCCGGCTCAAGGTCTCCACTGTGAGTCCTTCAGCGCCCAGCCGCAGGGGTCCCTGGGGCTTGCCTGCACGCGGCGTGGGCGGTGGAGCGGGCTCCCCACGCAGCTTTGGGGAGCAGAGGCAGCTTGGCCGTGTGTCCTTGAGAGGACCAAGCGGCCTGGTCCGTGCAGGGCGGGCTTGGCGCTGCCGCCAAGTGCAGATACGCTGATGCTGCACAGCCTCTGGGTGGGGGGCGCAGGGGGCCTGCCTGCAGCTGTAGACGGGGGCTGTCAGCAAGGCCGAGCGAGGGCCGAGGTACACGGCACCTTGCGCGGGGGTTCCGATGCGCCACGTCATGCGGCGGAGGTGTAACCATCACGGGGGACTCGCAGCGGAGGGAGCTGGCGTCGCTGCCGGGGTGTGGGCTCCCCAACCTCCGTGCGTGAGCTCGTCCTCAGGCAGCCCGCCGGAGCCCGCTGATGGGGGGGTCCTTGTCGCTGTGGCTTGGTGGTGCTGCGTCGTCTCGGCCTTCTCCTGTGCACGGCGTCTCTAGACGCCTCTGTGCTGCCGGACCGCCGCTGGTGTCGCTGTCTGGGATGGGCGAGTCTGCCTGGGGGGGCGGACACAGTGGACGAGCGTGTGCATTGCGGCGGGGCCCGTGTCTGCCGGCTGGCCTGGCGCACCCATGGTCATCAAGGCGGTTTGGAGGGAGGGGCAAGGATAGGCGTGGCTGCGTGCTGCTGGCACGTGTCTGCTGCCTTGGAAGGCGGGGGCGAGAGTGTATCGGGTGCAGAGGTGGGATTGTGCGTTGCCATGCGGGGCGGTCCGCTCACCGGCCGCGTGTTTGCGGGGGCCCGGGCCCCGCCTTCCTTTGCGTACACGTGCGGTGGCAGGCACCCTTCAAGGAGCTTCGCTGCTGTTACGGCCATGCGACGTGAGCGGGCGTACATGGGGAGGGCACTTGGCCCTGCTGGAGCCGGGGGCCTGAGCGGGGGTCGGGGTTCGCGGGCTGCACGGCTGCACGACCGCGATGTTGCTGCGCAGTCCGGCGCTTTCATCAGCGTGACTGCCTGTCCCCGTGTCATAGGTGATCCCCCTGCCTGCACTTTCAGCCTTTCTATCGCGCGTCTGCAGCTTACCAAGATGCGCGACCTCGCTCTGTCCGCCTTTCGCGCTTCATACCATTGCGTGCCCCAATT
Source organism: Edaphochlamys debaryana (assembly GCA_016858145.1). NCBI lineage: Eukaryota > Viridiplantae > Chlorophyta > Chlorophyceae > Chlamydomonadales > Edaphochlamys > Edaphochlamys debaryana. The sequence continues at coordinate 381,067 of JAEHOE010000106.1, read as the reverse complement.
GAGGCTTTACCTTTGCATGAATCTGGTCAGCCTCAACCAGAGCGCTCGCTTCAATGGCTCGCAAAAGCAGAAGAGTCTTCGCGCCATCCCCACGACGAACACGCGACCCCTCGCCGGCCGCTGCATATGACAGCTAGAGCATCTGTACACGGCTCTGCAGCTCGACAAGGGCGCACGCGATCGCCAAGCCTGCATCGTTGGGCGCGCTCGCGGAGCACCGCGCGGCTGCATCAAGCAGCAGCCTGGAGGCTCTGTCATCGCCTGGGTGAGGGTTGCACAACGGCTGGCAAGGAGCTGGGGTCCGACGAAGTCCGGGCGTGTGGGCGTGTGGGGGACGCCGCCCCAAGCCGCCCCCTGGCAGGCCCTGGCCTTACGCCTTGCACTTCCCGGGTGGTGTGTCGCGGCAGCAGGCTTCCGTGGGGGTCTGGTCCACGTGGCACCGCCTCGAGAGGCAGGTGCACGCGCAGCTGCGTGGGGTCCGGAGCTCAGCGGCGGAAGGCATACCGCTGCAGACAGCCGTGGCCGTGGCGGGGCCACACACGGGGGGGCCGCGGCCTGGTGCTCTGGCCCCCGCCCGGCCTTGGTCCCCCGCCCGGCTCAAGGTCTCCACTGTGAGTCCTTCAGCGCCCAGCCGCAGGGGTCCCTGGGGCTTGCCTGCACGCGGCGTGGGCGGTGGAGCGGGCTCCCCACGCAGCTTTGGGGAGCAGAGGCAGCTTGGCCGTGTGTCCTTGAGAGGACCAAGCGGCCTGGTCCGTGCAGGGCGGGCTTGGCGCTGCCGCCAAGTGCGGATACGCTGATGCTGCGCAGCCTCTGGGTGGGGGGCGCAGGGGGCCTGCCTGCAGCTGTAGACGGGGGCTGTCAGCAAGGCCGAGCGAGGGCCGAGGTACACGGCACCTTGCGCGGGGGTTCCGATGCGCCACGTCATGCGGCGGAGGTGTAACCATCACGGGGGACTCGCAGCGGAGGGAGCTGGCGTCGCTGCCGGGGTGTGGGCTCCCCAACCTCCGTGCGTGAGCTCGTCCTCAGGCAGCCCGCCGGAGCCCGCTGATGGGGGGGTCCTTGTCGCTGTGGCTTGGTGGTGCTGCGTCGTCTCGGCCTTCTCCTGTGCACGGCGTCTCTAGACGCCTCTGTGCTGCCGGACCGCCGCTGGTGTCGCTGTCTGGGATGGGCGAGTCTGCCTGGGGGGGCGGACACAGTGGACGAGCGTGTGCATTGCGGCGGGGCCCGTGTCTGCCGGCTGGCCTGGCGCACCCATGGTCATCAAGGCGGTTTGGAGGGAGGGGCAAGGATAGGCGTGGCTGCGTGCTGCTGGCACGTGTCTGCTGCCTTGGAAGGCGGGGGCGAGAGTGTATCGGGTGCAGAGGTGGGATTGTGCGTTGCCATGCGGGGCGGTCCGCTCACCGGCCGCGTGTTTGCGGGGGCCCGGGCCCCGCCTTCCTTTGCGTACACGTGCGGTGGCAGGCACCCTTCAAGGAGCTTCGCTGCTGTTACGGCCATGCGACGTGAGCGGGAGTACATGGGGAGGGCACTTGGCCCTGCTGGAGCCGGGGGCCTGAGCGGGGGTCGGGCGTTCGCGGGCTGCACGGCTGCACGACCGCGATGTTGCTGCGCAGTCCGGCGCTTTCATCAGCGTGACTGCCTGTCCCCGTGTCATAGGTGATCCCCCTGCCTGCACTTTCAGCCTTTCTATCGCGCGTCTGCAGCTTACCAAGATGCGCGACCTCGCTCTGTCCGCCTTTCGCGCTTCATACCATTGCGTGCCCCAATTGAGGCTTTACCTTTGCATGAATCTGGTCAGCCTCAACCAGAGCGCTCGCTTCAATGGCTCGCAAAAGCACAAGAGTCTTCGCGCCATCCCCACGACGAACACGCGACCCCTCGCCGGCCGCTGCATATGACAGCTAGAGCATCTGTACACGGCTCTGCAGCTCGACAAGGGCGCACGCGATCGCCAAGCCTGCATCGTTGGGCGCGCTCGCGGAGCACCGCGCGGCTGCATCAATCAGCAACCTGGAGGCTCTGTCATCGCCTGGGTGAGGGTTGCACAACGGCTGGCAAGGAGCTGGGGTCCGACGAAGTCCGGGCGTGTGGGCGTGTGGGGGACGCCGCCCCAAGCCGCCCCCTGGCAGGCCCTGGCCTTACGCCTTGCACTTCCCGGGTGGTGTGTCGCGGCAGCAGGCTTCCGTGGGGGTCTGGTCCACGTGGCACCGCCTCGAGAGGCAGGTGCACGCGCAGCTGCGTGGGGTCCGGAGCTCAGCGGCGGAAGGCATACCGCTGCAGACAGCCGTGGCCGTGGCGGGGCCACACGCGGGGGGGCCGCGGCCTGGTGCTCTGGCCCCCGCCCGGCCTTGGTCCCCCGCCCGGCTCAAGGTCTCCACTGTGAGTCCTTCAGCGCCCAGCCGCAGGGGTCCCTGGGGCTTGCCTGCACGCGGCGTGGGCGGTGGAGCGGGCTCCCCACGCAGCTTTGGGGAGCAGAGGCAGCTTGGCCGTGTGTCCTTGAGAGGACCAAGCGGCCTGGTCCGTGCAGGGCGGGCTTGGCGCTGCCGCCAAGTGCGGATACGCTGATGCTGCGCAGCCTCTGGGTGGGGGGCGCAGGGGGCCTGCCTGCAGCTGTAGACGGGGGCTGTCAGCAAGGCCGAGCGAGGGCCGAGGTACACGGCACCTTGCGCGGGGGTTCCGATGCGCCACGTCATGCGGCGGAGGTGTAACCATCACGGGGGACTCGCAGCGGAGGGAGCTGGCGTCGCTGCCGGGGTGTGGGCTCCCCAACCTCCGTGCGTGAGCTCGTCCTCAGGCAGCCCGCCGGAGCCCGCTGATGGGGGGTCCTTGTCGCTGTGGCTTGGTGGTGCTGCGTCGTCTCGGCCTTCTCCTGTGCACGGCGTCTCTAGACGCCTCTGTGCTGCCGGACCGCCGCTGGTGTCGCTGTCTGGGATGGGCGAGTCTGCCTGGGGGGCGGACACACTGGACGAGCGTGTGCATTGCGGCGGGGCCCGTGTCTGCCGGCTGGCCTGGCGCACCCATGGTCATCAAGGCGGTTTGGAGGGAGGGGCAAGGATAGGCGTGGCTGCGTGCTGCTGGCACGTGTCTGCTGCCTTGGAAGGCGGGGGCGAGAGTGTATCGGGTGCAGAGGTGGGATTGTGCGTTGCCATGCGGGGCGGTCCGCTCACCGGCCGCGTGTTTGCGGGGGCCCGGGCCCCGCCTTCCTTTGCGTACACGTGCGGTGGCAGGCACCCTTCAAGGAGCTTCGCTGCTGTTACGGCCATGCGACGTGAGCGGGAGTACATGGGGAGGGCACTTGGCCCTGCTGGAGCCGGGGGCCTGAGCGGGGGTCGGGGTTCGCGGGCTGCACGGCTGCACGACCGCGATGTTGCTGCGCACTCCGGCGCTTTCATCAGCGTGACTGCCTGTCCCCGTGTCATAGGTAATCCCCCTGCCTGCACTTTCAGCCTTTCTATCGCGCGTCTGCAGCTTACCAAGATGCGCGACCTCGCTCTGTCCGCCTTTCGCGCTTCATACCATTGCGTGCCCCAATTGAGGCTTTACCTTTGCATGAATCTGGTCAGCCTCAACCAGAGCGCTCGCTTCAATGGCTCGCAAAAGCACAAGAGTCTTCGCGCCATCCCCACGACGAACACGCGACCCCTCGCCGGCCACTGCATATGACAGCTAGAGCATCTGTACACGGCTCTGCAGCTGGACAAGGGCGCACGCGATCGCCAAGCCTGCATCGATGGGCGCGCTCGCGGAGCACCGCGCGGCTGCATCAAGCAGCAGCCTGGAGGCTCTGTCATCGCCTGGGTGAGGGTTGCACAACGGCTGGCAAGGATCTGGGGTCCGACGAAGTCCGGGCGTGTGGGCGTGTGGGGGACGCCGCCCCAAGCCGCCCCCTGGCAGGCCCTGGCCTTACGCCTTGCACTTCCCGGGTGGTGTGTCGCGGCAGCAGGCTTCCGTGGGGGTCTGGTCCACGTGGCACCGCCTCGAGAGGCAGGTGCACGCGCAGCTGCGTGGGGTCCGGAGCTCAGCGGCGGAAGGCATACCGCTGCAGACAGCCGTGGCCGTGGCGGGGCCACACGCGGGGGGGCCGCGGCCTGGTGCTCTGGCCCCCGCCCGGCCTTGGTCCCCCGCCCGGCTCAAGGTCTCCACTGTGAGTCCTTCAGCGCCCAGCCGCAGGGGTCCCTGGGGCTTGCCTGCACGCGGCGTGGGCGGTGGAGCGGGCTCCCCACGCAGCTTTGGGGAGCAGAGGCAGCTTGGCCGTGTGTCCTTGAGAGGACCAAGCGGCCTGGTCCGTGCAGGGCGGGTTTGGCGCTGCCGCCAAGTGCGGATACGCTGATGCTGCGCAGCCTCTGGGTGGGGGGCGCAGGGGGCCTGCCTGCAGCTGGAGACGGGGGCTGTCAGCAAGGCCGAGCGAGGGCCGAGGTACACGGCACCTTGCGCGGGGGTTCCGATGCGCCACGTCATGCGGCGGAGGTGTAACCATCACGGGGGACTCGCAGCGGAGGGAGCTGGCGTCGCTGCCGGGGTGTGGGCTCCCCAACCTCCGTGCGTGAGCTCGTCCTCAGGCAGCCCGCCGGAGCCCGCTGATGGGGGGTCCTTGTCGCTGTGGCTTGGTGGTGCTGCGTCGTCTCGGCCTTCTCCTGTGCACGGCGTCTCTAGACGCCTCTGTGCTGCCGGACCGCCGCTGGTGTCGCTGTCTGGGATGGGCGAGTCTGCCTGGGGGGGCGGACACACTGGACGAGCGTGTGCATTGCGGCGGGGCCCGTGTCTGCCGGCTGGCCTGGCGCACCCATGGTCATCAAGGCGGTTTGGAGGGAGGGGCAAGGATAGGCGTGGCTGCGTGCTGCTGGCACGTGTCTGCTGCCTTGGAAGGCGGGGGCGAGAGTGTATCGGGTGCAGAGGTGGGATTGTGCGTTGCCATGCGGGGCGGTCCGCTCACCGGCCGCGTGTTTGCGGGGGCCCGGGCCCCGCCTTCCTTTGCGTACACGTGCGGTGGCAGGCACCCTTCAAGGAGCTTCGCTGCTGTTACGGCCATGCGACGTGAGCGGGAGTACATGGGGAGGGCACTTGGCCCTGCTGGAGCCGGGGGCCTGAGCGGGGGTCGGGGTTCGCGGGCTGCACGGCTGCACGACCGCGATGTTGCTGCGCACTCCGGCGCTTTCATCAGCGTGACTGCCTGTCCCCGTGTCATAGGTAATCCCCCTGCCTGCACTTTCAGCCTTTCTATCGCGCGTCTGCAGCTTACCAAGATGCGCGACCTCGCTCTGTCCGCCTTTCGCGCTTCATACCATTGCGTGCCCCAATTGAGGCTTTACCTTTGCATGAATCTGGTCAGCCTCAACCAGAGCGCTCGCTTCAATGGCTCGCAAAAGCACAAGAGTCTTCGCGCCATCCCCACGACGAACACGCGACCCCTCGCCGGCCACTGCATATGACAGCTAGAGCATCTGTACACGGCTCTGCAGCTGGACAAGGGCGCACGCGATCGCCAAGCCTGCATCGATGGGCGCGCTCGCGGAGCACCGCGCGGCTGCATCAAGCAGCAGCCTGGAGGCTCTGTCATCGCCTGGGTGAGGGTTGCACAACGGCTGGCAAGGAGCTGGGGTCCGACGAAGTCCGGGCGTGTGGGCGTGTGGGGGACGCCGCCCCAAGCCGCCCCCTGGCAGGCCCTGGCCTTACGCCTTGCACTTCCCGGGTGGTGTGTCGCGGCAGCAGGCTTCCGTGGGGGTCTGGTCCACGTGGCACCGCCTCGAGAGGCAGGTGCACGCGCAGCTGCGTGGGGTCCGGAGCTCAGCGGCGGAAGGCATACCGCTGCAGACAGCCGTGGCCGTGGCGGGGCCACACGCGGGGGGGCCGCGGCCTGGTGCTCTGGCCCCCGCCCGGCCTTGGTCCCCCGCCCGGCTCAAGGTCTCCACTGTGAGTCCTTCAGCGCCCAGCCGCAGGGGTCCCTGGGGCTTGCCTGCACGCGGCGTGGGCGGTGGAGCGGGCTCCCCACGCAGCTTTGGGGAGCAGAGGCAGCTTGGCCGTGTGTCCTTGAGAGGACCAAGCGGCCTGGTCCGTGCAGGGCGGGCTTGGCGCTGCCGCCAAGTGCGGATACGCTGATGCTGCACAGCCTCTGGGTGGGGGCGCAGGGGGCCTGCCTGCAGCTGTAGACGGGGGCTGTCAGCAAGGCCGAGCGAGGGCCGAGGTACACGGCACCTTGCTCGGGGGTTCCGATGCGCCACGTCATGCGGCGGAGGTGTAACCATCACGGGGGACTCGCAGCGGAGGGAGCTGGCGTCTCTGCCGGGGTGTGAGCTCCCCAACCTCCGTGCGTGAGCTCGTCCTCAGGCAGCCCGCCGGAGCCCGCTGATGGGGGATCCTTGTCGCTGTGGCTTGGTGGTGCTGCGTCGTCTCGGCCTTCTCCTGTGCACGGTGTCTCTAGACGCCTCTGTGCTGCCGGACCGCCGCTTGTGTCGCTGTCTGGGATGGGCGAGTCTGCCTGGGGGGGCGGACACAGTGGACGAGCGTGTGCATTGCGGCGGGGCCCGTGTCTGCCGGCTGGCCTGGCGCACCCATGGTCATCAAGGCGGTTTGGAGGGAGGGGCAAGGATAGGCGTGGCTGCGTGCTGCTGGCACGTGTCTGCTGCCTTGGAAGGCGGGGGCGAGAGTGTATCGGGTGCAGAGGTGGGATTGTGCGTTGCCATGCGGGGCGGTCCGCTCACCGGCCGCGTGTTTGCGGGGGCCCGGGCCCCGCCTTCCTTTGCGTACACGTGCGGTGGCAGGCACCCTTCAAGGAGCTTCGCTGCTGTTACGGCCATGCGACGTGAGCGGGAGTACATGGGGAGGGCACTTGGCCCTGCTGGAGCCGGGGGCCTGAGCGGGGGTGGGCGTTCGCGGGCTGCACGGCTGCACGACCGCGATGTTGCTGCGCAGTCCGGCACTTTCATCAGCGTGACTGCCTGTCCCCGTGTCATAGGTGATCCCCTTGCCTGCACTTTCAGCCTTTCTATCGCGCGTCTGCAGCTTACCAAGATGCGCGACCTCGCTCTGTCCGCCTTTCGCGCTTCATACCATTGCGTGCCCCAATTGAGGCTTTACCTTTGCATGAATCTGGTCAGCCTCAACCAGAGCGCTCGCTTCAATGGCTCGCAAAAGCAGAAGAGTCTTCGCGCCATCCCCACGACGAACACGCGACCCCTCGCCGGCCGCTGCATATGACAGCTAGAGCATCTGTACACGGCTCTGCAGCTGGACAAGGGCGCACGCGATCGCCAAGCCTGCATCGATGGGCGCGCTCGCGGAGCACCGCGCGGCTGCATCAAGCAGCAGCCTGGAGGCTCTGTCATCGCCTGGGTGAGGGTTGCACAACGGCTGGCAAGGAGCTGGGGTCCGACGAAGTCCGGGCGTGTGGGGAACGCCACCCCAAGCCGCCCCCTGGCAGGCCCTGGCCTTACGCCTTGCACTTCCCGGGTGGTGTGTCGCGGCAGCAGGCTTCCGTGGGGGTCTGGTCCACGTGGCACCGCCTCGAGAGGCAGGTGCACGCGCAGCTGCGTGGGGTCCGGAGCTCAGCGGCGGAAGGCATACCGCTGCAGACAGCCGTGGCCGTGGCGGGGCCACACGCAGGGGGGCCGCGGCCTGGTGCTCTGGCCCCCGCCCGGCCTTGGTCCCCCGCCCGGCTCAAGGTCTCCACTGTGAGTCCTTCAGCGCCCAGCCGCAGGGGTCCCTGGGGCTTGCCTGCACGCGGCGTGGGCGGTGGAGCGGGCTCCCCACGCAGCTTTGGGGAGCAGAGGCAGCTTGGCCGTGTGTCCTTGAGAGGACCAAGCGGCCTGGTCCGTGCAGGGCGGGCTTGGCGCTGCCGCCAAGTGCGGATACGCTGATGCTGCACAGCCTCTGGGTGGGGGGCGCAGGGGGCCTGCCTGCAGCTGTAGACGGGGGCTGTCAGCAAGGCCGAGCGAGGGCCGAGGTACACGGCACCTTGCTCGGGGGTTCCGATGCGCCACGTCATGCGGCGGAGGTGTAACCATCACGGGGGACTCGCAGCGGAGGGAGCTGGCGTCGCTGCCGGGGTGTGGGCTCCCCAACCTCCGTGCGTGAGCTCGTCCTCAGGCAGCCCTCCGGAGCCCGCTGATGGGGGGTCCTTGTCGCTGTGGCTTGGTGGTGCTGCGTCGTCTCGGCCTTCTCCTGTGCACGGTGTCTCTAGACGCCTCTGTGCTGCCGGACCGCCGCTTGTGTCGCTGTCTGGGATGGGCGAGTCTGCCTGGGGGGGCGGACACAGTGGACGAGCGTGTGCATTGCGGCGGGGCCCGTGTCTGCCGGCTGGCCTGGCGCACCCATGGTCATCAAGGCGGTTTGGAGGGAGGGGCAAGGATAGGCGTGGCTGCGTGCTGCTGGCACGTGTCTGCTGCCTTGGAAGGCGGGGGCGAGAGTGTATCGGGTGCAGAGGTGGGATTGTGCGTTGCCATGCGGGGCGGTCCGCTCACCGGCCGCGTGTTTGCGGGGGCCCGGGCCCCGCCTTCCTTTGCGTACACGTGCGGTGGCAGGCACCCTTCAAGGAGCTTCGCTGCTGTTACGGCCATGCGACGTGAGCGGGAGTACATGGGGAGGGCACTTGGCCCTGCTGGAGCCGGGGGCCTGAGCGGGGGTGGGCGTTCGCGGGCTGCACGGCTGCACGACCGCGATGTTGCTGCGCAGTCCGGCGCTTTCATCAGCGCTGCCGCCGTCGCCATCCTCCGCCTCCTCCCCCTCCCCCTCCCTCCAGGCAGCGACGCATGCACCACCGTCGCCGCTGGGTGGCGTGGAGCCGCCCGGCCGGCCTGCGACGTCCCACCACTCGTCCAAGCCCTCTGACAGCTCGCTGCCCTCGGAGCGCCAGCCTATCGCGCTGCTTGGTACGAGGCTGGCCAAGGCGCTGGCAGCGAGATGCGGAGAGGATCTTGCGCGAAAGCGGCCAATCGCCTGAATCGCGTTGCGCAGGGCCGCGGCCTGGCTCGCTGGGGTGCGGTGCGGCTGGGGAGCGACGTCATTGGGTGTGCAAGCGTGCAAGCGAGACCGTCAGGGTGTACGACCTCGGGGCTGGGGGCCGGCCATGCGGTGCGCTTCCCTAAATTGGTGGCATTCCAGTGCCAGCATATAACCCGAAGCGCTCTCTGCACGCGAACGCTAGAAGCAAGCTCGAGCTGCAAGCAACCTTGTTCATTGACCGCAACCTTGTTCCCCGGCGGGAGTCGGCCCGCAATGGACAAGCAGGGGCATGTGGTCCACAAGGCGATATGCGAGGCCTTCAAGGACGTTCCAAACGCCATCGGCGCGGCAAACCGACTCCCGCCGGAGGTCCTCCTTGCGCTGTCTAAAAAGGGCTACCAGACGTGTGACTCCTTTAGATATGCGACCCGCCAGGGACTGAGGGAGGCTGGCATTGAGCCCGGCCACACGGACACGATTCTCGGGCTGCAGGCGGTGCAGGTGGCACACGAGCGAGGTGCGTGGCCCGTGCGAGGGCTTCTGAGCTTGCAGGGTTGGGAGCGCCCGGGGCACGTCCACGGAAGGGGCGGGCAGCGCGGCGGGGCCGACGCGCGAGAAGCGGGGCTGCCTGGGACCGCGACGCCTGCCGACGCTCGGCGCCCTTTCCTCCCTTTGCAGAGATGGCTGGCCCGGGACCGTCGAGCACGGGTGCAGGCGGTAAGGAAGGGCACGCCCACGGGCTGCCCTACCCCGCACCAGGGTGACGTCTCGGACTTCATGTGCCCCACGGCTGCCCCAGTCGGTTGCCGTGACGGCCGCCCATGTGTGCTGGCTCGCCCGGCCGATCCTTACTTGCCCGTGCAGAGTACGCGCAGTACCTGCTCAACCTGCCGGCCCCATCAAAGCTGCAGCCTACAAACCTGCTGCTCCCTGACGGCTCAGCGATGCTGCAGAACTGGAGGCTGCCAGGTCCGCAATGCGGCATCCCGCCGCAGCTGCAGCACCCTGCTTTCGGCGTCTTCCTGGACTGGCTGCACAAGTGCAAACCCAACCAGGACGACATGGAGGCGGCAGCCTGTCTGTGTGGCGTAGCAGCCAGCTACTACAGCAAAGAGGTAAGCGCTCCAGTCTTTTCTCGATGTATATGTATCTCCAGACGCCTAACCTGGGCAAGGCTGCAGGAGGAGCTCCGCCAGCTGCTTGTACCGAAGCTGCGCGATTACTTGAGCGTGGGCGACCAGCACGACACGCTGCCGCAGTTTTCGGTGCGCGCGGAGGACAAGTCCCACCTGAAGCCAGACTGGTGAGCTGCGTGTATGCGCTTCAGCGGACAGCGGCAACGCGTGCGCCTGCAGACGCTGAAACCAGGCCTGCTAATCTCCCGCGGCCGTAGGTGCGTGGTGGACAATGTCAACCGGCCGACGGGGCTTCTGGTGATCCTGGAATTCAAGAACGGCTTGACAGGCGGCGACCCCAGCCTGCAGGGCTTCGGCTACTACAGTAGGTTGAAAGCCCAGTGTGTGGCCAGTGCATTGGGCGCGTGTACAGCTGAGCTGGCAGGGTGGCGGAGGCAAGCGGAAGGCCCTTTGCGTGTTGCAGGCAAGTTTTGGGCTTCCCGCTTGGTAGATACGACCGGCAAGTACTCGGACCTGCACAACGCCTTCCGCCGCACCTGCTGCCCGGCACTGCTGATCGAGGGTGAGCGGGGCGCTCCGCGTTCCGCATTGATCCTGCGTTGATCCTGCGTGGATTTGGTATGGATCCTGCAAGAGCATCACGCAAGCCACGGGCATGCCCCGCTGCTCGAGTGCCCGCGCAGTGCTGGGGCCTCTCCTGCGCGTGTCGTCACTGGCATGGCTGGGCCGCATCGTGCTGTACCCCATGACGCCGCTGCTCAACATGCTGTGGCTGGAGGACGACCCCCAGGTGCGGCCGCACTAGGGCCGGCGGGCGGCCCAACCCGCTCGGCCGCAAATGCTGGCTCCAGGCGCAGAGTCCTAGAGACTGAGGTCGTGCTGGGCAACACTGGCATAGCCGGCGCTTATACGGGCGTAGCGGGTTGGCTTTGAACACATGGCAGTACCAATCCAAACCTATGAGCCGCTGCGTGTGCTTCCTAAAGGGGTCGCTTGTCGCCTCGCGGACCGCTTCTGGCCGCCGTTTTGCAGGTCCTCCAGCTTGCCTGCGCGCTGCGGGGCGTCAAGGAGAGCCTGCGGTGCCTGCGCGACTGCTACAGCGGCCTGCGCCCTCCCGCCGCGCCACTGCAGGTGCGGTTGCTAATGCAGCACCCCCATCCTGCCTTGCTGCAAGCAAGCCTTTGGTGCAGAAAGGCTGCCAGCGGTCAGGGCAGCTTCAGCACTTGCAGACTGTGCCGGCCGCACCTTGTCCCTGGATCCTCACCGCAACGCACTCTGCCCTGGCGGTGCGTTGCAGGCCCGCCTCTCCGGCCTCGAGGCGGGCCTGCCGTACCCCCTGCGCGAGCGGTACGTGGACGTGGAGCAGGTGCAAGCAGGTACGCTGCTGTACAAGGCTACCCGGGCGAACGGCGTCCAAGTGGCGGTCAAGCTGAGTCGCCACTACTGTGTGGAGGCGCACCAGAAATGGGCAGGGCTGAAGCTGGCTCCCGCGTTGTACGAGGCTGAGCAGCTGCCGGGCGGCTACCAGCTGCTGGAGATGGAGCTGCTGGGAGAGGGCTGGCAGTCGCTGGACGCCCTGGCGCGTGTGGACGTGGCAGCGGGGAATAGTGCGATGGCTGCGGCGCTGCAGGCACTGCAGCGCGCCCACGCCCACGCCCATGATGACAGCGGCCGACCCTTCGTGCACGGGGACGCCCGCCCGACCAACATCATGGTTCGGCGCGCACCGCGTGGTGGCGGCGCTCCCGGCAGGTGGGGCTGAGGGCGAGGGTTACCCGAGAAGTAAAGCACGAAACTCTAGCTATGTACTTGCAGCAGGCTATGTATGTGTTGCTGGCGCGACGTGGTTTGTTGTCTAGGGGTGGTGTGGTGCGACCTGGTGTGCCTACTCCTACGGAACCACGTCAGGGCGGGGGGAGCGGGAGTGGCCCGGGGGGGCGCCCGGGTTCGCGACTTGCAGTTGGCAGCCAGCGCAACGGCACCCCGGGCACCCCCCTGCACGCGCTGCCGGCTGTGCACGTATGTTCCCTACTGGCCTGTGCCCCTGCGCCTGCTCGCGGCTCCACGCCCGTGCCCTGTCCCTCTCACCGTGAGCAGCGGCGGCGTGGAGGCTGGGAGCGGCGGCGTGGAGACTGGGAGCGGTGGCGTGGAGGCTGGGAGCGGCGGCGTGGAGGCTGGGAGCGGCGGCGTGTCGTTCGACATTTGCTTCGTGGACTTTGACTTCAGCGGCCTGGAGGGGGTAGGCACGTACCCGTCGCCTCTGAACCCGGTCGTGCCGTGGGCGCCGGATGCGGGGTTCGGCCTGCCGCTGCACCGGTCCCACGACGAGTTTCAACTGCAGCAGCGGGCGTCACCGGGCGCCGGCGCTAAGTAGCCAACGGCCAGGAGCTGGTGAGGCCTCGCCGCTCAAGTACGGCAGGTCACCAGCGCGGCAGGCTGTATGAGTCAGTCGGGCGCCGCTGTGCATGGGAAGGAAGGCGCGCGGCAGTTATGGGATTGCAGGTTTAGGGTTTGGAGGACGAGGTGCAGGTTGCGCCGTTGCATCCATTGGCTGCGCCCCGCAATGGGCGCCGCTGCTCGCTTGCTTGGTAGGACGCCGGGTACTGCGGGCTGCTGCGTTCGTGTGCGTACTGTTCGCAACCAGAGAAGGCTGCCATGGCGACGTACGGGCGAGCCGCATCGCTACCAGGACTCTGCGTCACACAGAGCTACGCTTCTACAGCACTGGCGGTTGTATTCGCCTTTATACCGTGACTCTAGTTGGCTTGATCGTTTTTGGGCTGAGCCGCCGCCGTTAGGCTCTTCGGGCGGCGAAGCCCCCCGGGATTACCCCGTGTCGGCGTGCGTGCGTGCGTGCCTGTGTCACACATAAACATGCAATTCACGCCCAGCCCTCGATGCCACAAGCTCGAGCTATCTTAGCCGTATCGCTTGAAACTGAGAGCAGGGAAACGTATCGACCACGCTCCAACATGCCGGCGAAATGTCTGGTAGCTCAACCTTCCCGATTGTGCCCAAACTGAGCGCTGCGGGGGGTCGGGGGGCATAGCCTCCATAGGCAGCTGCGGGTGGAGGCGGAGGTGTTGCAGGATGAGGGCGGAGGTTCCCGTAGCCGTAGCTGCGGGTGGGTCCGGCCGGCTATGTCCAGGCCGAGGCGAGTAGACGCCTGACGAGCGCACCACCTCGTGTAGTGCGGGTTTCCAACGGATTAATGGCCGGGTGCGAGCCCGTGTGCCGTGGTGCGGGCTGGTGGTGGAGAGGGGTTGAGGGCTGCACGGAGCCAGACTCGAACATTGGGCCCCCTGGGGGGGACCACGGGGCTCAGCCCTTTTCCTGCCTTCAGGCAGCCACCCTTGTCATACGCATGGACAGTCGTCCGACTCGCTCGTTGCGGGGATGATGTGCGGGGACTGGCTGCAGCGAGGTGTCCTGAGGGGCCTGGACAATACGGGCGGTGCGCTGAGGGCCCAGAGTTGAGAGACCGCGGCGGGACATTGTCTAGCGCTGCTCTCCACCGCTGGGCCGCAGGGTTTGCGTGTGGGGGCCGAGCAACACGCCCTGGGCTTGCCAGCGGCGACGCAGTAGGGGTTAGTGCAGCTGGCGGAGGGGGGGAAGAGCGGAGCTTTCAGGGGCACGGTGGAAGGAGCCGAGACCCCCTGCTGGGGGCCGGGGCCCGGTGACACGCCGATACGGGTGCAGGCGAACCTCCCCCCCCTCCTCGGCACCCACAGCACGTGTTCAACAGCACCTGGTCCCGCGTGTCGTCTTCACACCGGCAGTTGGTAATCGGCTCGCATAAACTGGCTCCCTAAAGCTACCTCCTAGCACTTCAGCAGCACCCGATGCTTCTCGGGCCTCCCCCGTCCAGTCTCCCTGCAGCCACACGCCGGCAGACCTCTAAACGGTTGCCCCTCGCCCTTAAGCTGCCGTCATGGCGCAAAGGCGTGCAATGTGCAAAGCATTCTGGCGAGGGAGGCTTCCCCTCACCCTTCATCGCCCCGGCTGCTGGAGACGGGCCAGGCAACGCCCCTTTGACGTCATAGCCTTGGCCCGCCCCCGCCTTGGCCCATCCCCGTGTCAACGCGTGCCTTGATGCCTCAATGCCGCCGCCACGCCTCGCCATGCTGCCCTTTGCAAAGGACCCCGCCAAACCCGCCTTCATCTGCTCCAGCAGCGCCTTGCGCCGAATCTCCCGCTGCAGCTGTACGGCACCACGCGCTCCACGCCGTACGCCTGGCACCCCTGCGGTCCGAGCAATCAGCATTGCATGATCCGGTATGACGCTCCACCCCTCCTGCATGTCCAAGACGCAAGAGCCGCTGCCGCCACCGCCCGGGTGTATGAACCACTATCTTGCTGTATCCAGCCGTGTCCTGGCCTTGCCGCAACCCAGACCGGCCCGGCCTCCTCACCAAGTCGTTGCGTGCGCTGGCAGCAGCGCCGCCTCCCCGCCTCCACCCACGAGATCCTCCCCTCCTCCCCCTCCTCCTCGTCGTCCTCCCACTTGGCATCGCGGGCGATGGAGCGCCCCCGCAAGTCCCCTGCAAATTTGAGTGCCGCGCGGCGTGGCCCTGGGGCGCCTGGGGGGCCCGCGGCGGGGCCATCGTCGCCAGAGTCCTCGGGGGCCTGACGGAAGGCATGCAAGAGGGAGGTCGTACGAGGAGAAAGCTATGCGGGGCGTGGAAAGCGAGGCGAGGGGAGATCAGGGCGCTAGGATGAGGGGCGCCGCCAGCAGGGAAAGGTCGACGGGCAGGCCCCGAGCCCCTGCTCTACCCGGCGGCGGCGGGCACCGCAAGCAGGCAGCGAGGGGCAGCGAGCCCCTTCTCTTTCCTTGACCCCCACTCACGCCGTGCCGGCGGAGGTCGACAGACAGACCCCAAAGCTCCCTCCCCCTCTCCGTCGCCCCCAGAACCTCGACCCCGCCCTCCCCAGGCTCACGCTTCCGAGCTCCGCGGCGAATCGCAGCTGGTGGGGCCGTGAGGGGGGTGGCGCGGAGGCGCGGGCGATGGGCGGGCCCGCCACTGGCGCCTCGAGGGCTCTTGCCCGCCCCATGCCCGCCCCCGGGCGCTGGTAGTCGCGCACAGGCTGTTGGTGTTGGGGCGGGCGGGCCAGCTCCGTGGGCAACTCCGCGGATTCCGGATCTGAAACCGCACCATCTCCGGCCAGCCTGAGGCGGTCCCGGCGCTTGATGCGCGCTGTGCGGGTGCCTCCGGTGGCGCCGCCAGGCAGCTTGGCGGCTGCCGCGGCGGTAACGAGGGAGTCGTTGTCGCCCCAGTCGCCTTCCCTAGTGGCGGCGCCGTTGGCAGCAGGGCCGGCGGCGGCGGCATCCCTGTCGCCGGCGGCGGCTCCACTGCCTACGCTGGCCCGGGGCCCGGGGAGGCCCAGGGATAGTGTTTACGCGCGGTCCAAGCGAGTGACGCCGGCGACGCCGCCGGACAGCTTAAAGACTGTGACTGCGGTAGCTAAGGCGTCGTGGTCTGGGAAAGCTGGCTTGAAGCCGCCGGCGCGGATCAGAGCCACTACCGTCGCCATCGCAAGCGCCTCCGCCTCCTCCTCGGCGCCCAAGGGGCCCAACTGCTAGCGCCCCAAGCTCCTGGTTGAAGCGAGCCAGCGTCCTCTTCCCCCCTTTTCCCACACACCTCCCCGGACCCAAGGTCCAAGGGACCCACGTGCCAGCTCCCCACATCTGGTCGCATCAGGAGAGCCTGCCGCCGCCGCCTGCGATGCCGCTCCCCGGGCAGGGGACCGGGGGCCGGGCCTCTCGGCGCCTGGCCGTATGCGCCATCACCCGCGTGCCATACCTCCAGCACCGTACGTACGACCACCGCCGCTGGTAGCGGCAGCAGCGACGTCTGCGCTGGTGGCGGCAATGACGCGGGTAGCGCCTTAGCCCCAAGGTGATACCGCCGCCGCCCTCAGCGAGCTGGCGGCGGCGGCAGCCGAACGCGTCTGCCCGCCAGAGTGCTGCCGCGGCCGGTGCAGTGGAGCCTACTGTAGGGAAAGGTTTAGCCGAGCCACCAGAGCGGAGCGAAGGCACCGGCCGTGCCGGCGGTGACGGCTTCACCGCTCAAGGGGCAGCGGCTTGTGAGCGAGGCGGGGGAGGCCCACAGAGGCCGCCGGGTGGACAGCGGCGGTTCGGTCCTCGTTCATCTGGACAGCACCTTGATTGCAGGACTCGCCGCTGCCATGCCGTGTAGCTGATCCGTCGTCATACTGCCAAAGGGGTTCGGGATCACTCCGGAAAGGGGGGGGAGTGGTACCCGGCCTAGGGTAGGGGAATGGGGTACATGGTAAGGGGAGTGGCGGAGTACTCCTATACCCCTGTGGCAGCATGTAACCTTCCTTGCGCCAGCCCTCGACCCCGCTGGCGCGAGGTTGCAGCTAGGGTGGACGCGGGGAGCGGGGAAGGGTGTCAGCTTGCTGTCTCGCAAAATAAACGTGCGGGTCGTCCAGCTCGCCCTGCAGCACCCAGCGCCGGATCATGCCGCGTCCCCCACCGCCGCCAGCAGCCGCGTGCGCCTCGCGGGCTCGGCCGGCCAGCACACCAGGCGGCGGAGGGTCAGGAAGTACATACAGTAGCCCCCGCCGCCCATGCCGCGCCAGCAAGGGGCGCCGGCGGTGGGGTTGGGGTCTGGGGCGCCGCCGCCGGCGGGGTGGTGGGGAGCAGGGGTGCGGTTCGGGCTGGGCGGGCCGGGTGCCGTCGCCGGGGAAGGACGGCCTGCCGGACCGCCGCTGCAAGAGGCAATGTGCTTGCGGACGTGCCTGTGGGTGGCGGTGGTGGTGGCGGTGATTACGGTGATTGGGGAGAGGGGCTGGGCAGGCTAGGGGCAGCCCCGCAAGTCCACGCGAGACAACCCGCGTCGCTACATGTTTTACGATGCCAGAAGACCCCACGACTGCCCCACGGCTTAGTATCTCGTGAGGCAACTGGTTGAGGGCTGCGCATCGGGAAGGCAGGACATCTGGTCTTAAGGGCTCCATCGCCCGACGCGACCGTTGAGGCGATACTGAGTACAATGCGGAAACATCCGCTGGTCGTCGCGGCAACTCGTGTGATGACATGATAATCACCCGTGATGCACGTACGCGCAACGCGCACGGACGTAACTGGAGCGCTGGAGAACGCCTGTTACCCCCACCCACACTGTGGCAACCTTAGTGCGCTTGGTACACGATACAAGTCACGCCAGAGTTGGGGCCGCGCAACGAATGAATCAAGGCCAGAGTCCGAGTACCATAGAGCTATTGCCCATATGCTTCCTGTAAGATTGAACTGTACGCAGCCTGTGCGTAGCTCCCGTAAATTGCGGGCAGCAGGCGTTCGCGCAGACTCCTGGCCGCGCTGGGCTGCATTCGCAGCGGTTTCTGCCTATGTGCTTAGGCTCACAGCGGCGATAACTGTTCAAGCTGCCTCTGGCCGCGCCTTGGCATTGGCATTGGCGGACGGCCAGGTGGACTCGGTTGCGCTTACCGGCGACGTGCTTTGGACGCCCGAGGTGCGTTGCGTTTCAGTGCGTCCGATGGAGATCTACACCTGTCGGGGAGGGCGAAAAACCGTCACGGGCAAGCCGGGGTTAGGAAGGGGTGGGGCCGTCTGCTGCGGGCCGTCCGGGGCAGTCTGGGTGCCTTGCGCACTGCCTGTGCGCAAGGGAGGTTAAGAACAGGGATGCCAGGCAAACGAGTGCACGAGGGCACGGCACGAGGGCATGGGCTCAGGGAGGTTGGCGGCCCTGGGACCCCTGGGACCCCTGGGACCCCTGGGACCCCTGGGACCCCACGTCTGCCGCATGTGCCCCGCACTTGGTCAAAGGGCCAAGCACGCCTTGAAGGCATTGTGATGACGGGCCGTGCTGGCTAACCAAGCAAGACTCTCGGCCCCCAACTTCTGCCCCCAACCGCCCGAAGGACTGGGACGGGATACAGACCCCAGTGGTTCTACAGCGAAACGTCACAGTAAAAAGCTTTGGGGATGATGTCTTCACGCTGGACTTCGGCGAGTTTGGGGCGGTCGTCAAGAAGGTACGCTGGGGCAGCGCCTCTCTTTGCGCCAGCAGTCACCCAAAGCGTGGGGAATCTGGGGGTAGGCGGTAAGGGGCTTTGATGCGGTCAGGCGAGCTTCCGCTCTTTCCCGGTGTCACCTCTGTAACCGCAGTTCCGTCCGCACAACTTCACAGTCGGCGTCGTGAGGCTGAGGCGGTTGGTGCTGCAGCGAGGGCGAGTGGGCTCCTCCATGCAGGTGCGTGCGGGGCCTGCGGGCTCGTTGGCCTCTCTTATGGGCACAATATCTACTGCATTTCCCCTACCTGGCCCCGTCCCTCGCTGCCCTTCAGTCCCCCGGCCTCGACATCCTGGCACCCCCGCCCCCCGGCGAGATGGGGCTGCTGGTGTGGGAGAGCAGCTTCCAGATCCTCGGCTCCTGCTACCCGCCAGACCTTGTGCGGTGAGCGAGCCCGCCGTGGCACCGTTCGTTGTTGGCAAGCCCTCGCAGGGGATGATCCCTCACAAAGAGCAGCTTGTGCTCCCAGGCCTCATCCCGCCCGGTCGACCCTGGCCCTGCTTGAGGCGGCCCTCCGCTCTCGCCCCGATGCCCTGTCCCCGTAGGAAGGGCCTATCAGCCTTCAGCCGCCCGCCTCAGATGCCGGGGGATGGCATGAACCACTTTGGTATTCTGCTCGGGGAGCAGCTGCCGCCGCTCATCCCGGGGCGGACCTGCGTCAACGACACGTCAGCGCCGCCCCTGCAGAGGTTGGTGGTGGTTGGGGTTTGCAGGGATTGGCGGTTCACACCTGGGTGCCTCGGATGCTGAGGCGCCCAGCATGGGCTCCGGATGGCAGGTTGGCGCTGTAGCAATCGAATGCGGCGGTACGCGTCTTCATTCCGTGTGCGGGTTCAGGGGGCCAAGCACGCCGCGTTGTACCGGGGCTTGTTGGCTTGCCAAGCAAGCAGCGCTGAACATGTAGCCGTCTTCGCCTTGCGTGCCGCCGCCAGGCCTACCTCGATCACGGCCACTCCCGGGACAGCGGGGGGGTGCCTGGCCAGCACGGGGCCGTGGCGGACGACCCCGAAGCCCCTTGGCCGCAGTCCAAGGCCGCAGCCGAGCGAGGGGCAGGGGCCTCAGCCGCTGACCTGGCTGCCGTCAAGGCCCCCGGGGCGACGCCAGGAGGCAGCGAGGAGGACAGCCTGCTGGCCAGCGATGGCTCGTCTGCCCGGACCATGGCATCGCGTGTGGGACCCAAGGGCATTGCGGAGATCGGCGCCAGCGACATTGCTGACGCCGCCGATGACACCGCTGCCAGTGGCGACGGCCGGGCATCGGGGGCTCGTACTGACGAGTCAAGCGCTTCCAGCCAGGCCGGCGAGGCCGCGGGGCCCGCACCTGGGGTCAACGTGCTCACGCTGCTGCCTACGTTGCTGGGCAGAGGTGCGTGGGCGGGCCCTGTACAGGACGGAAGAGGGGTGCGGCGGAGCGCTGACGTAAACTCGGGTGGGGCTAAGGAGCATGGGGTCAGTGGGGCCTACCAAGGCGGTTAGGCCCGCGCTGGCCGCTGATGCGCCGATCCTCTCCTAGCTTATTGTGCCGCGCCCGTGTCTCCCATCAATCGTGCTGGGCGCGATCGTGCCATCCCGCAGGCGGTTTCGGCCAGTTGGTGGAGGGGCGGTACCAGTCCCAGCCCGTGGCCGTTAAGCTGCTGCGGTGGGGCGTGCTCGAGACCTGCAGCGCTAACGAGCCGCTGCCTCCCGGGCTGCTGCACGCGTTTCAATCCGAGGTGGAGGTGCTGGCCTGCTGCCAACGTGAGTGGTGCCGTGCCCCGTTGCGCAATGCTAGTTCTTTGCTGGACAGGCAGGGCAGCAAGGGTGTGGAATGGCAAGCCCCGCTTCGCAGCGCTTCGCTCAAGCGCTTCCCGTTCCCTCCGTTCCCCCCAGACCCCAACGTCGTCTCCCTGCTGGCCGTGTGCGTGCAGCCGCCCCGGCTGTGCCTAGTCATGGAGCGAATGGACTGCTCGCTAGAGGCCCTCATCTACGGAGCAGGAGGTGGCATGGGGCCGCAGTCCCTCCTACCGCTCCCCAAGGCGAGGAGGGCGGCAGGCACGGGACCGTGAACCTGGGAGCTAGCGCAAAGCCCTCGACCTGCCTTCGATTCATCCCGCCCTCCTCCCTCCTCCCCCCGCCTTCCCCGACTCCCTCCCCCAGGTTCTCCACATCGCGCACCAGGTGTGCTGCGGCCTGGAGTACCTGCACCCCCACGTGGTGCACCGCGACCTCAAGCCCGCCAACGTGTTGCTCAACCACCCGGCATCGCCGCGGCCCTGCGTCAAGCTGGTCGACTTCGGGCTGGCGCGGACGCAGCTCTCCACGCGGGCTACCGAGCACCCGGAGGCCGGGACGGTGGGTGGGCGCTTGGAGGGGTCTGGGTCGTGGCGGGGGCAAAGCTGCGGTGGGGCTGCAGGGGCTGGGCCGGCCACACGTCACTGTACGTATGAGGATGGTTGCGCACGGACTGGGAAGGATGGACCTTGTTGCGTCCGGCGGTCCGGGTATCGCTTGCCATCCTGTCGCTTTACATTCGTTGACCCGGCTTGCTTCGGCGACAGTAGTGCTCTCCCACGTACCCACCTACCTGATGCACCTTTGCCCGTCGCCTTTGCCCCATGACACCCCATGACCCCACGACCCCCGTATCCCTCTTCCCTGCGGTCTCAGATTGGGTACATCGCACCAGGTGAGCGCTGCTTGCTTGTAGGGTGTCAGGCACAGTGAGCAGGGCTAGCTATCTAGTCAATCAGTCAAGCAGAGCTGCGGGCTGCGGATGTGCGGTGCCAACTTGCGGGGTGTGTTATGGGGACTGCCGTCGGCGCGTGACTGCACCACGCACTTTTACGTACAAAATCGCTCTCTACTGTATGCCCGCGGCGTTCTGATGCTCTCGAGGTCCTCGACGTGCTAGACATGCGATGTGATACGGTTTCTGCTTCCACCGGCCCGCGTACGACAGAAGCATACGATGTCGAGAATTTTGTCGTACGGCATCACGCCGACATCTATTCCATGGGCGTGCTGATCTGGGCCATGCTGACCGGCAGGGTGCCGTGGGAGGTGAGCCCTGGCTTGTCGGGTGCGTGCCGCCGGGCCGGGGAACAGGGCTGCATGCTCCTAGGGCCTAGGGCCTGGGGCTACATGCCAGGCCCGTTCCACCGTAACTGACGTACGCCTACCCCTCCGGCGCCCGTGCGCGCAGGGCTGTGCCGCGGTGGAGGTAGCAATTCAGTTGGCCATCAACCGCCAGCAACTGCCGTTCCATCAACTCGGCCCGGACCGCTGCCCACGGAAGCTGCAGCGGCTGCTGCTGCAGTGCTGGTGAGCCTGGCGCGTGTACGGTATGCGGTGGGGCTTGTCCGGGGTGTGGGCTTACGTTTGTTGGCGAGCACGCATTGACCAAAGCGGTCTCATCGGATAGAGACGGCAAGCAAGCGGTTTAGGTCCCGCCCAGCTGGCTAGGATCTAGGATCTAGGATGGGCAAGCTTTCCCCCCCGCCTCCGTCAAGGTAAGAACCGCGTCTGGACGGCCTGGATCACTACTAGTCGGGCTCTCAGGGTACATGGGCCCCTCATAGTATCAGCTTCTTGGAACCTGTAGCTCATGCTCAGCGCCTTCGCTTATCTGGGGCAGCCACGCGCACACCCACGCGCATGCCCCGCGTTGTGGGGCCCCAGGGACCAGGACCTGGTGCGGCGTCGCGCAACGGGAGGCCGGGGCTCGGGGCCTTCGTTGCTCTCACTCCGCTGTTGCTTGATGGCCCTCCCTTCGTTGCCTCCCCCCCCCTAGGGACTTCGACCCTGAGCGGCGGCCCGCAGCCGCGGAGCTGGCCAAGGAGCTCCTGGTCCTCCAGGAGCTGGTGGAGCACGGCCGGCTGTAGCGCAGTCGTCGGCTTGGGTCTACTTGGTAGCGACGGCCGTGCCACGCCTCCGCACTGGCTTGAAGCCAGTGATGAAATGAGGCAACTCATCGTCAATTGTCAAGGGGGCACGTCGCGTCAACGTCCTTAGTTGCATTCATGGATGGGCTGGCCACTCTGCCCGCTTAGCATGTATACGTGCACGCCGTCGCGTGTCGCAAGTGGGAGACCCTGGCTTCCGCTACCGATGCCGGGCTGGGGGACAGTGGGGCTCGCTGCGGGGGCTGGCGACATGGGAACAGGGACTCGGGGCCAGCGCTACGACACTTCCGGTTGGAGTTGTTGACTCTGGCCTCCAACATTAACAGCTCATGGATGATGTCACTGGTGGAGCTGAGCCCCTACAGCAACTATGGCGTTTCCGTCTGTGTAATTTTGGGCGGAGCCCCCGCCGTTAGGCTCTGCGGGGGGGCGAATCTGTATGGCATTCTTCCTATTTAGACCTTGGATGACGAGTTTGTGCAAATAGGAGCGTGACATGAGCACAGGACACGTCTGGCATTCTTTCATGCACGTGGTGGCACTCGGAGCGAGTACGGTACATAGTGCTTGTACAGTACCTGTGGCGTAGATCAGCCGCCGGCAGGTGCCTCGTTCCTTGAGCGCCCGCCCCATCATGCGAACGTTCTCGTTCCATCGGCCGACGGCACCGCTCAGCTGCACGCCCTTCGTGTGCAGCAAGGCATTGCGCGGACATGGCGCTTCAGTTGGCTTGCCCCAAGCTCTGCGGAAGCCGGAAGGCGGCAAAAGCTTATGCACAACCTACCGGGTCAAAAGGATGGCCCCCGGTCTGCACCGCTCAGCCCGCCATGCGCCTCGGGAGCTCCCCCTCCGCCGCCGGCAGCTGGCCGGTGCATCGCGTGAGACTTGGGAGAGGCATGCATCACTCGATCGTGAATGGCCCACGGCTGAGGCCCCTCGAAGGGAATTCCGTGTAACAACAACAAATCACCTGGCTTGCCGCCACCCCCGCGAGGGTCCTGGCCCTCTCAGCTCACGCCGATGAAACTCCGTTCATCCTGGAACAAGGGTGTCTGTCCTCCTCAGGACAGGAAAAGGGCTGAGCCCCCAACCCCGAGAGGCCGGGCAGCACTGGGGCCGCGCACTCAAGCACTACGCCCCACAGCGCCGGAACGCCGCCTTAGTAAGGGGCCTTCGCAACCCCGCAATGCCGTCTTCACCGATAGGGTTCACCGCTTCAAGAGGTAAGATCGAAAGAAAAGATGTCCGTCTCCCACCCACTGCTGCCCATCCGCTACACCTCTCCCCTCCGCCGCCGCTGCTATAGTACCGCTTGCCCGCATGACAATATCCGGGACGTCCCGGAAAAGGGCTGAGCCGACCAACCCCGCCACCAGCGCAGACCTTTTCCAGGGGCGGACTTCGACCCCCCGCACATGTTCTTTGTGGGGCCGTGTCCGTGCTCACAACCCCACTAATCCGCTGGCAATAGCCGGGGCCCCATGCCCAAGCCGCCATCACTCAGCCCCCCGGAATATCGGTATGCTTGATGCAGCACAGGTTGACACCAAGCGGTGAGGTCCCGAAGCCCAGTAGCGTAGCCGGAGAGCGCCTCAGCACGACCAACGCTTGCTTACTCAGTCACGGCCACGCAAGACCCACGTGACGCACAACCACGCGCAGCGAGGGTGCCAGTGCCGCATCATGCGGCAAGTTCTTGAGCTCTAGAGCCACCACCACTACCGATTCAACGAAGGGTGACTCTGACAGGGAAACCACCGCCCCCCTCACTCCACACACATTCGGGCTTCCCCCAACAACGGGGAAAAGGGCTGAGCCCCAAATCCCGCGAGGCCGGGCAGCACTGGAGACGCGCAAACACTGAACTTGGCGAACGGAACGCATACTGCAAGCCCATCTTCCACAAGTACCCGCGCCTCCACATTCGTTACGTCGCCCCCCCTCCAGACGCAACCGCAGATGCCAGGCCGGGCCGGGCAGTAGATCCTTAATTGCTTTCAAAGTATCCACATTAAAAGCAAGGCCGACCTGGTATCGCCCTTCAATACAAGCTGTCCAGAGTCGATGTCCCGTGGACACTGCAAAAGCACAGCCAGAAGACCACGACACAGTACACAGCTCCAATTGTGCTTATCACAACTCCATTCATTACACTGTTCCTCTAGTAGCACATGGCACGAACCATGCCACCAGACCTGCATACCAGCCCGTATGTGCATCGTGGAATGCAGTGCAGTGCAAAGTTGAACGTTAAGCTCTGCAGTACCCAACACCACAAACCAGCCCGTACCAAGTGCATCCTGCTGTTGCCACCCTTTGCCACCCTGAGCAGTAACCAACCAACCGCACACACCAGAAAAATAGCTTGAGAAGTAAGGATCATATTCGTCAAGTGCGCTAGCATGTTCCTCTGCAAGCTACGTAGCAATTGCCATGGCACTACTTGTCATGAGGCCAGACACCACGGTCCACCTTAGCCACCTACCACAGCCGCTCTCGGCCGCTTTCCAGCCCTGCAGCCGCCAAGCCAGCCATGGCTGCTGCCAGCGCGACGGCAGCTACCTCCTTGCCATAAGCCGTCGCGGCACGGCCTGGCTCGCAGGCATGACGGCAGAGGTGGCGAGCTCAGGTTCCGACGGGTCTGGTGCTGCTGAGTCCGCACCTTTGCCCGGTGCGGCCTCAGGGGGCTTGCCAGGGGGCGCGGGCAGCCGCTGGCGCTCCTGCTGAGGGGCATGGCACACATGTCCTTGGTCGGCGGAACGAGAATGGCACCATGGAGACCATAGCTCTCAAACCGCGCTCTGATGGCGGGAGCTCCGCTTGCTCCACGTCCGCCTCCGAGCCCTCGCTTGAGCCCCTCATAGACCTCCACCCGTCCGGCCGCCGACAGCAGTGCCCTCCAGCCCCTCATGTCCACCGGCCCTCTCTACCCTCACCCGTATGGCCGCCTCCATCTCCACCAGCTCCCGCTCCAGCTCACGGAAGCCGGGGCGCTGCGTGGGCTCCGCGGCGCAGCAGCGCCTGGCCACCGCACACAGCTCCGGCCACTGGGCCTCAGGCCTGCGTGTAGCCCGCAGCTGTAATGAGTGGCGCGGTTGGACTGGCGGCGAAGGAAGCTGCCGAAAGGCCCTCAACCGAAGGACACGCTAGCGGCGGCCCCCCAGCAGCGCCTATCCGCTGTGCCCATCTCATGCCTCACCAGGCAGGCCTCAAGTCCTGGCAGGCCACCCCGAGCATCACTTGGGCTGTCGTGAGGGAGGGTCGGCATGGCGAGCATTCAGGGGTTACTTCCTCTCTCCCTCGAGCACGTGTGTGCCCCTAGCACGTGCATGCTGCCTCCACCCATGAATACGGGACGTCTTACGGGTGGTCAAGTTTGGGAAGGGCCGGTTCCCCGTCATCAGTTCGTACAGCATGACTCCAAAGGAGTACACCTGCGCGTATTGGGGCGTGCACAGTTACCCTGCCTGCCCGCTAGCGCCTTCGGAGCCTGCAAATCCATGCCCGCCCCCCCATGCCTCACGTCTGAGCCCCGGCACTGCTGTCCGCCCAAGGCCTCCGGGGAGCTGTAGGCGATGGTGCCGGGGTTGCTGGCCTCGGCCCAGCTGTTGAGGTCCATCAGAACCCGGCTCATCCCGAAATCAGCAACCTGGGATATGATGGTTAGGCGCATAGTGATAACATGCGGCTTTTGAGGCTCATTTGCCATGCTTGGACGAGGCACTAACGCCTTGCAAGGCCAGCCACAACGCAAGCTTACTTTGACAATGAAGCCCCTGCGGTCCATGCATGACGGCGCCAGCAGGATGTTCCCGGGCTTGAGATCACCTGTGTGCTCACGGCGGCGTTACGATGGGAGAACAGACATGGGTACACGTGTTGGTTCAAGGAGGCCTGATACCACAATGACCAAGGCTGCATATCCGCTTAACCGTACCGTGAATGACGTTTGCTTCATGCAGGCTGACCATGCCCCTGCAAACCTCTGCTGCGGTTCGCAGAACCATGCGCCGGGCAACGCGCTCCGATGTGTGCGGCGGTTTGGCAAGCATGACCCCGCCACGCAGGGCCGTCGCCAGCGAACCCAAAGTGCAGAACTCTGTGGAAGGCCACCAGCAAGACGCGCTAACACATGGTTAAGAGTGCTCGTGACAAAACCGTTGTGTGGCAAAAGGAGAGTGTTTTGGTGGCATCCAAGCCAGGAGCAAGCGCACCTTGGACGAGCAGGATGAGGACCTGGCCCGGCTTCACTGCCAGGCGCGCCAGCACCTCAGACCAGATGTGCAGTCCACCAGCCTGCCTGCGGGGATCGCCGAGGCCGTCGCCTGCAGGATACGCACACCGCACTTCGCCGTCGGAACTTGGTAGGGAAGTGTGCAGGGGCGAGTGAGGGGGGGAATGGTGGGCTCCTCACCTGAGTCCTGCCTCAGCATGAGGGCCGTCGAGGATTGCGGCTTAGCACAGGTCTCGCCGTGCACTCGGTCGAGGAACTCTGCCGTCATCAGGGCAGCACGAGCCGCGTAGGTGTGCACGATGTTGGGATGGTGGAGCTGTGGGCTGAGGAGCGCCTCCCGAAGTTGGGACTCGGTGCACTCCGCGGCCACCAGCTTGACGGCAACGCCCGCGCCCTGGTACTGGCCCCTGTGGATAGACGGAGCACCCTAGTGGTAGGATGTGGCTTTTGTAATCGCACCCCGCTAGTGCGGACGACTACGGGCACTGGATGCCTGCTTGTTTAGAGCCTCTCCCCCACCCGCTGACCTGTACACGAGCCCCGAGGCTCCTGATCCTAGCTGCGCAGCGAGCTCCACATGCCTCAGCAGTTGGTCGGGATCCTGGGGAAAAGGCAAGGTGTAGTGGCTGGGCGGCACGGTTGAGCACGAACCCCGAGCGGACCCACCCCCCGCACAGACAGCCATACCTGCAGCCCAATTCCATTGTCAGGTAGCGTGATAGTGCGGAAGAACGAATTCAGAGACTTCAAGGTCGACCCCGCCACCGAACTTGTCGTTGCGTTCGCCGCCGTGAGTTGCGGGAGCGCCACCAGCTCCAGTGATGCGGAGCTCTTGGAGCCTACGTCCACACCAGCGCCAACTTCGCGGGGCAAGTCCGCCGCGACGGAGGTCAACCGGACCGCCAAGCCATCTGGTGGTCTTGGTAGCCCTTGTGGACTCGGCGGCTTACTAGTACTATGCGCCTCTCCTGTGCTTGAAAGACAGCCGCCCATAACAAGTGGGCGCGGTAAAGTGCTCGCCCTGGCTGAGCGGCTAACCGCGGGGAGCGGCAAGTAGAGGGGAGAACCGCGAGGAGAACGTCACAAGCCGCGCGAGTATGAACTGAAGTTGCTGGTACTATGCAGTAAGGCGCGGTCTGTGTCTTGGTCATTGCCCGACCCGGCCTACGTCAGTCAGTCCGACCCCATCCACGCCTCCGACCTGTGGCGGTTCTCAGGTCGTTTCGGTCGCGAATTCGCGATTCCGCGGAGCTAGGCGCGAGGAGTGGCGGAAACCGCGGCTCGATTAGCTGACACACCGGTTGTTGTCTTCCCTCAGTGGCTATTCCATCCACTTCAGCATAGGCGACCAAGCTAGCAGCCTAGACGTGACCAGCGCAACATGGCGCAGGCCTTAAGCGAGGATGTGCCTCTCGGAGCCGGTTAGCCGTCCTGCAGGCGCAAGCAGACCTTCGCGAGCTTGGCGCATGTTGGCCTGATGCCCTACGCTGGAGAGCTTTGCTAGGCGTCGTGCCAGGATGCGGACGTGTGTCAGCAGCGCCCTTTTGCTCCTGTTGCTAGCGCGCAACGCCGTTGCAACGTTCATAACAGTAGAGCAACAAAGAGAGCCTACGCGAGCATGCGTATGGGACGCGCAAGCCACGCCGGGGTGGCTTGAAGGCTGCGTCGCCGACGCGGCCGACTCCCTAGCAACGAAACAGCGAGATGCAGCTCAATGGCTGAAGGTACCTGCGTCGGGCTTGGCGCGTATAGTGGACGTGGAGCTCATGACGACATGCGCTACACTGTGGGCAGTCGCCGAAGCCGAGTGTGGGTACCGACCCTCAGCGTTCTGGCCCGTCGCGGGGCTGCAGGTGCGCTCATAGAGTCTCACAGAGCGCGCTTGTGCAGCCCGCACCGACACGCTACCACGACAAGCCGTCGCTGCCCCTGACACCGCCCCCCCTCTCCCCACACACCCACACACAGGTGCGCGCTGGCAGCATCTTTTTCCCGCTCTTGGTGGGCCCCACGTCCACCGCACAACGCCTGAACGTCACCTGCCCCACAAGCGACTGGGACGCACTCCTAGCGGCGAACGGCGGACTGGGGCCCTGTGGCACCGCAACCGTACTGGATGGAGCAGCGCTTCTGGCAGCAATGGAGGATCTGCAGGCCCACCACTCTCGGCTACTGATCACCCTGGGCGCCAACATGACCCTGCCCACGAGCCCCACGCCCCAGCGCCTGGACCCTGCACCCCACGACTCCAGCCCGCTGGCCAGGGTTTACAGAAACACAACCCTCGTGGGCGTGGCGCCCTCGGCGGGCAAGCCAGGCACGGAGCTCGACCTGGTCAAGAGGCGGAACGCTTTCGCTGTGGTCGGCGACGGTCAGGGGACACTCCCACTGCTCGTCCTGTCAGGTGAGCATGAGCTGGCACGGGGTGCTTGTTGCCGGGAACCGGGAAAACATAGGGAATGGTCACGTCCGTTACATGTGTGCAGCCCATGCCCTCGAGTGCTCAAATCCCCGCCGCCGTGTCGTGGCCCCACAGACCTTGCTTTGGCCAACCCTCCCAGCGGACCGCTGAGCACGTGGCCTCTGGGGCTGGTCGTGACGCAACAATTCTTCGCTCAGATCAACCGCAGGTGCGGCTGGTTCCATACTCTGTGCGTGTGCGTGGAGCCCACGGAATTTCTGTCCCTGGTCTCGTGAGCCCCTGACGTTGTCCCTGCCCTCCACCTCTCACGCAGCCAAGGCGCACCGCTGCAGCTTCTCCTGCTTCGCTGCATCATCGGTCTCTCACCGGGCGAGGTAGGTGGGGGCGCGCGGATGCATGCGGACCGCGGTGGTGACACTAAAAGTACCCTGCCCCGATCTCGCCGTGTACCCGTCACGCATCCGGCGCCTGTTGTGGTGTAAGCCAGCGGCTGATGTGCCTGCCTTCCCCCTTGCCCTCATGCCCTTGCCCCCCTCATCAGAGCATGTTCCTTGGATCCTGGTCGGCGCGGCTCAGCTCCATAGTGGAGGACGAGCGGGCGTCTGCGTCTTGGATTGGGCGCCTGCATGGACCCCCGTCCCAGGTGCGTGGGCCCACGCCCCAGGAAAGGGGGAGAGGGACAAAGCAGCCGAGGACGGTGACTAGCAGCGGTCCCAACCCGGGCTTGGGCGGTTCTGTGCACCTGCGGACCAGCGCTGAGCCTGGCGCCAGGCAGGGGTCGGACGTCACCCACGCAGAGCCGCCCCTGTTCATTCGTGGCCCTGCTGAGTTGCCGCCGCTGACCTACCTGCTGGACAGCAAGGCATCCAACGTCCGAGCTGACCGTGAGCATGCGCCTCCCTTCTCGCTTGCGCGCGCGCAGGTCCCAGACAACGAGGGCCGCCCCATGGTGACGTTCACCGCCACGGGCACCGGGTGCTGGATCGGCTTCAACAGCACCATCTCGGCAGTGTGAGCTTCGCTGGGGTGTGGGGTTTCCGCGGGTGAGGCGCCTAACATAGTGGGGCTTCTCCCAACTTTCTGTGTCGATCGTACAGGCCTCTGCTGACGCCCACGTACGACTCCGAGTTTGGGCTGGGCGCCCCCGGCCTGCGCCCCGCGCCTACCGGCACGGGCCCCGTTCTGGTGCCCCCGACCGCCGTGGCGACCGCGGCCACCGCCCCCCAGCTGCTGGACCTCATACAGGTGGGGCCCCTAGCGGGGTACGCCCCGCTCATCGATACGCATTGGGATCCGCGCCTCACTGGAATGAAGACCCCTACAGCGGCGGGGCCTCCGCTGAGACCGGGGCGTGGTCTTCGTTCATAACCTTCGTTCAGTCCCTGCCACCCCCCAGGCTCCTCCACCCGACGGAGGCACCCGCGCCGTCTTCCTCCTGAGCAGCATCACCCCGCAGCGGTCCGCCTGGCCCCAGGTGCGCGGGCGCGAGGGCCATGCACCGTCCATCCCCCGGCCGCGCCCGTCCTCCCACCCAGCGCCCAGCTCCCTTAGTTACATACTCGTCGCCCTCCGTCCCCAACCCCCACCCCCACCCCCAGGCCGGCGCCGCGCTCCGGTGCCACCTGCTGCTGCTGGGGCCTCAGGGGGGCAGCCTGGGCACATGGCTGGACACCAGCGCGGCGGCGCCCCTCGTGCGGCCCGCACCCAACGCCACGGCAGCGACCGGCGGCCTCCAAGTGCAGTTCTGGCGGCTGGGCGTGCGCCTGGCCTCGCTGCCCTCTCCGCTGCTGGCCACCGCCTCGAGGCTGGGGGCCGACGCGGTGCAGAGCTCCCCCGCGCTGGAGCAGTGGCAGGACAGGCAGGAAGGGGTGTGTGGAGGGGGTGTCACTGTGGAATCGGGCAATGCCAAGGCGAAAACGTCGGGATCTCTGATCGACTCAATGGCCATGCATCGCGCCCCACCCTGTGCATGCGCCTCAAATGTGTCCCCGTGCAGCTGCCTGGCCAAGGCCGAGGCGTCGTCGCGAGTGCGGGTGGTCTTCAGACTGCATGAATGCACCGCCCAGGGGCCGCCCGGTGAGCCGACTGCCGCCGTGCACGGCTGCAGCAGCCGCACGCTAAGCGTGCATGATACACAGGCAAGCTTGCCTGTCTCGCGCCGTGACCCCGCCCCGAGCCCCCTTTTGCCCACCTGTCGCAGACTTCGTGGCGGCCGTTGCGGCTTTCAGCTGCCCTCAAAACGCCTGCACTCCCGCGGGTCAGGCCGGACTTGGGCCCCTGGCGGCACCCGCCTGCGCCCTGGCCTCCGCGGCCAACGGAAGCGAGGCGGCGGGCGCTGGCAAGCTGCCTCCGTCGCTTCGTGCCATGCTTCAGGCCACCTTTGGGGTCCAGGAGGAGGAGGATGGGGAGCAGCAGGCGAGTAAAATGGGCGGGGTTGGGACTCCATCTGCATGTGTAGTAGTGCGCCGACCAGTGCGTGTAGGGCTTGCTTTCTAGTTGGCATACATGCACGGCGCTTCACCCGCTGTATCCCTCCAACCCGCCTCCGCAGGCCCCTGTCTGCGGACCCCTGACCGGCTCGCTCGAGTCGTTCTCAGTGACGGTTGCGATTGGAACATTGTACGGCGTAGGGCTCGACGCCGTCACACTATCAGCTGCCGCCGATCTGGGCGACGCGGCGGGGACGGGAGACGCGTGCGACGCCCAGTCACGTGCGTGGGCCCCTCCTCCCTGGGCGGGGCGGCGCATCAACATAAGCGGGCAATCGCTGCAGCTCCACGCGCGTGCGCGCAGTCATGACTTGCCCTCGCTGATCAGGCCCCCTACCACTCCCGCGCGCAGTGCTCATGGGCGCTTGGCGGCTGCTAGCCCCGGTCGAGGCCCCAGCAGGCGGCGGCGGCGGGGGCTCATCCGGTGCCAGCGTTGGGCCCATCGTGGGGGGCGTCATCGGCGCTGCGGTGGGGCTCGCGGCCCTCGCTGTGCTGGCTGCGCTTTGGTGGCGCCGCCGGAGGGCCGCCACCACACGGGAGGGCGCCTCGGCTTCTGACGCCAAGGCCGAGGGAGAGGGGCAGGTGCCCGACGGCGGGCCTGCAGGCCAGCAAGCCGAGGCGACACCGCGGGACAGCTCTGCGCCGTCGGCACCTGCGGCGGAGGACTCGAGGTCGCTGGAGCTGCTGTCTCGCCTGACGCTGGGGTCGCGCAGCGGGGACATGGTGAGCCTCGTCGTCCGCTAACCACCCTACCGCTAGCTGCCAGCCCACTCTTGAACTCACCCTAACACGCTAGCCCTAGCCCGCAGCCCCAGCTCTGCCCCTTCCGCCCCCGCTTTCGCTCTCATCCTGTGCACCTGCTGTTCCCGCTTGCAGATACGCGCGGCGGGGCCCTGGTCTCCACCTTGGCCCACGCAGCCCGCCCCGGCCAGCAAGGATGATCAGGGCCCCGACCCAACCCCCCCTACCGTGGTCTCCCCGCGTGCTGGCGACGGCGCCATCGCCGCCTCCCTGCTCGACTCCCACAGCGCCTCGGTGACGGCCCTGGCAGGGCACATCCGGGGCATGGTGGCAAAGGTCGAGGTAGGTACGGTGACGCCCGCCCGGGGTACCCGGAGAAAACGAAGCGGGGGCACGCGGGGCTGCTCTGGGATGGGGTGCCGCATGCTTAGGCCTGCGTGCGCAGCTTAGATCACCGTCGCCGGCTGAGGCGTGTGGTCGTGATCTGCTTCTCGCTTGCCGCCGCGCACAGGCGTCCCTTCCGCGATCCGACACAGACGCCCGGCCCCGCGCGCCCAAGTGCTTGGGCCGAGGCGCGTTTGGAGTGGTGTTCCTGGGTGAGCGAGGCGCGGGGAGTTGGGCGTCCTCGAGGGGTACGCCTTGCGGCAGTAGCGCGCCGCCGCCACGCTTGACTCCCCTCCCCTCCACACCCTGGAGCAGGCTCGTTCCGCTCGCTGCCCGCGGCTGTCAAGGTCATAACGTTTGACGCCAACAACCCCGGAGGCCGGGACAAGGTGGCCAACGAGGTGAGCACTCGCGCACCTGTGCCTTGCGTGGGCCCGCCCCGAAGGGTATATATGGCGCCGGTTGGGAGGGCCCCCAAAAGAAGTGCCATGTCTTTTGTCGCCCTCGCCGCGAAACTCGCTTCACCCTTTTGCAAAAATGCTTCTTATACCTCAAAGATTGAGCGTACCGAGTTTTGGGGGGTGTTCGGAGGTCGGTCGCACACATTTCGAGCAGCATGTCCCTGAAGTGCCGAGCAAGACACCCGCAGATGGCTCATATGGTGTCTATGTACTAATTGGAGTTGCTGACAGCGCATATGAGGGCCCAGTTCAGCTCCGCGCGAGACCTTGCGATGATGCCGAGCAGTTCCGCGTCACACAAACAGCCTTTAGGAGGCTCCCGAAAATGTTCCACATGTATAGGGTTGGGCGGGTTGGCAGGCGTGCCAGACCCCTCGCACAAAACCTCACGGCAGAGGGTCTAACATACACAGTACATAGGGGGCAAGGCCCCTAGCCAGGCCATGCCGTTTGACCCTGTTTACCGACCGGCGCCATATACACCCATTCGGGCCCGCCCTGACCTATTTCCTGAGGCCCGGCTGAGGCCCGCCCTGACCTGCTGAGGCCTTGACGACTCAGTGGTGATGTGCAGCTGGGGACCTTAACCCCAGTCCTCCTTGTCTTGCGCGCCATGCCTCTCGTCCCGCGCCTACGGACCTGTCGGTGCAAAGATACCCGCCCACAGATCCCCCCTTTGATTCCCTCTTCCTCCCTCCCTCCATGGCCCCCCGCCCGTGCCTCCATCCTCCCCCAGGTGGCCCTGTCCATGGCGCTCAAGCACCCCTGCGTGGTGCCCACCTACGGCTTCGAGCTCACCGCCCTCATAGTGGACGAAAGGGGCGTGGAGACGGAGCTGCCAGAGGGGTGAGTCATGAGGCCAGCGGTGGGGCCAAAGGGCGGCAGGGCGTCAGCGGGGCACTAATAAATGACGCTGTTCATGGCTCATTAGCTGCCAGGCCCTCTATCGTGTGGTGCTGCGACGCATCCCCACGCTCCTGGTCGCTTCTGACGGCGCCCTCCCCTGCTGTGGCCGCTGACCAGGCCAAGGGCATCGGAGGCCGACGCCTTGGAAGATGCAGCCACTACCGGCCGGAGGCTCCGCATCTACATGCAGGCAAGCTACGAAGTCGGGGTTGGAATGGACGGGGGCACCGGGCTTTGGCGCTAGTCCAGACGAAGACATCAACGCTCTGCTAACCAACGCTCTGCTAATCCGCTTGTTCTTCCGTACCTTCCCTGCGCGCTTGCAGTACTGCGAGGGCGGCAACCTGGCATCAGCGCTGCGCTCGGGTGCCTTTCGGGGCCCCAGCGGCGGCACCCAGTCCCCTCTGATGCGCACCTGGTCATCGGCTGCCACGCCGCCGCCGCACGCCCATGACATGTCGTACAACGCCGGCGGCGCGTCGCATGCGCAGCACGGCGGCGCTGGCCCCACCCTGCTGGGCCCCAGCGCGCCCCTCCCCGCTGTGGCTGAGTCGGCGGACTGCGACGTGGTGGTGCCAGAGGCCCATCTCGGGCGGCCCCCCCTGGAGCCGCAGCCGCAGCCCGCCGCTGCCCAGTTCCAGCCCGAGCCCGAGCCCCAGGCCCAGCCGGGCCAGGGCGGGCCCCGTGCAGCTGCAATCGGAGGGGGCGCTGGCATGGGCAGCTCTGCGCTGGGCGGGGGCAGCCGCGCAGCTGCGACCCTGGAGCCGCAGCTTGAGCCGGCTTTCGGGGAGGGACCAGGGCCGCTGCGAATGGCCTCTCCGCCGCCGGTGGCAGCAGGCCCCGAGCCCGATGCTGCGAGCAGCAATGCCGCTGTATCGGCGGTGGCCCCCGAGGCGCAAGTCGCGGCTGAGCTGCCGGCGGGAAGCGTCTCGGTGCAACTCGCCGCCGCTGGCATGCTCCCGGCCGCTGGCGGCAGCACGGGCAGCTCGCGCCGGGGCAGCCAGGACAATTCGGGGCCCCTGGGCCGCGGCGGCGGCGGCGCGCCCAGGACTGCGGGGGCTCTGCCGTACGCACAGCGGCACCGGCCTGTGTCCCTGCCCAGCAGGCAGCTGGTGGGGGAGGCGCCGCGAGTGGGGAACCTGGTGCGTGGGGTGCTTGATGTATGGGGGCGTACGTCGTTAGATGTGGGCCTACGTACGTGGCAGTGCAATGCTAGGCGGCAACCGTGCGGGGGTCATGGGTCACGCTTCTGCTCCACCGCTATGGCCACGCAGCCGCGTGCACTGTTGCTAAATTGACCGCTCCTGACCGCTCCTGATGGAGCATGTGAAACTTTACAACCCGTGTGCAATCAATGCCCTGGTCCCACGCAGCCACTGGCGCTTCTGGCCGCATGGGATGTGGCGCGGGGGCTCGAGTATTGCCACGCCGCGGGGGTCGTGCACGGCGACATCAACGGTGGGTGAAGGATAGATACCCAGGTTGTATAGGCAGCCTCTGTGCGTGTTCCCTGCGTAAATCCCGACTGGATGGATGAAGACCGACCTGGATTCAGTCGTGCGCCTACCTTGCCCTCAACCTGCCTGACGCATCTACCGAACCCCTCTTTGCAGACAACAATGTCCTCCTTAAGATGGCCAGCCCCGCCCTTGGCGGCGTGAACACGCCGTTCGGGCTGCTATCGTCGGAAGGCAGCACCGGCAGCGCACCCCTAGCGCTGGCAGCCTTTGCGGGTGCGGCAGCATCGCACGCTGCTGCACCGCCCTCCGCCGTCGCGGCGCGTGCGTCACGGCGGGGGCTGACGATGACCGCTGCGGGCATGCTTGGCGGTGGCGGTGGCGGCATGGACATGGCAGGCAGCGGGAGGGACCTGGCGCTCTCTACCTTTGAAGCTTCCAGGACCGCCGACAATGACTGCGACAGCTGCGCCAGCGAGGCCGGCGCTCCTGCGTGGTCGGCGATGCGGCAGGGCTCCTTGAGTCCCATGGACGCAGCGGAGCATGCAGCCGCGGCCAATGCCGCCAGGAGGTGGGCGGCGCTAGAGGCGGCTGTGGGCATGCTGGGCACCGTGTACAAGATAGCGGACCTGGGTCTGGCCGTGCAGGTGAGCAGCTCCTCGTGCCGTGGCGTGGAGGGCGTGATATGCTGAGGGTCAGTTGCAACTCGGGGTCCATTGGGTTGACAGATGTATGCGGCTTTGTAGGCTGTGCTACTCTTGTTTGCCTTGTTATGCCGCTCATCGTCGATCGCTGCGCTGGCGGCAAATGCTATGAGTAGACTGCTCATCAACTAATGTGGTTAGGTTCAGTCCGTATGTTGGGCCGGTTCTCGCGTTGCTGGCGATGCGTTCACGTGGCCCACCCCTGCATGCAGTTGGCGGGGGCTACGCACATCAGCAACCTGGCTCAGGTGCGAATGGTCGTGGGGCATGCTCAGGCGCAGTACTGTACAAGCAGGGCCTTGGGCTACGGCTTGGGCTGATGATCTATGGGACCACCTTCTCGCTCTCAGGGCACGCCATTCTTCGCCGCCCCGGAGGTCGTCCTCAGCGGCCACCTTTCGCCCGCAGCAGACATCTACAGGTGATAATCATCTTGCGCTGCCGGCCATCCACAAAAGCCGTGCCCGCACGCACAAGCCGCGAAACCCACCAGGTCCACCCCGCCGGCACTGTGCCCTCAAGGCAGACCTGCCTGCTGGATGGTGGCCCATGTGCATATGCATGTGCGCTCCGCCCTACCCTCCTTCATCATTCCTTGCCTCACTCCCCGCCCCTGCCCGCAGTTTCGGAGTGCTGCTGTGGCTGCTGCTGCACGGCACTTCCATGGCGTGAGTGGCTTCCCCCCTCACGCGTCCTCACACGTCCACTCACACCCAGGGTGTTGACGAGAGCCTTGCCTGCGCCTGTACTCAGCTCAGTTACAGTACGGCGGTACGTACGGCGGTACCCGGTACCTGTGCAGAGCGCCAGACTGGCTTCACACGAGCGCTCTTCCCAGCAACCCCCATCGACTGCCCGATGAAAGGCCACCTGGGATGGACCACCTGCCTCACTTCCCGCTGCACTCCGCCCCCCGCCCCGCAGCCAGATCCGGCCCATACCGCCCCCTCTTCCCGCTGTGCCTCTGTTCACACCTCGATCCCCTCCCCTCCCCTTCCCTCGACCCTCCCTCCGCCCCCCGCCCCGCAGCCAGATCCGGCCCATGCTGCCGCGCATCCAGGTGCTGTCCGCCGCCCCCACGCTGCTGGCGCGCGCCGCCCCCGAGCTGCCCGAGCCCGCCCGGCGCCTGCTGGCGGACTGCCTGGCGGAGGAGCCCGCGGAGCGGCCCTCCGCGGTGGCGCTGAGGCAGCGCGTGCGGGCGCTCATGCAGGTGGGCGAGTTGCTACCGCCGTACGCATATGGACTGGCTTGTCGAGCTGCTGCTGCAATACCGGAGCAAGGGCCCACGCACCGACCCGGGCCTACATGTAGCACCGGTGTGCAGTTGCCGTACGGCGGATGGCGACGTGCCTGAGGGAGCTTGCACGCATGCCTCGCTCCCCTTGATCCCCGGCCCGGCAAGTACTCCCCCCTCGCTCCCCCCCCCCCCCCCCACCCCCTGCCCTCCCCCCTACCCGTCCCAGGAGGTGGCGGGTCCCGAGCTGGCGCAGCTGCTGCTGGGCACGGAGCGAAAGGAGGTGGTGGTGGCGGAGACAGGTTTATGAGATATTCTGGTCAAGAGTCGTCGGGACACTACAGTTTACGACATGGGTACTGCAGAGCTTATCGCTGCTATGGTGCTCTCCACCTAGTCGCTTTGCTTCATTCGCTCACGGGACTCCTGCCTTGCCTTCTGTTCCATGGGTAAAGCTGGGTGCGTGCTGACCAAGCACAGGATACACTGCTAACCATAATAGCTCCATGAGCGCCATCTGGCTGCGGCGTGCGTAACCAATAATAGCTACGTACCTGGAAGGATGCTCTGGCCTCAGATGTGCGGGGCGGAGAGTGGATGTGCGGCGGACTGGCGAGTGGCCCGCGTGTGCTGGGGTGTGAGGCGGGCTCGTAGCGGCCGGCCCCCGGTTGAGACCGGTGAGGAAGTACCAGGCGTGCCCGTGGCCCCCGCCCGCCTAGTGTGCATCGCTGATAGGGCAAGATGTCACTGGCCTATATGCGTTGTCTGGCCTAAGCTGTGCGAGCGAGTGGCTGCCCTTCCCCAGCCAGCCAGTTGTCTCGAACTGCAGTAGAGGTGACCTGCCCGTCTCCCGGTCAGGGCAAGGTTGCAGGCACCAGGGGTGTTACCCTGGCAATGACGGACGGCCTCCGCTGTTTTGCTCAAGCTGTTCTAGGTGCACCGCCCGGCCGGGGTGCGTGGCGCTTTCAATGGCTTTGGTTGTCAACGGGGAGGAAGGGGAGAGTACGGTAGAGAGCTTGTGCATGGCATTGCGGAAGTATTCGTATGGCCTTGTCGCTGAGGAGCGAGGGCCATAAACTCGCGCGCTGTGGGGGTACTGCGGGGCGGAGGATGGTCGCAGGGTGAACTGTACTCTTGTGGGTTCAACTTGTGCCGGCACCAGGTATGACGGCAAAACCGGGCGTCGGGATGGGGGGTTGGGGACGGGCCAGAGGGATTGAGCATGATTATTGAACACTTGCCCGCCATTGGCAAGGCGGGAGAACAATCCCTAGGTCCCGAAGTGTTGCAATCCTCCTGGTTGTTTTGGTCGCAATAGCCGTGCAGGCCGACGGGTTTCTCTGCTCTCACTGACAATATGTAGGGAGAACCGAAGCATAGCTGCGAGATGGGCCTGAGGCGCAAGTGTGTGCTCCATGACACAAGATTTGCGGGCAAAGCAGGGCGACCTTGGGAAGTCCTCCCGATCAGTGAACCTATCGTACTTGAATGCGGAGAATGCGAGGAGGATGCGGAGGACGTATAGTATGGTTGCGGACCCAACACACTTCCCACACACTTCCTTGATTGTTTGCACATTTCGACGCCAATCTGCAAAGGGGTCACCAATGGCCTCGGTCTGGCTTCAGCAGGCTGTATGGAGGGGTCTGGCCAACGTCGATCTGGCATTGGGGCTGGAAGAGCGTGGATTGCCATAGCTCGTGGCATCGCGGGCTGGACTTTTGGGGCAAAGCGGTCTGCGCCACGCCTGCGCCCATGACACTTTGTTACAGATAAGGAGCGCCGGACCTTTGCTCCATAAGTGGGCCTCGCCGCCGTTGATAAATCTAATTGTAATACATATTCACCGACCCGGACCATACGCTAGCCTCCAGCCACTTGCAGCTGCCGGGTTCGACCCAAAGGGCCTTACTTGATTGACTGTGCCCGAGTCACGCCATGTGCATGACGCTCTCTTCGTCGCGTGGCGCAGAGCGGAGCTCAAGTGGACCCCCCCTCTCCCCACCCTCACCGAGCAACAACTCAGCGCCGCCGCGTGCACTTGGCCTCCATCCTCCAAGAGCCGCCCTTTCCCAGCCGCCTAGTCCATCAACCGCTCAGCCCCCGAGCTGTGCAGAGAGCTGTGCGTGGGGCTGCTGTGGGGCTGCTGTGCGGTCCAGTTGCCGCCCGACCCCCCCCCCCCCCCCACACACACACACCCTCACCCGCCTTCCGCGCCTACGCCTTCACCCGTAAGGCAGCACAGCAGGCGACACAATGAGACACTTGCTTAGGCATGAAGTTGAAGAGCCGAAGACAACGCAAACCAGCAGAAGACCAGATGAATGAAGGACATTCATGAAGGATGACGTCTGCCTGGAAGATTGGCAGCACACACCAAGACTGACACCCCCGAAGGCACTCGGTGCAATTGGGAGGATGGGGAAGGGCGCTCCGGGGCAGAGCCCTCGGGGTGCAACCCCGCCCCCCCTTTCCGGCACCTCAATGATGAGAAACAATAAGCTGATGTAAGAAGCCCCGCCAGCCAGTGCCGTTGCCCGCTCGAACACCATGGATGCCGCATACTAGCCCCATGTCTGCACGAAGCCCCGCCAGCCAATACTGGATCTGTGGAACGCGAGTTACCTTGCCGCGACCAGTCCCAGACCCTAGATGCAGTACATGCCGGTACCCGGCATGCCGTTGCGCGGCATGCCGCTACCCGGCACCCTCACAACACACAACCAATCGCCCTAGTGCCATGCGTGGAGAAGCGAGTGAAGAAATCTAGCCTGCAGTGGTGGTCCCTAGGTCGTAGCGCCAGGTTCAAGCCCAGCCGGCCGCGCGCAGGAAGTGTGACCCCTGCATGCACCTCGCCTAGGTACGTCGCCTGCCCGTCCACCCCGCTCATCAGCGAACGGCCCCTGGAGACGAAGCGTTGGCCGCGGCATACACCTCCAGCGCCGCCGCCGTCGCCACCAGGCTGCTCACATTGCTGTCCCGCAGCGTGCCCAGCAGCATTGCCGTACGGTGCTGGGAGTCGGACTGGAGCCGGAGCCTCGGTGCGGCGCGCTTGCGCCACGTGAAGCTCTCCATGCGCCCCTTGCCCTTGACCTCCACCCCGCCCGTGGCCGCCCAGCCCTCGCCGTCCTCCTCGGGGGGCAGCAGCCGGCGGGTGGCGGCGGAGACGTGGATGCAGCCCGGCGACCCGGTGCTCTCCATGCGGCTCGCCGTGTTGATGGTGTCACCTGGGGGACACAGTCACAATTAGCTGACGGGACTGGTTGGTTGGGGCATGATGGGTGCATCGAGCCGCCCAGGGAGGGAAGCGGGAGGGAGGCAGGGTGCGGTGGTGGTCGGGCTTCTGTGGTAGGATGATGATACCGATGACAAGGAGGCGGCAGGAGACGCGAACGCGGTGGCAGCTCACCAAATAGACAGAAGCGGGGCATCTGGGCGGCGGGCGTGGAGAGCAACGGCGAGGCAGGAAGGTAAGGCAGGCAGGGTGAAGGCGGACGGCGGAGGGCGGCAAGTGCAATCACCGGCGTCAGAGCCCCCCAAGCAACCCCGCGCCCCCACGCTGCCATGCCGGCACCAGCAGTGGCCTACCTTGGTTCCCACGACCCCGCTGGTGGCCGGGCCGCTGTGGATGCCCACGCGGATCTGCACGGGCTCGCCGGTGCTGGGCAGCGTCTCCTTGGCCGCCTCGACCAGCATGGCCCGAGCGAACTGCACCACGCGCAGTGCGTGCAGGGGGTCAACGGCATCGCCCTCGCTCCGCACGCGCTTGCCGTAGCCCAGCGAACCGCCGCCGCCACCTTCGGGGGTCGGCGCCCCGAGGCGGCTGAGGCCATGAGCCCGCCGGCCACCATGTAGCAATCGCCGATGGTCTCGACCTTGTACACGCCGTACAGGTCCGTCAGGCTGGCGGGCCGAGTGGGCGGTGGGGAGCGGCACGATCACGCACGGCCAAAACCAACTGATCTAGCAGCAGCACGCACCGCACAAGAACTCGTCGATCCTTCTCGCTTGCTCCGACCGCATCAGGCCGCATCAAGCCCCAGCCCATGCCTGCTCCTACTTCGATAGCTCTGCTGTTCACGCCGCCGCCGCCGCACCTGTCGAAGTGCGTGTAGAGGGCGTTGAGGAAGGTCATGACCCTGACTGCGGGCACCTCCTTGGACATCTGGGTGAAGCCCTTGATGTCTGGGGGTGGGTTGGGGAACCAGGGAGGGGACCACATGGGACGGAGGGAGGGGAGGGGGGGCTGGCGATTGAAGCCCTTGGCGTCTGGGCGAGAGGGGTAAGCAGGGGCGAGCCGGTGCGGCGCACCCTCGAGCATCTGGCTAGGTTCTTAGCAAACGTGTTTTTGGTGTGTGGTGGACCACGGTGCCTCGCAAGCCGGTCGCCTGAGCCGCCTCACTTACCCGCAAACAGCACCGTGCAGCTCTCGTGGTGCGTGGCGAGCTGTGCGGGGTCCTGCGAGCGGGGTGTACGTGGTGGGCACAATGGGCACGTCACGGCACATCATCACCCTAAAAAGTGCAGTCGAACAGGCCCGGCCCCGCATGTACGTGTGGCCTCAACCACAATAGTACACATGTGGACAGACCTGGACGTGGCGAAGTAGGCTTAGACCGCCGGCGGCGTGGCCCCACTGCCTCTCCTCCGCCGCCTTGGCCCGCCGCGCAGCAGTCATGTGGGCCAGGACGTGGGCGGGGAAGATGTCCGACAGCAGCCTGCGTGCGTGCACGGGAGGAGGGGTGTGACGAGAACGTGGCAGGAAGC
This sequence comes from Edaphochlamys debaryana, assembly GCA_016858145.1. NCBI lineage: Eukaryota > Viridiplantae > Chlorophyta > Chlorophyceae > Chlamydomonadales > Edaphochlamys > Edaphochlamys debaryana. The sequence continues at coordinate 339,259 of JAEHOE010000106.1, read as the reverse complement.
AGCATCGGCAGGAGGGGGCAGCCACACACAAGCGAGCTTGCTACCGCGACTATGCCGAGCTGGGTCCCTGACATTCCCTGGCTCCTCAGGTGCGTTCCGCTGCTGGCTGCCCGCCGGCGGCCGGCTTGCGGTTGTCTTAACGCACCTGTGCTCCGCCTCGAGCGCATCCACCAGGGCGGCCTCGGCGCGAACCTGCGAGCACATACGAGGTAGGGGAGTTTCGCTGGGCCCCCCAAGGGCTTGTGCCATTGAGCAACCGGCAAAGTTGCGGTTTGTGTCCGGTGCGCGTTTCTAACAACTAACGTTTGCTTATCGCAGCAGCATTTCCGCACACATCTTCCGAGAGGTGATGCAAGTACTCCTCGCGTATGGTACCTCATACTATATAGCTGACGCGAGTTAGAGCCGGCAAGTGTACGCGCAGCGGTTTCGAGGATGTTGCCCTCTCGATTTCGGTCGACCCTTGCCGCTCACGCCCGGACCGATAGCGATGTTGTTTTCTGGCTATATGCAACACAGCTCAAAGGATAAATATATGCAATACTTTGTCGCGGTTCGGCGTGGAGTTGTGTTTCGCCCCGCGTCCATCCTCCGCCCCCTGCCTGCTGGCCCCCGAAGCTTCGCGAGGAGAGCGCCCCGCGCTTTGCACCATGCCTGTACGCATGTTGCATAAAACCAGCGTCCTGTGCTGCCCAAGCAACGCCCCCCGCCTGCCGAGCCATAGGGCAGGGTTCTGTCCCCCAGATCCCCCATGCATTTTGCTCTATTCCCCATGCAGGGCCTCCCAGCTCGCTCACCTTGCTGGTCACGTCCGTCTGCACCACCAGGACCAGGGGCTCGGAGCTGAGTGGGTCGGTGCAAGGCCGCAGGAGCACCTCGTGGAAGCGGCTGCGGCTGGCCGTGCCGCCCTCCTTGTCCAGCGACCACCCGTCCTCGTGACAACGATTAGCGGCTCCCCGCTGGTTGCGTAGCGTGTTGGGAAGAGACGACGCGGCCGCCCCGCCTCGCGGTGCGTTGGAGCCGGTGCCAAGCTGCAGCGAAGACCCCAGGATGGGGTGGGCTGACGAGGGGAGGTCGAGGTCGGACCACTGGGTGCACTGGGACGGCTTCAGCTGCGGCGCCTGCGTCGACCTGCTTCCGCCGCCGGTGGCCGAGTCGTGCCGTCCTCGCCCGCCGCCGCCGGTGCTGGCGAGCATGCGCAGGAGGGCCTTGAGCCGCTGGCGGTGACCTCCCGCCTCGTCCTGGGGCGGATGCAGGGCTGCCGGAGGCGGAGGGCTGTGGCGCTGGTGGGCACCGGCGAAGGGCTGCTGCGGCTGCATGGCAGAGGGAGACGACACTGGCGGCGGAGTGTCGGCGGCACTGCCGCGGGCCTCGAGTGGGAAAATTGCGTCGTGCGCGGAGCTTTGCGGCTCGCTGCAGCGTATCTCCGGCGGGGGGCGCGCCGCAGCAGAGGGCCGGACACCGCCCACCGAGCTGCGCAAGGCGTCGTGTCGCAAGGACTGGGCGAAACGGGTGCGTCTCCCGCTGTCGGAGACCCGCTGCGCTCCGGCGGCACCGCCGGCGAGCCCCATCGGCCCCCCGATCTGCGTACGGCGTAATGTAGAGAAAGTAATGAGGACGGCGGCGGTACTGGTATGTTGGCCATAGTGTCTCATGAGCAGTTTAAGCCTCTCGCCCCAAACATGCATGGCGGGATCATATCTCACCTTGGCCAGCCCGAAGCTCAGCTCTTCATCAGCACCGCCGCTGCCTCTTGACGAGTCGGCCGGCTGCCGCTCAGGCCTGACGGCGCTGCCAGCGGTGCCGCCGGTGATCGCATCGGCCGTGTCGGGGGCCAGGGCGCGCAGGAGGCGGCTGGTGCTGTCAGCACCGCAAGCGCCCGGTGCGGCGCGCGGCGGCGTTCCGCTCGAGAAGATGCTGCCGTCAGTCGAGATGGTGCGGAGCCGCCTGGACAGCTCCTGTGCCACGTCAGCATCGGTACGTGCCACCGCCGCCGTGACCCCAGACACGCTCTCGCCGCTGTGGGTCAGCACGGTGGCGGCGCGGCGGGGCTCGCCCATGGGCCCTGTGGCCACAGCCGGCCCCTGCGCAGAAGGGCTGCTGTCTGCGTCTGTTGAGCCACGCACGGAGGCTGGTGGCGTCACCTCCAGCCCCGAGGAGGAGGGGAGCGCGCGAGCGCGCAGCGTCGGGTTGCCCCCTGCCGCCCGCAGCAGAGGCAGGATCTCCAGCGAGAGCTCATTGATGCGGCCGTGGGACTGGTCCAGGGAGGCGGCGTTGCTTGTGGCTGTGGCAGGGGCACGCGTCGGCGGTCGGGAGCGCGTTAATGAGGGCACTTGCAGGGCCGGACTCCGTCGGTTGCAAGCATAGCACTCAACCGCTCAAGCGCATTTGCAGACTAGCTTTGCATATGGTTTTCCTCCCACGCACCCACGCACGCACCCAACAAGCTCTCCAGCACCAGGATGTCGGCGCCGGAGCCTTGGGGCGGCCGCTGCCGCCAGCCTTGCTCGGACACAACCTCCGATCCGCCACGGCCGCCGTCGTCTCTCTGGGCTGGGGCATCGCGTGCGGCTTGGCGGGCAGGCGCAGGCGCTGCCCCAAGGGCGTCCCCCACTGTGGCCGCAGCAGCGCTCACAACAAGCAGCGGCTGCTCCGTGCTGGCGGCTTCTGAGTGGGGCCCGAGCAGGGAGCGCCGCCTGTCGAGCAGCGGAACCCCGCTGCCGGAACCGCCCTGCGCCAGGGGCACCGCAGCAGCAGCGCAAGGCTGCACTACTGCCGGCGGCGCCTGCTGCTGGCCAGCAGGGGCAGTGGGCGGCGGCGGCGCGGCCTGCACGACCACCGCTGCTGGCCCCGAGCGGTACGCGACGGCGGCAATGCTGTCGGTGCAGCTGCCTCCGGGCCCGGGCCCGTGTCCCGCCCCTCGCACGCTGGCTCGCAGTTGACGGAGCAGGTCTGTGCGCTGCTGTCTCGCTGCGGCATGGCCCCGCCCCCAGCGCCGGGAGCCCACCCCGGCGCCACTGCCGGGAACCGGGTACGTGGTAGCGGTTGGGTCGCTGCCGCCGGCAAGCACGCCAGGGTTTGAGCCGCCGGCCTGGGCTAGCGTGCGCCACTCCGCCGCCGACGCTGAGACGACCCCAACTGCCGGCCCCATGGGGACAAGGTAGCCCGAGTGCAGCTCGAGGCTGGTTGATGTCGCCAAGGCAGCGGAGACGGCGCCTCCAGCCCCGCCGCCCAGAGCTGCCCCGGTGGTCTCGGGCGTGTCTAGCAGGAGGAATCCTCGGTCGGGGCTCAGGCGCTCTGGCACGCGGAGTATGCCCTTCCACTCCTGGGGCAGGGTGTACGGTAGGCAATCAAGCGGCGAGCACGTTGAGAGGCAGGGCGAGCTCGCAGGCCAGTGTCCAAGCCAGGATGCGTAGAGGCCGTGCTCACCTTGCCCCTGCGCCAGAACGCCATCGCCTCGGCCAGCTTATCGGGCTCAAACGCAAATAGCCGGTGCAGAGGGTTAGCGCCAGCCGCCACGAGCCCTGGCGCGACACGCAGGAAGTCCGTGCCATGCACCGCCGGCATCGCCTCCAGCGAGGAGGATACCCCCCGCCGCGGCACTCGGCCGCTGGCGCTCCCGAACAGGTCTGGCCACAGGTCTTGGCTCGCCAAGGCAGCAGCACCAGGGGCCCCGGGCGGCGGGGCTCGCCCAGCCGCCACGCCTTGCAGAGGCCGCGGTGCAGCAGCAGAGGGCGCTGCCCCTGCTGGTCCGTGCTTGGATTGGGTGCTGGGCGGCGCCTCGACCGTGCACGCGTTTGGCCCCACGTTTGGCCCCAGCCCCACCAGGCAGCCCATGTAAGCCACGCTGGCCCGGTTCTGGTGGAGCACGTGGCCCGCGCTGGTGAAGATTGTGACGGCCGAGGGGATCGACGAAAGGCAGAGGTAGTCTCTCTGCAGCCGCGCCGCGAGCTCCTGTTCAGGTGGTGCAGTCGTACGGCAGTGAGCTTTTGTCATCAAGAGGCGCGCAGCTGCACGTCCTAAGCAGTGGTCCCCCGCCGTCTGTCGTCTTGCTCCTAGCTACTTTGGTGCCCGGTGCCCAGTCTAGTGATGTGACATGTGCCGCACCCCCCAACACCTCGCTGCCGGCTTGCCTTGCGCTGGTGGGGGGCATCCAGCTCCAGGATCATGGCGGGGAGCACGGCGTGTGGATGAGGCCCTCCGTCGGCACCGCCGGGTGCGCTCGTCTCGCCAGCACTGCCGACGCCTTGGTACCGGTAGGCGAAGGGGGACATCTGCAAAATGGGAACCCAAACTGCGTGTGGGGGGGAGCTGGCACGACGCTTCTGTTCCGCATGAGCTGTGCTTCTTCGTCGTTTGACCAATGCCGCGTGCAAGCTGGCGCGCCTCTGCGTGGCCTTGCGTCCTACCTGCCAAGCTCAATTCCCAACCTCCTCGCCCGGTCTGCTCCTCACAGGCTCACCCGCATGCTCAGGAAGAAGCGGTCGCCTCCGAAGTCCCCCGGCACGAAGTGGCTCACACTGTGCATGACCCCGCGCAGCAGCCGCCTGGACGAGGGTTCGTTGGCGTGCACTCAATGCATGTGGTCATTTGTCACACCCAAATATCTCCCTCGACAACTCACAGAACGAGCTCGAGGAAGAGCGTGGAGAGGGCGGGGTCGCGGTCCAGGGCAGCCCCCAGATAGCGGAGGATGTCCTGCACGGATGCGGGCCACGATCACAAGGGCGAGGAATGGCTCACTCAGCCCAACAACTTACCTCTTCGCCAGCCAGGCCCAGGCCTGTCACTGCTGCTGTGTTGCTCAAGACACAGCCCAACACGACTGTGATGCCATCCGCCGAAAGCACCACCTGCTGTGGGGCCAAGGGGTTCTGCTCCACCACGACCTGCAACTCGCTTGGGGTGGAGCGCTCGCACGAGGAGAGAGTCTGGGTTGGCACGAAGGGCACGCCGCCGTCGTTCACAACGTGGAGGACGCACAGGACTGCGATGGGCTCTTCAGCATTTCTCAGAGCCGTTAGTGCGTCCAGGGCCAACACTGGCAAGGCGCCTGAAAGAAACGCAGCAGGACGCGGAAGTGTGAAGGATCGCCTGACACATTCCGTGTTACTGACCCCAGCTTTGTGATTACCAGGCTGACCTGAAGTCGTCGACCCAAGCACGGCTGCCACCACCGCGGCGGCAGGTGCACTTGGCATCGATCGATGCGTTAGCGGCACCGGCCGTTCCAGGGCTTCCTGCGACTCGCATACTTGCCCGCTAAGACCTCCAGCGTCAACGCACTTATCGGTGGAGGCTGCGGCAGAGAAAGCACAACCCATTCTTGCTCCAGCGCCTAACTACTCTTTACGCTTGCTCAGGATTGCTTCTGTTGCTAGAGGCATTACGCGAACAACAGGTCGTGTGCGCGGCCACGCGCGTACGTGGAGTAGGCGTTTTGGCGAAGGGGGACCGATCCGTTCAGTGGTCTATGGGGGGGATGCCTCCCGCCGCGCGATTTCACGTAATTTGCCCAGAGCCTTGCGCAAAGCCAGCCTATCGCTTTCAACAGTATACTTATAGCGTGGCGCGAGGGGCTCCTGCCACACTCTCGCTGAAATGGTCGCGCATGCCAAAGTGTTGGGCGACCTCGCGCCGCAACCAAGCGTGGTATGTAGCCTCAATTGGGGCGGTCAGGATAACGATGTGTACAGGTCGGAGCGGTCTCTGGACTTAGCGTTTGGAGCAGCCCCCGCTTGGAGGCCTGGGAGGCCCATCGAGGGGGCCCCTCGAGGGGGCCAACCGTCAGTACGGGCAGCGCTCCGGGCGGACGTGGGCAAGTTTCAGGGTCGCGGTTCAGTGGAAGTACCCCTGCCTACAAGAGGTGGTCCGAATGACGTGAGTACAGCAAGCTGTCGCTCGATCCCGCGGGCCTCTCGTTAGGGAGCAGAGGCCAGAGAAGGGGCTTTTGTGATGAAAGGAGGTGGGCTGGGCTACGATGGGAGTCGCGAGGGCCCAAGATGGCCGGCGGGGTGGGTGGGGCCGGGGCTAAGATGGCAGCCGCGAGGGCCCAGCTGCGCCGGCAGCAGTGCTGCTATTTTCCTTTCGCTCTCGTGCAAGTTTCGATTCTGAGGGCTCTGCACGAAAGCGTTTTGGCAACTTTCTTGCAGGGGTCACGAAGGATTCTCCCCTGGAGACCCGTGTTTCGTGCCCATGTACCGAAGGTTTGGGCCCCTCCAAGCCAAGCTGGGGAACACTTTCTGACAAGGTCTACCTGACACAAGGGTTCATGGTGTCAGTTTGACGCTCCTGGAGCGCTGAAACGCCAAGGAGATAGGGTTTGCAGGGGGTTTGTTTGACGGGGAACACTTCCGGACAAGGCTGTCATGCGGACGCCGTACCAGACGGTGCCTCCTGTGAGCCCCCTGAGCTCTGCAAGGACAGGGATCAAGGTTCCTGTAGCGGGGAACACTTTCTGACGAGGGGCCCTAGCGCAGGGCACGACTGTGCCAGCTGCAAGACGGCCTCCCACCCCCCTGTACCGAAATCGAAAGCCAACGGAAGCCAACTTTCGTGCACATGTACCGAAAGTCACGACCCCTGGAGGGGGTACTTTCGGTCACAGCCAAGAGCCAACCCCCAGGAAGATAGCAGCACTGGCCGGCAGGATGGCCGGCGGGGATGATGTATGCCAAGACGCCCCGCCAAGGCCACACCCCACCCCCACCCGCACCCCATTACTCGTGCTGTGACACGATCGGCGACACACACTAGGTGAGCGGGGCCCGTGGGCGCCGTACGGCCTCTTCGGTGCCGTGTGTGAGCTATCAACAGTACTGCATAGCACGCTGCTCATCACAGTGCCTTCGCGCATCGCCTCACAGGTGGCAGGGCACAGGGGTTGCCCACGGGGCTCGGGGGACCGAGGGACTTGGGGCCTTGGGGACTCCCGTCAGCCCGGGGACACAGCAGTCAGCAGTCAGCAGTCAGCAGGATGGTGCGTTGTGTAACCTTTGCGAACTTCCCCCTCCCCATCCCTTTTGTTTTACTCGCGAACGGGCTCGGGCGATGGCGGGCCAGGAGCGGAGGACGCACAGCAGCAGCGCACAGGTAAACGGCGAGGTAAGCGGGGCTTTCTCGGGGCTTTCCTTCGGTGGAGCCGGCTCGCCAGCCCCGCTTGGTGCACCGACGCGCGGAGCAGCCCGAGGTTACTCTGGGGGGACTTTCAGCCTGGACGCCACTTTCGGCGGAAGGGTACCCCGTTCACAGGCACAGGCAATTCTGCGTCGGCCAACATAATGCGACGCCAGTCACCGGTGCACTACGCCCCGTTGTCTATAATAACCCCTCCCTTTGGCCCACGGACCGTATGGGAGTTCATTGCTGATACCCTTGTCCGTGTTACAACAACAGCCACACTGGCGCCCTGGTACAGACCTGGGGGAAGGGGAGGGGTGCCGGGAGGTATTTCACTTGCAGTCCCGGTCACGTGTGTGGAGACTGTGGACTTGAGGGCCCGAAGAGCAAAACAAGGGCATCAAGTTATGAGCGCCTATGAAGACGAGCGTGCTCGCCTGCAGCTGCAGCGACGCGGGCGACTCCGCCACCCTCGTATCTTCCTGAGCCCTCCTGCCCCCTCGAACGCCCTCTCCCCCCGGCACCCCCGGCCCGGCCCTTCCCTCCCCTCGCAGTTCCCGCCTTCTGCACCTAGGCCGCCACACAGCTCGAGCTCGCTCGCTCAGCCGTCGAACAACTGTTCGATCGCGAGCTGACGAGGCATCAACATTACGTGAGCCCGATTTCTGACGCGACTTTTTCAGGAAAGCAAGAGGCCGTGCGTGTGCTGGTGTATCCTTCCTGTCGCAGCTCTAATCCCCCCGGCTTCGCGCAGGATGGAGTTCGCATGACTTGCCCGTTGCTGCCGCATGACTTGCCCCCAAACACGCGGCCGGTGGCAAGACCATATTTCCATACTCTGACTTAACACTGCAACTGTATACATAGCTCCTTGGAGGCGCTCACTCGACATTCGTCAGCAGCAATTATTGCGACAGTTTCTGTCAGCGCTTTGCCCCCAAACCAATGCCTTACACTAAGAAACAACTCAGCGAGCCGTGGTGGCGGAGGGCGTGGCAAGGCCTGAAGGTCGGTGGCCAATTGCAAGGGCCCACAGTGGCGCTTTTTCCGCTCCGTCTTGTTCACGCTGCTGTGCTGCTGCTGGAGCTGTAGGACGTCGGTGTGGCTGTACGGGCACAGCCTTCGAGTATACTGTGGCCATGCGTCCTCTTCGGCATGCTTTTCGGGCTCGGCATGTTCGGAGTCACGTACGGGGCTGATCAGCAGGCAGCGAACACAAAGGTAAGTCGAACACGTAGAGTTCAGGGGGGTGCAGGGGATGGGATGCACATGCTGCCCCCTCGGGCTCGCCGATGTCTGGCCGGCGCGAGGCATTTGCCCGGACGCATGTCGCCCCTGTCCCCTCGCCCAACCCTGCCCCCTCCCACCTTTGTCCAGGAGCATGCCAGGTCGCTAGCTTTAGACGCCGCCCTCAGGTACCGCACCCAGCTGGCGGCCAGCTTTGCGCCCGTGCAGGCCCTGGCGGCTCTCGTGGCGCGTGTGCCTTCGTACAACGCCACCAGCGCGCTTGCTTTTCGCCCTATTGGCACCGGCGCTCGTTGACATGGTGTGTTGCCAGACAACACGTTTGCTCCAACCCTGTCGCACACGCATGGCTTCGTCCGTTGGGGCAGCTGACCGTGCGTGTGACCTTCCTCACCTCACCCCGGCCCTCCCAACCGCCGCCCGTGCGCGACAGTCACCACCTGGCACGCTCAGCTCGCTCTCGATCGTGCCTTCTGGCGTTGTCCGCTTGGTCGAGCCGTTGGCAGGCAACGAGCACCGGCTGGGGCTGGACCTCTTCGCCTGTGAGCCCTAGCTGTATGGGCTGGCTACTAGGGTCGCAGGCACCAGCAGCCGAGGAGACGGGAGACGGGAACGGGGAAGCAAGGGACTAGAAGGCAGCCACAACCAGGGATTACAGCGCCCACGGATGACATGCTCCCTGCCTTTGGATGCATCGCAGCACAAGACCCTGCCATCTCTGGTGCTGCTCGCCGGAGCGCTGCCACGTCGGGCTTGGGCATCAGCGGCCCACTGCCACTGATCGCGGGGGATGTCCCTTCCGACACCGTGTACGGCAGCAACGCGGGTCTCCTTGTTGTGGGAATCGCCGTCCGCGTGAACTCGACTGGGCCGGACGAGACCTTTGACCGTCCCAGCATGCCCCACCCAAGTTGTGGGGCCCCATGCGACTACAACGCCACAAGCGGCACCGCCTTCTGGGGCATGGTACGTGGCGAATGCGGCACTGGGCGAGCTAGGGCGCACAGACAGAGCTGCTGTTCGTTGCAGCTGATCCTTGCCGTCCGTGTTGCATAAAAATGTCTCAGGTCAGCGCGGTCGTCACGCTGGACGCGCTGGACCGCCCCTCGGCGATGGACGGCACGGCCTCACCCCTGGGAGCGCTCGAGGCCCGGGGGTACGCCTTCGCCCTCAGGGCACCGCCGCCCGATGGTGGCGAGGGGCCATGGCTGCTGGTGGCCAGCAGTGGGGCGGGCCCTGGCGGCAGCCTGCGAGACCCGGTCGAGGCGGCGGTGGAGCTGCAGGGGCTTAAGGTGCGCAGGCAGGGGCGGAGGGCTGCGTGGTTATGCCTGCCCTGTGAGCCTGGCAGCGGGCAGAGGTAGGGGGGCCCTGTCCCGCGCGTGAGGGCCGAGACTCTCAGCCTTGCGCCCTTCCCTCCTCCCGCCTTCTGCCTCCCCAGTGGCGGCTGCAAGTGGCCCCCCATCATGGCTCCTGGACCCCGGCCTGGTACGGCGGCGCAATTGCAGCGGTGGCGGTGGCATCGGCGGCGGCTGCCGGAATGCTCTTTGCACTGCTGATCTCGAGGTAAGCGGGGAGCTGAAGGGTGCAAACTCAGCAGCACCCTTGGTCTATCTTGCCCTGGCCTCCCTAGCCCTAAGTTCTCGCCCCTCCTCATGTCCCTCACTTGCCGGTTACCGCAGGTACCATAACCGGGCCCTCCTGAGGATGCTGCTCCCCCGGCAGCTCCTCGACGGCATCAGCGCGCAGCAGGCCAAGGAGCTCGGGGAGAGGGCCGTGGACGCAGGTGCGGGCAGTGGGGGCAGCAGCATGCAGGGGACTGATGCGGCGGGCATAGGTTGGTGGCGGCGTGAGCTGGCCATTGCCATAGCTTGCACCCTTGTCATCATCCCAGGCGCGACGGCCTTCCATTTTCCCCGCGCCCGCCCCTTCCCGGTAACCCGCCCCCCGCCTGCCCCGCTCCACCTCTTCCGCCCCGCCTTCCGCTCTTCTGATTCCAAACCAACAACCGGCAGCAAGCCGCGTATGCCCCACACGCCCCTCCCACCCCTCCTCCTTCGGACCTGCACCTCCCCTCTTCCCACCCCTTTCCCCACCACTAGCTACCCGGTACTCCCCGTCCCGTCTCCCCTCCCCTCCCACTCCCCACGTCCCCTACCCCCCGGCCCCACTCCCCGGCCCCACCTTCCCAACAACCAGCAACCATCGACCCCCCTCCCCCGCAGAGGACACCCCGGCGGACGTCTTGCTCAATCTACTAAGCGCGCTGCTGGAGGGAGAACCCCCGGACGTACGGGACGTGGTACTGGTTCGTGCGGTACTGCAGCAGGGCCGTGACGTGTACCGCCCCCTCGATCTGGAGGGCCGCCTCCAAGAAGCACATCTAGAGGTGAGAAACGCAGGAGGTTGCGCAACGGCCGGTTATGCATGCATGCCACAACCAGGCTGGGCAACTGCACCCGCAATGCTGCGTGCTTGGCGTGTTGTGCCTCTTGCGCTAGCTGCCGTCCAGTCGCAGCCATGACCCCGCACACGCCCCGGCCCCCGCAGACCGACGTCGCGGATGCCCTGATGCGGCAGTTGGGCGCCCGCAACGCCTCCTCCCACTGGCCCGGCGCCGCTGCAGCGAACCCGAGTGGCCTGCCCTCTGACCCCTGCGCTCCGTCCACTCCCGCGCTTGGCGGCGTTGCTGGCGCCCGTGCGCCTGCGCTGCTGTCCGGTGCCGGTGCCGCCGGGCGAACCCCGCCGGGCTGGCAGCTGCAGGCCTTCACGCGCCCCAGCTTGAAGTTGTTTGACAGCCCCATGCACGAAGCCCTGGGCTTCCTGCTATCCAACGCAGCCGACCCGGGCGCTGGGCCCGCCCTAGCCCCCACGGCCGCAGCCGTCCGCGCCCAGGCCTCTGCCCTGCGGCCCGACAGCTCCGGGCAGCTCAGCACCGCAGACATCACAATGGCTTTCTTCTCGGAGCCCGGCCCGGCCGACGAGCCCCAGCCGCCGCAGAGCAGCAAGGGCGGTGCAGCCGCGGGGCTGGGCCTGACCTGGACGGCGACGCCCAGTGCCCTGGCCACCGCTGCCGAGACTCCGCCGCCTCGAGGCCGCAAGGGTGCAGCAGCCGGCATGAGCCTGACAGTCACGATGCCTGCCGGCTCCCTTGCCGCCGCCGCTGCGGTGGCCAGCCCCACTGCACCCGCGCCGTTGGCCGATGGCCAGCCCCGGTCGGGTTTGCTGCTGCGGCTGGGCGCAACCGCCGCAGGCTTCCCGGCGCTACTCACCTCGGCGGCCTCCCGCCGGCGCAGCGGGGAGGCCCTCTCCAGCGCCGCCGCCGCTGCCGCCGCCGCGGCCGCCGCGGTCTCCGCTAGCGGGGTAGAGCCGGGCGAGGCGAGCGCGGCCGTTCACAGCCGGCGCCTGAGCGCTCTGCGCAGCGACGCGTCCGTCCGTGGGGGCGTGGCTGGCGGCAGTGCGAGCCTGGCGCCCCCTCCGCCCGCGCTCCTGGACAAGGTAGGGCACCGTAGCCGATCCTGCCTCTTGAAGTATGCATCCGCGCCGGGAACTTCTGGCACGATGGCGCAATGAATGGGCAAGCTGGCAAGAGCCCCGCCTTCCGCCCGCTCCCCGGCCGCCAGGTGGAGTCGCTGCTGGTGCTCGCCACCACGCCCGGCTGCTGGCAGTTCGACAGCTTCGCCCTGGCCTCGGCCAGTGGGGGGCACGCGCTGTCGGCCATGGGGTTCTACCTGCTCAGCACGGAGGGACTCATCGCCAAGTTCGGACTGCAGCCCAACCGAGTGGCCAGGTGGGAAGCGGGAGGGCGGAGACCATCCGTCGTGGCTGGGCTGAGCCCCCGCTGCCAGATATCTGCGGGCCCTGCGTGCCTGTGTGCCTGTGCCTGTGCCTGTGTGTGAAGCAAGAGGACTGTCATGGAGCTTTCTGGGCGAAGAGTGCTGGGTGGCGGAGGTTGCCTTGAAGGACTGCCCTGCTTGCCTTCTGCTTTCTCCCTCACCCCGCCCTCCCCCCGGCCGCCCAGGCTGCTCCGGGCGCTCGAGGCCGGCTACCCCGACAACCCCTACCACTGCGCCACGCACGCCGCCGACGTGCTGCGCTCGCTACACGCGCTGCTGCACGGAGCACAGCTCACGGAGCACTACCTGGACCCCCTGAGGCTGCTGGGGGCGTACCTGGCGGCGGTGAGCGAGCGGAGACGGCCGAGACGGCCGGGTTGGAAGCAAGGGGAGCGCGTCGGTGTGGGTGGATGGATGTGCGGCGCGGAATACGACCCCGGACCCGCCTCAACCTCCCATCCCCTTTTTGTTGATTACCCCCTAGATCGTGCACGATCTGGGCCACCCCGGCCTCACGGGCGACTTCCTGGTGGCCACGTCAGCGCCCCTGGTCCTGCGCTACAACGACCGCTCGCCCCTGGAGTTGCACCACGCCTCCGCCGCCTTCAGCCTGCTGGCGGAGCGGCCGGACCTGGACGCACTGGCGCCCCTCGGCAAGGAGCAGCGGGCGGCGCTGCGGAAGATGGTGAGCGGGGCAGGGCGGGGCAGGACAGGGAGTGAGCTGCCCGGGGGCCGGTGTGGCATACTATGCCACTAGTAGAAGCAGACGCGGCGCGTGCCACCGGCCATCCGGCACGCCGTACCACGGTCATGCCAGCGCACACACCTGCCTTCCTTCGCCCTTCCCCTCCCGCCCCTTCCTTCCCCCAGGTGATCGAACTGGTCCTGGGCACCGACATGAAGCAGCACTTCGCCATGCTCTCCCAATTCAAGGCCGTGCGCCGCAGCGGGCGCAAGGGCAGCGACGCGCAGAACACGACCCTCATGCCGCCCCTGTACGAGAGGTGGGGTGCAAGGAGACCCGCCGCCAGCAATAGATTCTGCATGCGCGTGCAAGCGGCGGTTGGCGTCAGGGCGTGGTCTTGTCCTCCCTTGCAAACGCACCCATATTGATCGCCCTGTGCCTGTGCTGTGCCTGTGCTGTGCCTGTAATGTGCAGCGAGCGCGACCGCCACCGGTCCTGCGCCGCCGACGCCATTGGCTTCACCAGTGCGGCCAACGCCATTGGCTGCAGCAGCGCCGCCAACACGGGCTCGGGGCCGCAGGGACCGCCCACGCCCGTCGATGACGCAGAGCGACTGCTGAGCCTGCAGGTGCGCCGGGGCCCGGTGGCCGGGGGGCGGGCGGGGTCTGGTGCTGTGTGCCTACAAAGGCGTTTGATGAACTGCCGGCCGCTGGAAGGCTGTACTGCGTTTGTTTATCGTGAGGGGAGTCTTGCGTGTTAGGCTCCTGCCCATCAACCCAGCGCAGCATGGCCCCTTCTGCCTCTTCCCCTGCCCCCCCCCCCATCCAGCTGGCGCTCAAGGTGGCTGACATTGGCCATCTGGGCTCGGAGCTGGGCGTGCACAAGCGCTGGCTGGCGGCGCTGGAGGAGGAGTTCTTCCGCCAGGGCGACCGGGAGAAGGCGCTGGGGCTGCCCATATCCCCGCTGTTCGACCGGTCCAAGACGGGGGTCAGCAAGAGCCAGGTGCGTTCCACGTCTGCCACAAGCCGCACTCTGCAGGGACAGCGGTGGATAGGGGCCTGTCTGCCGCGTCCTGGAGGCTCCTTGCCGTGCCGCCTCGCATCTTCGTATCGCATCCACGCTACCAAGCTTGTCCCGCCACCTGCCGCCCCCTCTCGCACACCAGGTGGGGTTTTATGACTTCGTGGCTCTGCCGCTCGTCCGGTGGGTGCCGTGGCTGGGTGCATATCGCCTTCCGTTTGTTGTAGCGCAGGGGCTGGTGCCTTTGTAAACTGTGTTTAGCAGCCGACCGGGACCTGCTGCGCCGGGTGACCGTGCCAGCCGTTAGGAGCCGAGAGGAGACCGCAGCGGTGATCACATTCCTGCCACCCTCTTCTGTGCGTGTCCGCAGGGCGCTGGCGGACGCGTTCCCCGGGGCGCGGGGCATGCAGACCTGCTTCGAGGCCAACTACCACCACTGGAAGGAGCAGTCGGACCTGACGGCCACGCCGCCGCGCCGGGCGTGAGGATGACTCCAGCACGCCGCAAAGGGTTGGCTCCACGAGTGGGCACGTACTTCAGCACAAGCGCAGCGGATTGCAGCCTGCAGCGTGCGGGAACGAACCAGTGCCGGCGATAGGTTTGCAGTCATGGGTCAAGGTGGCGTGGCATTGTATGTTTGAGTGACCATGATGTGGTGTAGAGACCGGCGGATGCAGTCAAGCTCTTCTGCGTGCGTTCTTTGCAGCAATAATTAGCGGGCCATGCTGGTGGGGAGAGCGTCGTACGCGACGTTACTCTGGTAACTCCAGAGCAAACGGTGGCAACCGTACGTCTACTTGCCCAAAGGCGCTGCTGGAGGAGCGAGGCTTACGCTGAACGGGATGGGCAAGTCATCTCAGGCATATAATCCCTACGAGCAGCAACTTCGCGCTAGCTGAGCAAGTCCTTATTGAGGTACTGCGGGTATACATGACGGGGTATACGACGGCTGGTTGTTGCGCCAGCCATATGTGGGTCCACGTCTCTTAAATGATTGCCTTATTGGGCTGAGCCCCCGGCGAAGCCCTCCAGGATTACCCCGTGTTGGTGCGGGGGGAAAATTATCGACCCCGCTCTAGTATGCCGGCGACATGTGTGGGCGTTCAACCTCCCCGCTTGTGCCCAAATTAGGCGCAGTATTGTTAGAGTGCCTCATGCAACTCATATCCTTTGTTGGTGCGGTAGTTGCAACACTGTGCACTTGCCGGACTCGATGGTCCATCGTACAAGGTCTTGGCCAAGGCAAAGGTCTGAAGACATTTGCCCGAGCCAAGCGGCTTGAAGGTTGGCACGGGAGGTTGGGTGCAGTATCCGAACCACTGAGTTGCGCAGCAGGCGGGGCTTGCCCTTCCTTCGAAGTTTGGTAGGGTAGCTGGGAGAGGGAAGGGGATCACCCGGCGCGGGGTGGGCCCGTGGCATGTCAGCATGCATGTAGTGCTCACGACAAGCTGGTGTTCAACCGTGGGCGAATGGCGCCAGCGCAGCGCGGGATACACTGTCCGCGTCGTGCCGAGACACTGGGTGGCACTGCGTCGCGCGTTCGCTACACGCAAAGCTTCGGGGGGCCAGGGGCTGGAGAATGGCTCGGGGCCCGATACACATGCCGACTGACACGCCTGCGAAAAGGGTTGCAACTACCCAACCGAGCCGTGTCGCCAGCGCTCTACATGTCTGCAATCATCTTGGGGCGGAGCGAGCTTGGCGAGTATGGCGCGCTATGGCGACCACCGCTCAGTACCCGTTCACCAGGTAGGGGGGGTGCCCAGCTGAGGACAATTTGGGTGTCAGGCTGTCAGCTTCCTCGAAGCTGGAAAAAGGTCTGAGACCTAGAATGGCTGGGCAGCGGTATATGCGTGCAGGCACGGTGCAAAGCGCGGGGCCGTGTGGCGCGCTCCGCGCGAATCTTCGGGGGGACAGGGGGCCGAGGATGGCCCCGGCGAAACACAGTTCCACGCCGTCGACCGGCAACCGGTGTTGCTAGTACTTCCATATCGAAGGATCTGAATGCTTGGTCTGGGCTTGGTCGGCGGGGTTTCACCGAAGTCAGCAATGCAGCATCCTCGCAACAGCCGCGCGCAAACTTGTCGGAACTACCTCGCTCATAGCTTCAAAGTGTTAGATACCTATCACGACGAATGTATGAGTTGCTCCTTGGGCTATGGGTGCGAGGTGGAGCGACTGCGTTGCCAACATGTTGAGTTCGCGCCGGGTCGATAAGTTTCCCTGCTCTCAATCACAAACGATAGTGATAAGAAAGCTAAAGCTTGTGGCATCGCGGGCTGGGCACGAGTCGCATGTCTGTGGGTGGCTCTGCACGACACCCTTTGGTATGAAGTCGCAGCCACGCAGAGCTGGATGGCGGGGCTCGGCCGCGGGGGACACAGAGCTTATCACAAACACTGGAATGACGCACGAATATGTTGCATTTTAGCATGCTCACTTGAGTATACAAGAACTCCGCCGAGGGCGAAATAGACACCCATGAATACCCACGGATTGCGGCGCCACAGGCGGGACATGACATGCATCCACGCACTGCGTGCCGGGCCTGCGACACGGGCCTCCCCCGCCGCCGCCGGGTAACTCCTCTCTCCCCTACTGGATTGCTCCCTTGCCCCGCGCCACGCATCTCACATAGCACAACTGTCGATACCTCAATAGGGGGCACGCCCTTTTGGACCACCCTTGGCGGCCGCTAGTGTTGGTGCGGGGCTGCAAGCAGGGGTGCAGGGGAGGGAGTTTGAGTGAGTGGGCAAGTTGCTTGTGCTGGGCCAGGCAGCCGCACCACCCCTTGCGCTCGGTACAGATCGCGTGGGGAAGAGAATGCGATGGTGGCCATGGATGGGTTGCGGCATGCCCATACATTGGGGGTGGGTCGTTGGCGCTCAGATCCCCGTCCTGCTTGCTTTCACCAACCAACGTCTGCTGACCTCACTTTCAGCGCTGTACGGACTGCTCTTACTCCGGCCGCTTGCCGGCTTCTTGCTTTGCCCCGCCCCTCTCACCCAAGCATTGGTCCTCCACGCTGTTCCGCCGGACCTGGGTGTGCTAGTTGCAACTAGTCGCTCCGCTGCTCGCCTTGCTAAGCTGGCATGCGGCTTCGACAAACTTCCAGACGCCTCTTCCGCCTTGCTGCGGCGGTGACCACCTCGCAAGACAACACCAAGACGAAGCCGTGATGCTGATTGCTGGGCCGCCTCCCGGACTCTGGCACGATCCCCCCAAACCCAGCTCCGGGTGTCATGGGCGAAAAGGCCTGGGTCCTGGAGTGCGCTGGGCGGACCCTACCCCTTTCCCGCAAACGGAACATATGTGCGTGGAGCAGCATGACAAATGTACTTAACACGCAAACACTGGCCACAACCTGCGCAAGAGCATGATGGAATGGTGGAGCGCACTGCAGTACCCAACGCCAGACAGCACTTCTTAGCGTAACACAAGGGTTGCCTCCAGCAGGTCCTGGTGGGCCAGTGGCAGCCTCCAGGCCCGACGGCCCCCCTCCATCCCCCGCATCTGAGTACTAGGCGAGTACTGGCCGTTGACCCCTCGTGACATAGGCCCCCCATAATGCTTATGACATGCCTTTCATGCAAATTAATGTCAACGTCAAGGCGCATGCACGGTATCCGCCCGCTTCTCGCTCTACAATACCAGTGTATTATATTATTATAGTTACCAGTTGCCAGTTGTTGGTTGAACTGAAACAGGCTCCGAAATGCAGTACAAGTCTGCCAGTGTGCAGTGGTCGGTCGAGCCAAAGCATGCCCTTAAATTTGTGCGAGCTCGCTGCCATGCCGTGGCTTGAGAAGCTGGCTACGTAACCATGGCGGGAACTCCATCTCGCCAACTAACCCGGCTTCATCAAGGCTGCTGCTTTGTCCGCAGCGCGGGTTCCAGCACAGCGCTCAGCTGCTCCGTGATCGCCAGCCGCAGAGCCTCCACTGCCGCTGCGTGCTCCCGCCGCTTCTGCGCATCCACCACTGGCACCCCCGCACCCGCTCGAACGCCAGAGTCCCCACTCGCCCTTCCCGAACCAACGTTGTGGCTCCAGTGCTGACCCGCGGCCCGTGCCCTCTCCATCAGCTCCGTGATGTGCGGCGGCAGGGGTGCAGGCTCTCGGAGGAGAAGGTCGTCAGGCGGGAGCTGCCAATCAGGCGGCGCCGCGGCAGCGGGGCAGGCTCTGGCGGACAGGCGACTGTGCGGCTCCTCCCCCAACATGAGCGCGTCCAGCTGCATCCGCGCCACGTCACAGGCGTCGAGCAGGTTCCCCACTCCACGCGCCACGGCAGGCTGCTGGGCCGTAGACGCTGGGCCCGCGGCGGCCTCTGAAGCCGTACCCTTGGCGGCCCCGCCTGGGCTAAACGGCGGTGCGCTCGGCCCGGCCGTGGATTGCTGCGTGAACGTAGCCCTCGCTGCGTTGCTGCTGCGGGCGGCCTTGAGGGCGGCCTCCATGCCCAGAAGCTCTTCGATGACCTCAGCAAAGCGGGGCCGTGCGGCGGGGTCGCGCGCAGTGCAGCGCCTGCCCAGGCTCACGAGGCTGGCCAGGGCAGGGTCGGGGTCGTCCCAGCCGCCAACTGCCGCCGTCACGTGACGGCGTGATGCGTACACGCTGCTGCTGTCGCAGGTCCTCGAATACACTTCGTGGAGGGTTGCGGTTGAGGGGGCGACGTTGGCGGCGGGCTGCTGCGGTGCGCATGATGCGGGATTGCCATTCGTCGGGCAGCTCGCGCCGGGGCCCAAGGTGTTGCACTGGTCTGCTGCGGCGCCCGGCATCAGGCCAAGACTGCGACCAAGGGCGCTGTCCGGTGTGCAGAAGGCGTCGGAAAAGCCTCCCTCGTTCGTGTGCGGCTGGTGCCCGCAGCTGCGCTGCGCATCGTCAGCCGCGGCGCTGCTGGCTTCTGGGCGTGAGGGCAGTTCGGGCCACTGCAGCTGCAGAGTGCCGTCCGTGATGCCGGCGGCCACGGCGCCTGGATGGGGCGGCAGCAGCAGGGAAGGCAGGGGAGCAGTTGAGGCGCTGTAGACACAGCGGGCAATGGCAGCCCCATAAGTACCTCCCTCGCACGTTCTGTCCTCACCCGGATCCGCCGCCGCCATCCCGCCGTAGGGCTCTCGTCTCGTGAGCAGATGGCTGAGGATCACTCCAAAGCCCCACACTGCGAAGAGCAAAGGCGGCAGGGCCGAAGGGTTCTTTGAGGCATCCGAAGATGCTCCGTGATCCCGGCGCCCGTGCCCGGCTCCCCGCTCCTGCGACCGGCGCCCAACTTGCAGTGTCCCTGCTCACCGTCAGCGGGCTTGCCCAAGTGGCCCAGTAATGTCTCCGGGGCCATGTACAATGGCGTGCTCCGCTTGTTGCACATGTCGAGGGAGCTGCCACCCTGGGACCGTGGGTGGCACGGGCCGGTGCAGCGCACCTGCATGAAAGAGGAGGGAACGAGGAAGGCGGTAGGTGGGGGCACAGTATGACGGGATTCGTGTTGAGACGCCTCATGACCTTGCACCCGCCTGGTGCTCGCCGGGTACTGACCAGGAAGGCCCCCACCCCACCCCACACTACCCTACCTTGACCGTGAAGCCCCTCCGGTCTGCTCGTGAGGCCTGGAGCAGGATGTTGCCCGGCCTGAGGTCCCCGTGCACGACGCCCTCCGCGTGCATGTGCGCCAGGGCGCGCGCCACCTCGAGGCACGTCCGTACCAGCGCGCGCCGGGTCAGCCGCTGTGACCATTGCAGGCTGTCGCCCGCAAACATGCCCTCCCGCACCGCCCTCGCCAGGGTTCCCAAGCAGCACGGCTCCATGACGACTAGCGTCACCGTTCCCCCCGCGCGCGCGCCCAGGCGGGCCAGCGCCTCGTGCAGGGCGCCCGTGGGCGAGTCGCTCTCGAGCGGGGCGACCAGCAGCTCCGTCTCGCCGCGGGCGGCTGCCGGTGAGGCGGCCGGTGCGGAGGGGCTGCCGCGGGCGGCTGGAAGAAGGGGGGGAGGAGCGAGCGAGGGAAGGGGGGTATTGATGGCCATGCCCGTCCACCAGGACGCTAGCTCTGTAGGCTGCACGCAGGAGCGGTAGGCGTGTGTTTACTTATCACGGTCTGCGCCATACCCCAACACACCTGCTGGCGCGAAGGTGAGCAGTCGGCACTGGCGGGGCTCGGATGCCTGTTCGCGGCCGCCCTGGCCTGGGCGTGCGGTTGTGCCGCCCGCAGCAGTGGGCTCCCTGGTGCCCCGCCCTTGCACCGCCGCACGGTGCGCTTCCAGGGCGTCGCACAGGGCATCCGTGATCATGCTGGACCGAACAGCCAAGGTCTGGGGAGCGGGGGTGGCAAAAGGTGAAGCGCTGTGCGGCACAGGGGGCACATCAGTACAGGGGCAAGGTCCAAGCAAGGAACCCGCCGGTCTGGAGGGCCCCAGCCGCCCTTGCCTTTAGGATGTGAGGGTGCGTGAGGCCGGGCTGGGACCCCCAGGCCTCCTCGTGCGTTACGGCTCGCTCATCGCCTGGGCCAGCCACCAGGACCTTGACGGCAGCCGCCTCGCCGTTCAGCGAGGCTGCAGGTGTCCACACACGGGGGGCGGGGGGGGGGGGGAGTTGCGGGTACCGGCCGTGTGGGGGCGTACGTTGGCACGTACCATAAGGCATGTGCCCTGTCACCTGTGACACGCTCGAGCAGGCAAGCCTCGCAGGGCCGTGGGCTGGGCGGCTGGACAGCCACCCCAGCAACAGCTGAGGCTCGTTTCTGACATGAACTGTGTGCAGTGGGCTTTCTAAGTTCATAGTGCACTTAGTGCATCGTATATCGTAGGTATATCGTAGGTGTATGGAACGCGCGCGTACATGAGCGACATGAGCCAGGTCACGCGACTGCCACGAACCCTCGTCGCACCCCCGCACCCCCGTATGCCAGTGCCTTTGTATGGCAATGTCTACAGTTCCGTACGTGACACGTACCTTTGATGACGAGGTCGAAGGAGCCCGCCCCGAGCACCTGGGTGCCGAAGGCCAGGCCGTCGACCAGCCTTCCCCAACAGCTGCACTTCCCCAGTGATCGCGCTGAAGCTTCCCCAGGCGCCTCCGCCGCTCCAGAAGCTCCCAAGTCGACAGGCAGCTGAACATCCCGCGAGGGCGGGTGTGGCGACGGGCCCAAGGTGACTTGAGCAATTTCCGCGATTGCTGCGGGGCCAGGCAGCCGACGTCTATCTACTTCTGTGGTGCTCTGGTGTTCTGCTCTTCGGTCTGGCGCTGTCCAATTGCAGAGGCGGCACAAGAAGCTCAACATTTGCCGCGCAAATTGACGCTCTTGCAGCTTCTTCGCTGTAACGTTAGCTACGAGCGTCTACATGACCGTCAATGTAGGAGGCAAAGATAGCTGCCCCCCGCGTCGCAGGAACAGTGAACGACGCCTAAGCTATGCAGTATCCCTATGGCGTGGTATGGCAGTGCAAGGAACTACGATTCAAGACAAGCAGTGCTGCGACTTTGGCTTTACGGCGGTGTATCGCCCCGATGAGTAACGTTTCCTTGTCGGCGCGCGTGTCGGACTTGGGGCGTTCAGGGGCGTTCGGTCTCCCCACAGGCGTCCTTGCTAGCTTCGCCTGCTTTGTCCGCCCCCCCCCCCCCCAGATCGTTGATCTTCTCGCGCCCCGCCCTTGATATAGAACAGCCCTGGCTGTCTCGCATCAGCCGAATGTTGAGCGATGTTCAAGGGCGATCCGGGCCGGGGCCGGAACTGGCTCGGCGTGCGAAGCCCCCCGCACTATGTCCCCCGCCGTGTCTGCTTTCCCCAGTATCCCGATGGCGTTAGATGATCACAAAGATTCAAAACAGTCAGTGCTGCGGCTTTGGCTTTGGCGGTGTATCGCCCCGATGAGTACGTTTCTTGGTCACCGCGCGAGTGTCGGACTTGGGGCGGTCGGCCTCGCTCCCAGCGGGTTTTGTGCGAGCATCCTTCTTGCTTCGCCTGGCCCTTTGCCTTACGCACCCCCCTCCCAGGTCGTTGTTCTTCTCGGGCCCCGGCCTTGGTTTAGCAAAGAGCCGGCGTTTGAGAGACCCTGAGAGACGTGCCAGGGCCGGAACTGGCTCGGCGTGCGTAGCCCCCCGCTGGGGGCAATGCGGCGCATTTTCTCGACAACGGGCCAGCTCCGCCCTCGGGGCCAAATTCTCAGGCCTCAATGTAAGTAAATACAGGCTTGAAGCGGGTCCGATTCCCACAGCCCTCCGCCGAGTCACGCTCAGCCCTGGGCACCATCCCCGCCAGGGTAGTTGCCCTCAGATTACCAGTACCCCAGCTACCAGTACCCCAATACCCACAACCACACGACGTAAGCCCCGACGGGAGTCACGGGACGGCCAAGATAAAGACGGCCTGGTGCGCCGACCTGTGCTTTGCTTGAGGCCCCCGACGGCCCCGAGCCACATCAACCGGTGTTCTCACCAGCGCCACCCAGGACCGATGCTCCCATCCCCGCATCAGCCGCAGTGCGAGGGGCCGTTCACGGGGATGGTATGCGGTGCCGGAGAGGAGGTCACGCGCGCAGCTGGGGTGCCCGCCTGGAATGTCACGATCAATCTTCAGTCCCATGAATGTCTTCCACACACGCCCCCCGCAGTCTCAAATGGAACGCAGTACATTGTCAGTACCGGCACAGCTCACAATCCCCTCACATACAGGGGTTGTCAACCCCGCCCTCAAGCCTCAATCCTTCTCATTTGAAACTCGCGCAGATAGAGAACCGCAGCCTATATGAGAGCCATGACTAATCCGATCCGTATAGCTAAGGCTCGGCCCGCCTACGCGGCGAGACGGCCAGCCAGAGCACCTGTGTACGATGAATATATATAGCCCTGCCCGCCATCCCAATAGGCGCGGCCCGCAACCCGCAAAATGACAGGTAAGCATAAGGCAGTGGCCAACACCAGTTCAATCCATCCTTGCTTCCAAGCTGAACGCTCACTTGCTGACCCTCTGACGCTGGATCAGACTTGGATTCTCTGATGACCTCCCCGTCAATTAATGAGGCCGGGGCGGCGGCGGCTGCGGCGCGCCTCCCGTTGACGACCGCCTCGCCATGCTGCCCTTTGCAAAGGACCCCGCCCAACCCGCCTTCATCTGCTCCAGCAGCGCCTTGCGCCGGATCTCCCGCTGCAGCTGTACGGCATCCACGGGGCCCACGCGCTCCGTGCCGTACGCCCGGGCCGCGTGGTGCAGCTCGTGGGCGTGGCGCTCCTGCAGTTGGGACGAGCAGCAGTTAGTCAGCCGAACGGCACGGCGTACTGAGATGCGACCACCGTCCGGGCTAGCAGATAAAGCATCTAGCCCCCAAACCGCCTCTGCCCATGCTCACCTCGTCAGTCGCGTGTGCGGGCAGCGACGCCTCTCCACCTCCGCCCACGAGATCCTCCTCCTCGTCGTCCTCCCACTTGGCATCGCGGGCGATGGAGCGCCCCCGCATGTCCCCTGCGAACTTGAAGTGCCGCGTGGCGTGGCCCTGGGGCGCCTGAGGGGCCCGGGGCGCGGGGGCCGAGGGGCCCGCGGTGGGGCCATCGTCGCCAGAGTCCTCGGGGGCCTGAGGGAAGGGAAGGGAGGGAAGAATGAGCTGGGGGCCGGCGGCCTGGGGGACAAGGAAAGAGAGACGGAGGGCGACGGGAACACTGTGCCGCAAGCAGGGAGGTCGATGGGCAGCCCCTGAAGCCCCTGCCTCGCCGTCAGCCCCCAAACCTCGGCCCCGCCCTCCCCAGGCTCACGCTTCCGAGCTCCGCTGCGAACCGCAGCTGGTGGGGCCGGGAGGGGGGCGGCGCGGGGGCCCGGGCCACGGGGGGCGGCGCCAGGCGGGCCCCTGCCACTGGCGCCTCGAAGGCTGCCGCCAGCCCCATGCCCGCCCCCGGGCGCTGAAAGGCGCGCGCAGGCTGTTGGTGTTGGGGCGGGCGGATCGCGGCGGATCCCTGCTCCGTGGGCAACTCCGCGGATTCTGGATCCGAATCCGCGCCATCGCCGGCCAGGCGGTCCGGGCGCTTCATGCGCGCCGTGCGGGTGCCGCCGGCGGCGCCGCCAGACAGCTTAACGGCGGCGGCGGCGGCGAGGGCGTCATCGTCGTCTGAGTCGCCGTCGCCGCTGGCGGCGCCGCCGCCGGGGCGGTTGAAGCGGACGGTGCGGTTGCCGGCGGCGGCAGCGGCCGCAGCACCGGCCGCGGCTGCCTCCTCGTCTTCGTCGTCGTCGCTGCCGTACGCTCCCGACGGCGGGCGGTTGAACCTGATGGTGCGATTGCCTGACGGCGCGGCGGCGGCGGCGGCAGGGCTGGCGGCGGCGGGATCCCTGTCGCCGGCGGCCCCGCTGCCTACGCTGGGCAGGCCCGGGGGCCTCATGAGTCCGGCGGTCCGGTCCGGCGTAGTCGGCTTGGAGCCTCCGGCGCGGTTCAGGGCCGCCGCCGCCGCCAACGCTAGCGCCTCCGCCTCCGCCTGGTCGCCCGCCTCCTCTTCCTCCTCTTCCTCCGCGTCGTTTCCAGTGTGCACGGTACCAAAGCCCCAAGTGCCAGCACCGCACGGTGCAGCAGCAGAGGTGCCGGCGGCGGCACCGCCAGCGGCGGCGCCGGCGGCCTCGGCCCGGGCGAAGCGGGAGAGCTTGCCGCCGCCGGCATTGCCGCTACCCGGGGTCGGGCCCAGGGGCTCCGCGTCCAGGTCCCCGCCGTACGGCGCCTGACCGTACGCACTCTCACCCACGTGCTGGACAGCCCGCACCGTACGGCTGCCGCCGCTCGCAGCAACACCCGAGGCGGCGCCGGCGCCGGCACCATAGCCCGCGCTGGCGGCGCCGCCGTCCCAGCTGACGGCGCCGCCGCCACCGTCAGCGGAGGATCGCGCCAGCCTGCTCGGACGCTGCCCGCCCGCTGCCGCCGCCGCGCCGCCAGCCCGTGGCGCAAACATGGCGCCGCCAACCTCGAGGGCGCCGCCCCCGCTTCCACCGGCCGTACTGCCGTACGATGCGGGGCCGCTGCCTGGCGCACGGGGGGCCTCAATGTCATCCATGCTGCCATCGCTTTCCCCATCGCGGTGACTGTCTCGCGGGCTGGCGTAAGCGGCATTGGTCTTCATAAAGACCGGTGCCCCGCCGCCGCTGCCGCCGGCACTGCCGCCGCGTCCAGCGGCGCCGTCGGCCGACATACGTTTGGCCGCCAGGCCGCCACCAACACCAACACCGGGGCTGGCGGCGGGGGAGGGCCCGGCGGAGCCGCCGTAACGGAACCCGGCCCCCGCCGCCGCAACGGCGGTGGCCATGCCGGGGGCGGCGGCGCTGCCGCCGCTGGAAGGCGCGGAGGCGCGCCCTGTCAGGGTCGGCACGAAGTGCCCTCCCACGGGAACCGAAGCGGTGGCGGCGATGGGCGAGTCGCCCTCTGCAAGGAACTCGCGTGGCGGCCCGTGGCCCGCTGCCGGCCCCGCCGCCGCCGCGCCGCCGCCTGCGCTGGGAGTGTAGCCGTAGCCGGCGGCGGGGGAGTTTCCAGCGCTGGCGCTGACTGCCCTGCCGGCGCCGCCGGGGCTGTGCTTGCCGCCGCCGCCGCCGCCGCCAAAGACGCCACCGAACAGGCGGGACAGCGCGTTGCCTTGCGTCTTGCCGCCGGCCGCCGCTGCGGCGCCCGGGCCCGCCTCCGGGTCCACGGCAGGCCCCACGCCGGGGCCCGCGCCGGGCCCGGCGGGGCCCTTGCGGGCCTTGCCGCTATGCGTGCTCCCCGCCTCGCCCGGCACAAGCGGGGACACAGGGGAGGCGGCGGCGGCGGTGCCGCCGCCAGAGCCAGCTCCGAAGAAGCGGCGGAGGCCGGCGGGGGACTTTCCGGCCCCCGCGCCCGCGCCCGCGCCTGCGGCTACGCCCGTTGCGAAACCCGCGCCCGCACCCGCGGCTGGGGCAGCGGTTGTGTGTGCGGGCTCCGAGGCCAGGGGTGTGTCGGGGAGGTCATCAATGATAGTCTCCTGGCGGAGGGAGCGACGCGAGAACAAGGGCGAAAGGTGAAGGAGGAAAGGGGCTAAGGGCAAGCCTCGAGCCTGCAACGTGCGAGCCTTCGCCCCCCTTCCGCGCGCTGATGCGGATCTCGCCGATGCGGATCTCAATCTGCCGTGCCCGCACCCATCTCACCGGCAGCATGGGCACCTTGAGCGATGGCAGGCCCCCGCTCCCCCCTGCGCCGTACACCGCCGGGGAGGCCCCCAACGATCCATCTACGCCCTCTGCGCCGCAGCGGCTGGGCGCTCGCACGTACAGCCCGTTGTTAGAGGACCGCGCAGAGCTGCGCTCGCCGGCCTCCCTCGGGGCCTCAAGAACGAGGGCCTGGGCCCCGCTGGGCCCCGCTCCGTGGGCCCCGTAGGGCCCGTCGTGGAAGCGGAGCGGCGGCGGGCCCAAGGCGGTGAGTGGGGGGGAGCGCGGGGAGAGCGCCATCTGCGCCGCGAGCTCCCGGGCCAGGGCTGGCTCCAGGGAGGCGGTGTGCATGATGCCGGGGGGCGCGCTGGGAGCCAGCGCGGATCGCGGCCGCGCGGCGGCCGATCCAGATCCAGATCCAGATCCGGCGCCGGGCCCGGCGCCGGTGGGAACGTAACCGGAGTGTCGGGCCGTGACGGAGCCGGCGGCGAGGGAGTTGTGCTGCAGGGGCAAGGTCTCGGGTGAGGAGGGCTTGGCGAAGGACCCGGAAGCGGCCATGGCCCCGGCGGCGGCGGCGGCGGCAGCAGCGGGGTCGGAGCTTCGGCCGCCGCCGTGCTCAGCGCCGTCGGCGGACTCCAAGCCGCTCCCGGCAATGGCGGCACCGCCGACGAAGAAACCTCCGGCGGCGCCGGCGCCAGCGCTGGGGCCGGCGGCCGCGGAGGCGTCGAACGCGCCGCCAGCGCCGCCGTCGTACTCGTTGGAACCTGCGAGAAGGCGCGAGTGCCGGGCGCCGTGGCCCGCCGCGGCGGCGGCTGCAACCGCGGGGTCCTGGTCGTGCGGACCGTTCGTGGGCCTGGCGGCGGCCAAGTGGGGCCTGGCGGCGGCGGCGGCGCTGAAGCCCGCCGCCGACAGCGCCGCGTCGCCTTTGCCCGCCGCCGCTGCGCCGCCGGCGGCCTGGCCTCCGCCGCCGCCAGCGTCAGCCGCGCCGGGGGTGGCGAAGCCGCCCGCCGCCGCGCTGCCTCCGGAGCCGGCCGTGGCGGCTCCGCCAGCGCCGAACGCGCCGCCGGGGCCGCCCATGGCGGCTGCGATCAGCGCTGGCAGCAGCGACGGCGATCCGAAATTTCCAAACTGCACCTGGGTCCGCTCCCCGGGGGTGGGAGGCGTAGCGCCGCCCAGGACGTCGCCGCCCTCCCCCGGCCCCGCCCCTGCCCCTGGCTCGCCACCAGCTTCGGCCCAGTGGCCCGCGCCCGCCCCGCCCGCCGCAGCGCCGCCCGCGCCATCGGCGCCGGCGCCCGCGCCCGCCACTGCGCCAGCCGCAACGCCCGCCGCGCCCCCCTCTGCCACGTCAGCCTTGCCCGGCTCTGCGCCGGCCGTGACGTGAAAGCTGCGATTCTGTGGGGTCGAAGGGTGGGGGACGGGGAGGCCGGGTGAAGGGGTGAGGGCTCAGCTGGAGTGCTGTGACTGGAGCCTCGAGGGAGGCCAACCCAGTCAGCCCTTACGGCCGTCCGGTAAGGGCGCCGATACCTCCGCCACGCTCCAACCAACCCAACCACCCTCAACCAGCCTTAGGCAGCCCCACATACCCCATACCCGGGGGGGTACCCCGTACTACTCCCTACGCCCTACACCCTCGGCCACTCACCAACAGGCCCCAGCCAATCTTAACCGGTCTCATTCAGCCCCCCCTCACCTGGCGCCGCCGGTACACGAAGATTGCCGCCACCAGCGCCGCCAGGATCAGTGACCCGATCACGGCCGGCGCGATGATCCAGAGGTTGGAGGCGCCTTTCTTGGAGGAGCTGCTCTCACCGCCGCTCGCGCCCTGGGGGGACAAGGGAGGCGGGGCACGGGGAGGTCCGGGTGGAGAGGGAGAAGCAGGGGCCACCTGTGGAGTCAACCCTCGGGGTTCACCCCTTGGGAGAAGCAAGGAGCAGGGAAGCTATGCAGCTGAGCGGGGGATGAGGCGCCAGGGCCCAGATGCCTCCCAGCCCCGCAACAAGCCCCACCCCACCTGGAAGGCGGTGGCGGCTGAGGTGTCGTCGGCAACCGACAGAGCGGGCTGCACCGCGGACTGCGGGTGTGTAAGGCAAATGTGAGGGCACGAGAGCAAAAGAGCCGGATGGGACAGAGTGATCGGGCGGATGGATGCCAGAGGTGATTACCCGCCCGTGCCTGGTCAACCCATGCCCACAACGCTGCCGTTCTCTTGTCGACATTCGACCCCTCCCCAAACCGGCCAAGCACCCCAAGCTCCAAGAAACCCATCCCTCTGCTCACCTGCGTGCAGGAGGAGGTGGCTCCTCCGCCGATGGAGGTGGCCAGGGCCGCCGTGAGCTGCTGGCAGGACACAGAGCCAGTGCTGAAGGACACGGCGCGTAGCTGTGGGCGTCGAGGA
Organism: Edaphochlamys debaryana; assembly: GCA_016858145.1. NCBI lineage: Eukaryota > Viridiplantae > Chlorophyta > Chlorophyceae > Chlamydomonadales > Edaphochlamys > Edaphochlamys debaryana. The sequence continues at coordinate 310,858 of JAEHOE010000106.1, read as the reverse complement.
AGAGTGGAGGAACGGGCCAAGAACGGGAGGCTCAGGGTTGAGGGATTTCACGCACACAAGAAATGGGCGACGGTGGGGTCAAGGCACGGAACAAAGCACGATACACCCGTCCACGGCAAAGTCCGGACGCGGCGGGCCGGCAAAGCGAGGGCCCATCGGGCCCATTCTGGCCCAGCCAGGCCCAGCGATGCCCAGGCAGGCCCAGGCAGGCCCACGCTCACCGCCGACCCGGTGGTCGCCCAGCTGCCCTCGAGCAGGCCCAGGGGGCACACCCCCTTGACCCCTGTGGAGATGGCGCTGTACACGTCCTGCCTCAGCGAGCTCAGGTCCACAGAGGGGGCCACCTGCGGGGGAGGAGGGGGAAAGGAGCGGGGGAGCGCGTGTGTGTTTCGTGCGTGCGTGCCGGCTGGCGCTGTACACGTCCTCCCTCAGCGAGGCCAGGTTCACAGAGGGGGCCACCTGGGGCAATAAGGTGAGGGGAATGGTACGGGAAACCAGGTATGCGCTAGGGTGGTACATGCAGATAGGGTTTTGCTGTAAGAAGGTGACGGGTGTCACGGCAGGAGCAGAGCGGGGTGCGGGGTGCAGGGGCGGCCGTAGGGGTAGGGACAAGGCGGCGCTCACGACTGCTGGTGGGGGCATGCGGCGCACGCAGGAACGGGGCCGCAGCCCGCAGGCCTCACCTCGAACCGTACTGTGGTGGTGACCTCCGGAAGGCACTGCAGCGGGGCGAGGGAGGAGGCAGAGGGAAGTCGAGCGGACGGAAGTTACATGTTGCTGACAAGGTGTGGAGCAGGAGCACGGGCAGGCACTAGCAGCCCTGAGCTGCCAACACACGACCAAAGACACCGCAACCGGCCCGACCCCAGCCACAAGCCTGTCAATACTCAAGACGAGGCACGCCCTAACCCCACCCTTCCCAGCTCACATCCTGCCTCAGCAGCCGGTGCCGCCAAACCTCCAGCGCCGCGCCCGGCTCCGACTCATTCCCTGCAAGCGCCTGCCGCCGAGTCCTTCCGTTACAGCCCTGAGTCGAGACGGTAGCCTGATAGGGGATGCGAGCCGCCAGATTGGCGTTCATAACACCCTGAATGGAGCCGTCGCAGTCGGCGTAATCCGAGTCGCCGGTTAGGCCCATGGTCGCATCGAGGAAGTTGGAAATGGAGATTGAGAGGGTGCCGTTGAGCGTGTCGTTGCCGGGAAGAGTGTCGTTGGCCGAAAACGTAACGTTTTCAAACGTAATGACGGTTTCAGTGAGGGCCTCTGTGGGGGAGGCGGGCGGAGGGGACGTGCTGACGGGAGACGCGGGTGGAGGGGGAGACGGAGGTGGGCTCTCGGGTGGAGGAACGGAAGGCGATGGGGGTACCGGTAGAGCCGGGGTAGGCGAGGGAGGAACGGGAGGTTGAGAGGTACTGGGAGGAGGAGCCGTCGAGTCGGACGACGCCGGCGAAGACGGCGGTGTTGTGGAGGAGACGGGGGGAGGAGGCACGGACGCATCAGGGGAGGAGGAGGGTGGAGGGGTGGTGGAGGAGACAGGCGGAGGAGGCACTGACGCGTCAGGCGAGGAGGCGGGTGGAGGGGTCATGGAGGAGACGGAGGGCGGAGGCACGGACGCATCAGGCGAGGAGGAGGGTGGAGGGGTCGTGGAGGAGGCGGGGGGCGGAGGCACGGACGCATCAGGCGAGGAGGAGGGTGGAGGGGTCGTGGAGGAGACCGGGGGAGGTAGCACGGACGCATCAGGCGAGGAGGCGGGTGGAGGGGTCGTGGAGGAGACGGGGGGCGGAGGCACGGACGCATCAGGGGAGGAGGAGGGTGGAGGGGTGGTGGAGGAGACGGGCGGAGGAGGCACGGACGCATCAGGCGAGGAGGAGGGTGGAGGGGTGGTGGAGGAGACCAGGGGAGGAGGCACGGACGCATCAGGCGAGGAGGCGGGTGGAGGGGTCATGGAGGAGACCGGGGGAGGTAGCACGGACGCACCAGGCGAGGAGGCGGGTGGAGGGATGGTGGAGGAGGCGGGGGGCGGAGGCACGGACGCATCAGGGGAGGAGGCGGGTGGAGGGGTCGTGGAGGAGACGGGCGGAGGAGGCACGGACGCATCAGGGGAGGAGGAGGGTAGAGGGGTGGTGGAGGAGACCAGGGGAGGAGGCACTGACGCGTCAGGCAAGGAGGCGGGTGGAGGGGTCGTGGAGGAGGCGGGGGACGGAGGCACGGACGCATCAGGGGAGAAGGAGGGTGGAGGGGTGGTAGAGACGGGTGGACGAGGCACGGACGCATCAGGCGAGGAGGCGGGTGGAGGGGTCATGGAGGAGACGAAGGGCGGAGGCGCGGACGCATCAGGGGAGGAGGCGGGTGGAGGGGTCGTGGAGGAGGCGGGGGGAGAAGGCACGGACGCATCAGGGGGGGAGGAGGGTGAAGGGGTGGTGGAGAAGACGGGGGGCGGAGGCACGGACGCATCAGGGGAGGAGGAGAGGGGAGGGGTCGTGGGGGAGACGGAGGGCGGAGGCACGGACGGGTAGGGCGAGGAAGATGAGGGCGGGGTCGTGGAGGAGGCGAGGGAAGGAGGAAAAGACGTCTCGGGCGCGGAGGACGGCGGAGGATGTGTGGAGGAGGCGGGAGGAGGCATCGAGCCATCAGAGGAGGGGGAGGACGGCGAAGGTGTGGAGGAGGCGGGAGGAGGCATCGAGCCATCAGAGGAGGGGGAGGACGGCGAAGGTGTGGAGGAGGCGGGAGGAGGCATCGAGCCATCAGAGGAGGGGGAGGACGGTGAAGGCGTGGAGGAGGCGGGAGGAGGCATCGAGCCATCAGAGGAGGGGGAGGACGGCGAAGGCGTGGAGGAGGCGGGAGGAGGCATCGAGCCATCAGAGGAGGGGGAGGACGGCAAAGGCGTGGAGGAGGCGGGAGGAGGCATCGAGCCATCAGAGGAGGGGGAGGACGGCGAAGGCGTGGAGGAGGCGGGAGGAGGCATCCAGCCATCAGAGGAGGGGGAGGACGGCGAAGGTGTGGAGGAGGCGGGAGGAGGCATCGAGCCATCAGAGGAGGGGGAGGACGGCGAAGGTGTGGAGGAGGCGGGAGGAGGCATCGAGCCATCAGAGGAGGGGGAGGACGGTGAAGGCGTGGAGGAGGCGGGAGGAGGCATCGAGCCATCAGAGGAGGGGGAGGACGGCGAAGGCGTGGAGGAGGCGGGAGGAGGCATCGAGCCATAAGAGGACGGGGAGGACGGCGAAGGCGTGGAGGAGGCGGGAGGAGGCATCGAGCCATCAGAGGAGGGGGAGGACGGCGAAGGCGTGGAGGAGGCGGGGAGGAGGCATCGAGCCATCAGAGGAGGGGGAGGACGGTGAAGGCGTGGAGGAGGCGGGAGGAGGCATCGAGCCATCAGAGGAGGGGGAGGACGGCGAAGGTGTGGAGGAGGCGGGAGGAGGCATCGAGCCATCAGAGGAGGGGGAGGACGGCGAAGGTGTGGAGGAGGCGGGAGGAGGCATCGAGCCATCAGAGGAGGGGGGAGGACGGCGAGGGCGTGGAGGAGGCGGGGAGGAGGCATCGAGCCATCAGGGGAGGGGGGAGGACGGCGAAGGCGTGGAGGAGGCGGGAGGAGGCATCGAGCCATCAGAGGAGGGGGAGGACGGCGAAGGTGTGGAGGAGGCGGGAGGAGGCATCCAGCCATCAGAGGAGGGGGAGGACGGTGAAGGTGTGGAGGAGGCGGGAGGAGGCATCCAGCCATCAGAAGAGGGGGAAGACGGTGAAGGCGTGGAGGAGGCGGGAGGAGGCATCGAGCCATCAGAGGAGGGGGAGGACGGTGAAGGCGTGGAGGAGGCGGGAGGAGGCATCGAGCCATCAGAGGAGGGGGAGGACGGCGAAGGCGTGGAGGAGGCGGGAGGAGGCATCGAGCCATCAGAGGAGGGGGAGGACGGCGAAGGCGTGGAGGAGGCGGGAGGAGGCATCGAGCCATCAGAGGAGGGGGAGGACGGTGAAGGCGTGGAGGAGGCGGGAGGAGGCATCGAGCCATCAGAGGAGGGGGAGGACGGCGAAGGTGTGGAGGAGGCGGGAGGAGGCATCGAGCCATCAGAGGAGGGGGAGGACGGCGAAGGTGTGGAGGAGGCGGGAGGAGGCATCGAGCCATCAGAGGAGGGGGAGGACGGCGAAGGCGTGGAGGAGGCGGGAGGAGGCATCGAGCCATCAGGGGAGGGGGAGGACGGCGAAGGCGTGGAGGAGGCGGGAGGAGGCATCGAGCCATCAGAGGAGGGGGAGGACGGCGAAGGTGTGGAGGAGGCGGGAGGAGGCATCCAGCCATCAGAGGAGTGGGAGGACGGTGAAGGCGTGGAGGAGGCGGGAGGAGGCATCCAGCCATCAGAAGAGGGGGAAGACGGTGAAGGCGTGGAGGAGGCGGGAGGAGGCATCGAGCCATCAGAGGAGGGGGAGGACGGTGAAGGCGTGGAGGAGGCGGGAGGAGGCATCGAGCCATCAGAGGGAGGGGGAGGACGGCGAAGGCGTGGAGGAGGCGGGAGGAGGCATCGAGCCATCAGAGGAGGGGGAGGACGGCGAAGGTGTGGAGGAGGCGGGAGGAGGCATCGAGCCATCAGAGGAGGGGGAGGACGGCGAAGGCGTGGAGGAGGCGGGAGGAGGCATCCAGCCATCAGAGGAGGGGGAGGACGGTGAAGGTGTGGAGGAGGCGGGAGGAGGCATCGAGCCATCAGAGGAGGGGGAGGACGGCGAAGGTGTGGAGGAGGCGGGAGGAGGCATCGAGCCATCAGAGGAGGGGGAGGACGGCGAAGGTGTGGAGGAGGCGGGAGGAGGCATCGAGCCATCAGAGGAGGGGGAGGACGGCGAAGGTGTGGAGGAGGCGGGAGGAGGCATCGAGCCATCAGAGGAGGGGGAGGACGGCGAAGGTGTGGAGGAGGCGGGAGGAGGCATCCAGCCATCAGAGGAGGGGGAGGACGGCGAAGGTGTGAAGGAGGCGGGAGGAGGCATCGAGCCATCAGAGGAGGGGGGAGGACGGCGAAGGCGTGGAGGAGGCGGGAGGAGGCATCGAGCCATCAGAGGAGGGGGAGGACGGCGAAGGCGTGGAGGAGGCGGGAGGAGGCACCGAGCCATCAGAGGAGGGGGAGGACGGCGAAGGCGTGGAGGAGGCGGGAGGAGGCATCGAGCCATCAGAGGAGGGGGAGGACGGTGAAGGCGTGGAGGAGGCGGGAGGAGGCATCGAGCCATCAGAGGAGGGGGAGGACGGGCGAAGGTGTGGAGGAGGCGGGAGGAGGCATCGAGCCATCAGAGGAGGGGGAGGACGGCGAAGGTGTGGAGGAGGCGGGAGGAGGCATCGAGCCATCAGAGGAGGGGGAAGACGGTGAAGGCGTGGAGGAGGCGGGAGGAGGCATCGAGCCATCAGAGGAGGGGGAGGACGGCAAAGGCGTGGAGGAGGCGGGAGGAGGCATCGAGCCATCAGAGGAGGGGGAGGACGGCGAAGGCGTGGAGGAGGCGGGAGGAGGCATCGAGCCATCAGAGGAGGGGGGAGGACGGCGAAGGTGTGGAGGAGGCGGGAGGAGGCATCGAGCCATCAGAGGAGGGGGAGGACGGCAAAGGCGTGGAGGAGGCGGGAGGAGGCATCGAGCCATCAGAGGAGGGGGAGGACGGCGAAGGTGTGGAGGAGGCGGGAGGAGGCATCGAGCCATCAGAGGAGGGGGAGGACGGCGAAGGTGTGGAGGAGGCGGGAGGAGGCATCGAGCCATCAGAGGAGGGGGAGGACGGCGAAGGTGTGGAGGAGGCGGGAGGAGGCATCGAGCCATCAGAGGAGGGGGAGGACGGCGAAGGCGTGGAGGAGGCGGGAGGAGGCATCGAGCCATCAGAGGAGGGGGAGGACGGCGAAGGTGTGGAGGAGGCGGGAGGAGGCATCCAGCCATCAGAGGAGGGGGAGGACGGCGAAGGTGTGAAGGAGGCGGGAGGAGGCATCGAGCCATCAGAGGAGGGGGAGGACGGCGAAGGCGTGGAGGAGGCGGGAGGAGGCATCCAGCCATCAGAGGAGGGGGAGGGCGGCGAAGGCGTGGAGGAGGCGGGAGGAGGCATCGAGCCATCAGAGGAGGGGGAGGACGGCGAAGGTGTGGAGGAGGCGGGAGGAGGCATCGAGCCATCAGAGGAGGGGGAGGACGGCGAAGGTGTGGAGGAGGCGGGAGGAGGCATCCAGCCATCAGAGGAGGGGGAGGACGGTGAAGGCGTGGAGGAGGCGGGAGGAGGCATCGAGCCATCAGAGGAGGGGGAGGACGGCGAAGGCGTGGAGGAGGCGGGAGGAGGCATCCAGCCATCAGAGGAGGGGGAGGACGGCGAAGGTGTGGAGGAGGCGGGAGGAGGCATCGAGCCATCAGAGGAGGGGGAGGACGGCGAAGGTGTGGAGGAGGCGGGAGGAGGCATCGAGCCATCAGAGGAGGGGGAGGACGGCGAAGGTGTGAAGGAGGCGGGAGGAGGCATCGAGCCATCAGAGGAGGGGGGAGGACGGCGAAGGTGTGGAGGAGGCGGGAGGAGGCATCGAGCCATCAGAGGAGGGGGAGGACGGCGAAGGCGTGGAGGAGGCGGGAGGAGGCATCGAGCCATCAGAGGAGGGGGAGGACGGCGAAGGTGTGGAGGAGGCGGGAGGAGGCATCCAGCCATCAGAGGAGGGGGGAGGACGGCGAAGGTGTGAAGGAGGCGGGAGGAGGCATCGAGCCATCAGAGGAGGGGGAGGACGGCGAAGGCGTGGAGGAGGCGGGAGGAGGCATCCAGCCATCAGAGGAGGGGGAGGGCGGCGAAGGCGTGGAGGAGGCGGGAGGAGGCATCGAGCCATCAGAGGAGGGGGAGGACGGCGAAGGTGTGGAGGAGGCGGGAGGAGGCATCGAGCCATCAGAGGAGGGGGAGGACGGCGAAGGTGTGGAGGAGGCGGGAGGAGGCATCGAGCCATCAGAGGAGGGGGAGGACGGCGAAGGCGTGGAGGAGGCGGGAGGAGGCATCGAGCCATCAGAGGAGGGGGAGGACGGTGAAGGCGTGGAGGAGGCGGGAGGAGGCATCGAGCCATCAGAGGAGGGGGAGGACGGCGAAGGCGTGGAGGAGGCGGGAGGAGGCATCCAGCCATCAGAGGAGGGGGAGGACGGCGAAGGTGTGGAGGAGGCGGGAGGAGGCATCGAGCCATCAGAGGAGGGGGGAGGACGGCGAAGGTGTGGAGGAGGCGGGAGGAGGCATCGAGCCATCAGAGGAGGGGGGAGGACGGGCGAAGGTGTGGAGGAGGCGGGAGGAGGCATCGAGCCATCAGAGGAGGGGGAGGACGGCGAAGGCGTGGAGGAGGCGGGAGGAGGCATCGAGCCATCAGAGGAGGGGGAGGACGGCAAAGGCGTGGAGGAGGCGGGAGGAGGCATCGAGCCATCAGAGGAGGGGGAGGACGGCGAAGGCGTGGAGGAGGCGGGAGGAGGCATCGAGCCATCAGAGGAGGGGGGAGGACGGCGAAGGTGTGGAGGAGGCGGGAGGAGGCATCCAGCCATCAGAGGAGGGGGAGGACGGCGAAGGTGTGGAGGAGGCGGGAGGAGGCATCCAGCCATCAGAGGAGGGGGAGGACGGCGAAGGTGTGAAGGAGGCGGGAGGAGGCATCGAGCCATCAGAGGAGGGGGAGGACGGCGAAGGCGTGGAGGAGGCGGGAGGAGGCATCGAGCCATCAGGGGAGGGGGGAAGGACGGCAAAGGCGTGGAGGAGGCGGGAGGAGGCATCGAGCCATCAGAGGAGGGGGAGGACGGCGAAGGTGTGGAGGAGGCGGGAGGAGGCATCGAGCCATCAGAGGAGGGGGAGGACGGTGAAGGCGTGGAGGAGGCGGGAGGGAGGCATCGAGCCATCAGAGGAGGGGGAAGACGGTGAAGGCGTGGAGGAGGCGGGAGGAGGGCATCGAGCCATCAGAGGAGGGGGAGGACGGCGAAGGCGTGGAGGGAGGCGGGAGGAGGCATCGAGCCATCAGAGGAGGGGGGAGGACGGTGAAGGCGTGGAGGAGGCGGGAGGAGGCATCGAGGCATCAGAGTAGGGGGAGGACGGCGAAGGCGTGGAGGAGGCGGGAGGAGGCATCGAGCCATCAGAGGAGGGGGAGGACGGCAAAGGTGTGGAGGAGGCGGGAGGAGGCATCGAGCCATCAGAGGAGGGGGAGGACGGCGAAGGCGTGGAGGAGGCGGGAGGAGGCATCGAGCCATCAGAGGAGGGGGAGGACGGTGAAGGCGTGGAGGAGGCGGGAGGAGGCATCGAGCCATCAGAGGAGGGGGAGGACGGCGAAGGCGTGGAGGAGGCGGGAGGAGGCATCGAGCCATCAGAGGAGGGGGGAGGACGGCGAAGGCGTGGAGGAGGCGGGAGGAGGCATCGAGCCATCAGGGGAGGGGGAGGACGGCGAAGGCGTGGAGGAGGCGGGAGGAGGCATCGAGCCATCAGGGGAGGGGGAGGACGGCAAAGGCGTGGAGGAGGCGGGAGGAGGCATCGAGCCATCAGAGGAGGGGGAGGACGGCGAAGGTGTGGAGGAGGCGGGAGGAGGCATCCAGCCATCAGAGGAGGGGGAGGACGGTGAAGGCGTGGAGGAGGCGGGAGGAGGCATCCAGCCATCAGAGGAGGGGGAGGACGGTGAAGGTGTGGAGGAGGCGGGAGGAGGCATCCAGCCATCAGAGGAGGGGGAGGACGGCGAAGGCGTGGAGGAGGCGGGAGGAGGCATCGAGCCATCAGAGGAGGGGGAGGACGGTGAAGGCGTGGAGGAGGCGGGAGGAGGCATCGAGGCATCAGAGTAGGGGGAGGACGGCGAAGGCGTGGAGGGAGGCGGGAGGAGGCATCGAGCCATCAGAGGAGGGGGAGGACGGCGAAGGTGTGGAGGAGGCGGGAGGAGGCATCGAGCCATCAGAGGAGGGGGAGGACGGCGAAGGCGTGGAGGAGGCGGGGAGGAGGCATCGAGCCATCAGAGGAGGGGGAGGACGGCGAAGGTGTGGAGGAGGCGGGAGGAGGCATCGAGCCATCAGAGGAGGGGGAGGACGGCGAAGGTGTGGAGGAGGCGGGAGGAGGCATCGAGCCATCAGAGGAGGGGGAGGACGGCGAAGGCGTGGAGGAGGCGGGAGGAGGCATCGAGCCATCAGAGGAGGGGGAGGACGGCGAAGGCGTGGAGGAGGCGGGGAGGAGGCATCGAGCCATCAGAGGAGGGGGGAGGACGGCGAAGGTGTGGAGGAGGCGGGAGGAGGCATCGAGCCATCAGAGGAGGGGGAGGACGGCGAAGGTGTGGAGGAGGCGGGAGGAGGCATCGAGCCATCAGAGGAGGGGGAGGACGGCGAAGGCGTGGAGGAGGCGGGAGGAGGCATCGAGCCATCAGAGGAGGGGGAGGACGGCGAAGGTGTGGAGGAGGCGGGAGGAGGCATCGAGCCATCAGAGGAGGGGGAGGACGGCGAAGGTGTGGAGGAGGCGGGAGGAGGGCATCGAGCCATCAGAGGAGGGGGAGGACGGCGAAGGCGTGGAGGAGGCGGGAGGAGGCATCGAGCCATCAGAGGAGGGGGAGGACGGCGAAGGCGTGGAGGAGGCGGGAGGAGGCATCGAGCCATCAGAGGAGGGGGAGGACGGCGAAGGTGTGGAGGAGGCGGGAGGAGGCATCGAGCCATCAGAGGAGGGGGAGGACGGCGAAGGTGTGGAGGAGGCGGGAGGAGGGCCATCGAGCCATCAGAGGAGGGGGAGGACGGCGAAGGTGTGGAGGAGGCGGGAGGAGGCATCGAGCCATCAGAGGAGGGGGAGGACGGCGAAGGCGTGGAGGAGGCGGGAGGAGGCATCGAGCCATCAGAGGAGGGGGAGGACGGCGAAGGCGTGGGAGGAGGCGGGAGGAGGCATCGAGCCATCAGAGGAGGGGGAGGACGGCGAAGGTGTGGAGGAGGCGGGAGGAGGCATCGAGCCATCAGAGGAGGGGGAGGGACGGCGAAGGCGTGGAGGAGGCGGGGAGGAGGCATCGAGCCATCAGAGGAGGGGGAGGACGGCGAAGGTGTGGAGGAGGCGGGAGGAGGCATCGAGCCATCAGAGGAGGGGGAGGACGGCGAAGGTGTGGAGGAGGCGGGAGGAGGCATCGAGCCATCAGAGGAGCGGGAGGACGGTGAAGACGGGGGAACTGGCTCAGGGCTTGGGCTAGGCTTCCCAGTCTTGGGGCTGGGGACAGGCTCGGGGCTTGGGCTGGGCTTCCCAGTCTTGGGGCTGGGGACAGGCTCAGGGCTTGGGCTAGGCTTCCCAGTCTTGGGGCTGGGAACCGGCTCAGGGCTTGGGCTAGGCTTCCCAGTCTTGGGGCTGGGGACCGGCTCAGGTCGTGGGCTGGGCTTCCCAGTCTTGGGGCTTGGAACCGGCTCAGGACTTGGGCTAGGCTTCCCAGTCTTGGGGCTTGGCACGGGGCTCGGGCTGGGCTTCCCGGTCTTCGGGCTTGACACGGGGCTTGGGCTAGGCTTCCCAGTCTTGGGGCTGGGGACAGGCTCAGGGCTTGGGCTGGGCTTCCCGGTCTTGGGGCTTGGCACGGGGCTCGGGCTGGGCTTCCCAGTCTTGGGGTTGGGGACAGGCTCAGGGCTTGGGCTGGGCTTCCCAGTCTTGGGGCTTGGAACCGGCTCAGGGCTTGGGCTGGGCTTTCCAGTCTTGGGGCTGGGGACAGGCTCAGGGCTTGGGCTAGGCTTCCCAGTCTTGGGGCTGGGGACAGGCTCCGGGCTTGGGCTGGGCTTCCCAGTCTTGGGGCTTGGAACCGGCTCAGGGCTTGGGCTAGGCTTCCCAGTCTTGGGGCTGGGAACCGGCTCAGGGCTTGGGCTAGGCTTCCCAGTCTTGGGGCTGGGGACCGGCTCAGGTCTTGGGCTAGGCTTCCCAGTCTTGGGGCTGGGAACTGGCTCAGGGCTTGGGCTAGGCTTCCCAGTCTTGGGGCTGGGGACAGGCTCGGGGCTTGGGCTGGGCTTCCCAGTCTTGGGGCTGGGGACAGGCTCGGGGCTTGGGCTAGGCTTCCCAGTCTTGGGGCTGGGAACCGGCTCAGGGCTTGGGCGAGGCTTCCCAGTCTTGGGGCTGGGGACCGGCTCAGGTCGTGGGCTGGGCTTCCCAGTCTTGGGGCTTGGAACCGGCTCAGGACTTGGGCTAGGCTTCCCAGTCTTGGGGCTTGGCACGGGGCTCGGGCTGGGCTTCCCGGTCTTGGGGCTTGACACGGGGCTTGGGCTAGGCTTCCTAGTCTTGGGGCTGGGGACAGGGTCAGGGCTTGGGCTGGGCTTCCCGGTCTTGGGGCTTGGCACGGGGCTCGGGCTGGGCTTCCCGGTCTTGAGGCTTGACACGGGGCTTGGGCTAGGCTTCCCAGTCTTGGGGCTGGGGACAGGCTCAGGGCTTGGGCTGGGCTTCCCAGTCTTGGGGCTTGGAACCGGCTCAGGGCTTGGGCTGGGCTTTCCAGTTATGGGGCTGGGGACAGGCTCAGGGGTTGGGCTAGGCTTCCCAGTCTTGGGGCTGGGAACCGGCTCGGGGCTTGGGCTGGGCTTCCCAGTCTTGGGGCTTGGCACGGGGCTTGGGCTAGGCTTCCCAGTCTTGGGGCTGGGGACCCGCTCAGGGCTTGGGGTGGGCTTCCCAGTCTTGGGGCTTGGCACGGGGCTCGGGCTGGGCTTTCCAGCCTTGGGGCTGGGGACCGGCTCAGCGCTTGGGCTAGGCTTCCCAGTCTTGGGGCTGGGGACAGGCTCGGGGCTTGGGCTGGGCTTCCCGGTCTTTGGGCTTGGCACGGGGTTTGGGCTAGGCTTCCCAGTCTTGGGGCTGGGGCTTGGCACGGGGCTTGGGCTGGGCTTCCCAGTCTTGGGGCTTGGCACGGGGCTTGGGCTGGGCTTTCCAGTCTTGGGGCTGGGGACAGGCTCAGGGCTTGGGCTGGGCTTCCCGGTCTTGGGGCTTGGCATGGGGCTCGGGCTGGGCTTTCCAGTCTTGGGGCTGGGGACCGGCTCAGGGCTTGGGCTAGGCTTCCCAGTCTTGGGGCTGGGGACAGGCTCGGGGCTTGGGCTGGGCTTTCCGGTCTTGGGGCTTGACACGGGGCTTGGGCTAGGCTTCCCAGTCTTGGGGCTGGGGACCGGCTCAGGGCTTGGGCTGGGCTTCCCAGTCTTGGGGCTGGGGACCGGCTCGGGACTTGGGCTGGGCTTCGGGCTTGGGCTTGGAGAGGGGCTCGGGCTCGGCTTTCCTGTCTTTGGACTGGGCACCGGGCTTGGGCTTGGGGTGGGGCTTGGGCTCGGCTTCGGGCTTGGGCTTGGCACGGGGCTTGGGCTTGGCTTCCCTGTCTTTGGACTGGGCACCGGGATGGGGCTTGGGGTGGGGCTTGGGCTCAGGCTTGGGCTTGGGCTCAGGCTTGGGCTTGGGGTGGGGCTTGGGCTCAGGCTTGGGCTCGGGCTTGGGCTCGGGCTTGGGCTCGGGCTCGGCTTTGGGCTCGGGCTTGGCTTTGGGCTCGGGCTCGGGCTCGGGCTCGGGCTTGGGCTCGGGCTCGGGCTCGGGCTCGGGCTCGGGCTCGGGCTCGGGCTCGGGCTCGGGCTCGGGCTCGGGCTCGGGCTCGGCTCGGGCTCGGGCTCGGGCTCGGGCTCGGGCTCGGGCTCGGGCTCGGGCTCGGGCTCGGGCTCGGGCTCGGGCTCGGGCTCGGGCTGGGGCTCGGGCTTGGGCTCGGGACTGGGCTCGGGCTCGGGCTCGGGCTCGGGCTTGGGCTCGGGCTTGGGCTCGGGACTGGGCTCGGGACTGGGCTGGGGGCTGGGCTTGAGCTTGGCTTAGGGCTCGGACTGGGTACCGTCCCTCCAGGGCTTGGTGTTGAGGAGGGCCCCGGGGAAGAGCCTGGTGTCGCGCAAGGGAAGATGCTTGGGCTTGGGCGTGGCACGGAAAACGTCCAGAGACACTCGTTTGCCTGGCTGCCTGTCGCACAACCAGCCCTCACGAACCCGAACGTCCGGGGTCCCTGCGTGGGAGGGAAGGACGCACGCCATGGGATGGATGTGGGTCAGGGCCGAGCATGAGCATGAATTTAAGGGCGCACTTGGCAGTTCCGACACGACCACGGCGCCTGTGCTCTCTTTCTGAAACCCTTAGATGATGACCGAAGGCACGAGACAGACTCCAGGCAAGGTGCTGACATGGAGCGGCGCGTGGCGTTCAACTTGATTCAAGCCGCTCGGGGGGTGATGCGCTCTGCCCTTCCCGAGAATCAATCTCCAACTCGATCCCGCTCATCCCCTTCGTGTCAGAAGAATGCTGCGGACCCGTGCGCTGCATGGGACGCGGCCCCCGCCTGACTCACCTGGCACGTGGCAGCGAGCCCGTTCAGCGTGTACGACAGGGGCTCGGTGCCGGCTGCAGCGACAGCGGCGGGGTCGGGGGCGTATGGTGAGTGAACGCAGGGGGAGCCAAGGAGCAGGATCACGCCGCCTGTGAAGCGCGGTACCGGTACGGGTGCGCTGGAGGCGTGCATCAGCCTGGACCGCGACTCACATTCGAGGCAGGGGTTGTTTCCGTCCTTGACGGTGAAGCGGACGGGGACGGAGGCCTCGCCGTCGGCCCACCGCACCCACTGGCAGAACGCAGCTGGAATTCGAGAGGGGGCAGAGCGGGGCAGATGGAAGGCAGCGGTGAGAGCCGGGACGGGTCAGGGCCTGGACGTGCTTCACACCCCATATCTACGCCGCGAGCCGGTGTTGTCCGCAATGCCCATACGGGCGGCGCCAAGGGTGAGAGCTGCTTCCATGGTCAGCAAGGTTACAGCTGGAGCCCCTCCCCATGTCTGTTTCGTAGTCTTTGTACATGCATCTTACGCAGTTGCCCTCACCATTGGCTCGGCCCTTCAGCGAGTCAGGCTCAAGCCCCTGGGCCTCGAGCATTGAGCCCCTCCGCCCTTCCCTGACTCTTGCAATGGCCCTGGCCCTGGGAAGTAGCGCGTGTGATACCCGCAGCCAGCGCACCTGAGAGGCCGCCCTGCCAATCGTTCCGCTTGAACGTCTGACCCGTCGCCGGTGCAAGGCCGTCGCCTGGGATGACTGGGAAAGACATATCCGCCGCGCACACATGCGACAGGGTTTCCGAGCCGGCCCGCTTCCGGCAGTTGCGGCTGTTGTCCCACAGCAGGCAAACCTGCGGGGGCGGCAGGCAAGGCCAGGAGTAAGGGGATGGGGCACCCATCCGGGACCGCTGGCCTGAAGGGATGCCCGGAAAGGTAATTACGCGGCCCAGGAGTGGCCTGCTGCGGCAGGCAGTGTCGGCGCTCCGAAGGTACCGAGTTGTGCAGCCCGGCCCGCGCCAGCCCAGCCCGTGCCTGACAGTAAGTGTACGAGACGCCAGAAGCGTTCCGCGCGGTGCAGCGGTTCACGTAATTTATGTTGAGGCAGGCCTGCGGGGGTGGGACATGAGGACATCGGGAGGGCGGTGTGACGATGGCAGGGACCGTCAGGCGGCAGGGGTGCGGCAAGGGGCGCAAGCAAGCTCGGTAGCGGAGACGGGCTGGCGGTGGGCTCGCGTGGGCTGTGCCCGCGGGCGGCCAGCCGGCGGGAGCGGCGGGAGGCCGACGGGCACACGCTGAAACCCAAGGGTAGGTGTCTACCTGCAGCTCTTGTTCCCCATGCACTGCAGCCAGCACAACTCACCGCCTGGTCGATACAGCGAGAGGCGGGGCCGTTTTTGGGCGTCGCCTGGGTGAAATTGCCGCCTAAGAAGGAACAGACGGTGGCGTCCTGCAGCTTCCGGCGCTCAACGAGGTCCTGTACTCCTTCTAGGTTTACTGTTTCCATCGGCGCGGCGTTGACCTCAGGCGCATGTGGCATGGCCACCGCCGACCACGAGCTCCAAAAGAGCAAAAGAAGGCAAGATCCATGTATGCTAAGGAGAGCAGAAGCCCGGGCGCAGCGCCGTGGGGCCGGCAAAACAGCGACCTTGTGCTCCATTCTGCCTGCTCAGCGTGTCCGATCAATACCCCATGATCTTATGCTATAATTGACGCATATTCTGTGGAAACAACGCCGTTCCGAGCTGTCCTAGGTCAGGTAGAAGCGCTGTGTCGCCAACCTTCCACGTCTTTTGAACTCGATCGAATAGAAAAGCGGTCTATGTATCAGTGACACTTGTAGTATTGGGGCCCGTGTGCCGAGGTAGAGTGCGTTCGACAGGGAGGCAGGGCGAACCGGACTTCCACGCGGCCGGCACGCGAGCCGACCGGCCCAGAGGCCCCGCGAGGGGCTTCCTGATCTACCTTTTGATACCTTGGAATTACAAGTGGCCATAACCCCTCGCTGGCTTGAGCACCAGCTGCGGAACCGACAGGGGCATCTCGTCGTTTAGGACACCCCTTCGCACCCCTTCTTCAGGATCAGACCTGGCTGGACCATCGCAGGGCCATGGACAGGAGCGGTGAGGTTGCCGCCGCTCTGCAGCCCACGCGAGGCAGGCGCGGCAGTCTGCGGGCACCCAGGCCAACCCAGGCCCTCCAAGCCTCTCCAAGGAGGTCCAAGCGAGTCCAAGGCAACCCTCATGCCTGCCGGCCGGCCCTCTCCTAGGCCGTGCGCTTGCGCACTCGCTTGCCCTGCACCCCTGTTTTTAACCCTCGTGCACCCAGGCATCCGCACTCGCTTGCCTTGCACTTTCGCTTCAAACCCGGCATGGGCATGGATACACTCACGCATCCGCTGACGGAACGCTGGACACCATCCCTACTCAACACCAAACTACGCTTCGCTGGTGGCACTACTCTTGCTTTAAGCCTCAGTCACACAGGCAGGAATGCACTGCTGAGGGCACCCTGGGCACCATGCACCAATCATCAACACATCTTCACCGTGGCCGCTACGCGCCGCTCCTGGTCGCTGCTGCTCAACCCGACAAGTGAAGCCCCCATCCACCCGAAACCGACCTGGTGATTTCGTCCAGCTGACGGCAAGCAGGCACCATCCTTCATGAGGTGCAGGCCTTCTCGGCTCCTCAGCTCCTCGGGTGAGGTCGACGCATGGACGCACTGGAGAGGGAAGGGGAAGGGGAGAGGAGGGGAGTGGCGGGCGGGCGACTGGATCGTGCTAGGTTGACCCTGATTGGCAAGAAACGTCATCTTAGTCCCTTGCTCCTTGCCGCCGAACCTACTGGAGACGCAAAGGCTGAGAACGAGACACGACCGTATGAAGCAGATGCTTCCACACTCGCGACCGCGACAGACGCCCATCCACTCCACACGCGACGGCTCGACGAAGAGGGTCCATGCGAGCCTGGTTGCTCCTTAGTACTATCGCCTTCATAGCGATTACCGCCGGAGACGCGACAGAGGCCGACAACGGCGATAACTGCAGCAGTATCGCCTTCATCTTCAAGGCGTATACAGCGTCTCCCAGCCTAGTGGAGAGACTCGCCCTTGCACAGCAGCAGTTCACGGGTGAGCAGCGTCTAAACGGAGGAGAGGCAGTGGGTACCGTTACCCACCGCGCCATGAGCTGCGGGGCCCGGGTGCTCGCTGGAAGCTTGTAACACGAGGCATATGTGGGTTTCCGCGTTGACATTGGGTACTTGCGTATGCTTTGGGGGCTGGCACGACGTCCCCCGAGCTCGCGCTACTTGCCCTCGGGCCTGGTCGGGCCCAACACCTTGCCCGACCCTCCCGGTGGCCCTCCTATGCTGATACACCCTCATCCACCCCATGCACAATTATGTCGAGCAACACCACCCTCACCACCTGCTTTCCCTCTCCCTCACTAACCGTGTCCTCCTTGTCACCCCACGACCTCCGTCACTCCACAGCCTGTGGCGGCTACTTCCGAGTCATATACACCTTTCAGGACTTGGTCAATGGAACTCAGGTGCTGGGGCAGGTGGAAGGCCTGGCCAGGGGGGGCCAGGGGGGCCGGGACCCAGGCGAAGGGGGCCAGGGGGAGGGCGACACCCCGCAGCAGGTGGGGCCATTACTGACCGGACCGGACCGCGGCCGTGACTGCGGCGGTGAGCTGAAGCGCCTCCCTCGTCTACGACCGCCGTGTTGGTGTTCCCCGCCACCACCCCGGCCTTCAACCGGTCCCCCACCCGAATGCACCGGTCCTTGTGCTACCCGCCCTACCCGCCCAACCCTCGACCCCCCCCCCCCCCCCCCTGAATCCCCACCCCCGGCCCCCCCCCCTCCCTCCCTCGCCCTCCCCACTCTCTCACCCCCGGCCCCTCTCACTTCCTCCCTCTTCCTTCCCCCCGCCCGCCCACAGGAGGACCAAGCCGCTGCGGCCGCCAGGGCGGCGGCGGACGTTGGGGCGCTGCGGGCGGCGCTGGGGCGGGAGGCGGTCATAGGGCTGGGCCCGGCCGACTATGCCGTGGTGTTTGGAACGGAGTGGGCGCGGCTCAAGGAGCACGAGGGGCTCAGCGGCAAGTGGCCTAAGAACTTTCTGTGGACGCACTGCGACGCGCCCGAGCTCGCCTGGTGAGCGGTTGGCGGTTGGGTGGTTGGGCGGTTGGGGGAGAAGGGGGGGGGAGCAGGGCCTGGATGGGTCGCGGGTGAGCGCCGGGGAGCGTAGCGCACCTGGGCCGGTCGGATGCGGGGCATGCTGGGGGAGGGAAGGGAAGCCTGGCCACAACCCACGCCGCCAGCTCCCCATGTCTTGGCTTCCACATGCGGACCGTTGCGACGATGAGGAACCCCGCGGCCAAAGCTGGCCAGGCTTCCGATCCCACGGCTCCACCCCCTCTTGCCTGCCCCCCCAGGTTCGACATGTTCTCCAGGGACCTGCCCCTGACTGTGAAGCACGTGTGGACGGCGGAGTGGGACGTGGGGTGGACCGGCAGCCTGCCCGGCATCCTACTCACCTTCCCGCGGGATGCCGACTACATCTGCTTCGCGCACCGGACGTACGGCATCCGGCCGAGGCCCAACTGGACCTGGGCGGAGACGCGGTCCTGGTGAGGGCGGGGCAGGGTGGGCCCCATCCTGTCGGGTCCAGTGAGGCCCAAGGGGGGTTGGGCCGGGCCCGGCACAGGTCCTGGGGCCCATGGAGGCGCCTCCCTGGACCGCCCCAGATGACGCCCTACGCGCATAGGAGGGCTCCCCTTCTCTTACAGCTTCCTCCCTCCTTCCACACCTCCCATTCCTCCCCCGATCCGCCCCTCCGCCCCCCAAGGCTGGACCAGGGCGAGATCCGCCGCTGCGCCGTGTTCCTGACGCGCTGGAGCTGGGCCCTGCTGACGGCCTTCCGGGGGGAGACGCGGCTGGGACACATGCAGTACTGCGAGGTGGGCAGTCAGCGGGGGGCGGGGGCGGGGGAGGGGGCGGGGGGGGCTCGGGGGGGCAGAGAAGGCCGGGTGGAGAGGTGAGACGCGGATGGGGCACATCACACATGCAGCACTGCGAGGAGGGGGAATGGGGTGGAGGAAAGGGGGTAGAGCGGGGTGGATAAGGGGAAGGGCTAGGAGAGAGCGGTGTGTCAGGGGAGGGCTTGGGGGGGCATCATTGCGGGGGGTGGAGGGGTGGTGGCTGGCATGCGCAGGGTTAACGAGGAACGCCGCGAGGTCAGTGGCCCGCTCAACCCACCTCTCCGTCAGGCGCCTTCGTCTTTTCCGCTGGCCACGTCCCTTCTTGACCCCACCACCATTATCCCGCACCCTGCTATGATCCCGTCTTCGCTCTCACTCGACAATAACCGTTACCGCCCCCCTCCCCCAACCTCCCTCAGTCCCTCTCCCACCCTCCAGGCCTCGGGCGCATCCATCCGCCCGTCACAAAGCCGTGCCTGCCCCTTGCCCCCTGGCATCGGGCCCCCGCCTCACTCTGGGCCCCGCATCTTTCCCTCTTATCCCCCCCCTCTTACCTCCCCCCTCCCCCTTCTCTCCCTCCCCCCACCTCCCCCCCCCCTTGCCCCAGGCCTCGGGAGCGTCCATATGTGCAAAGCACAACCTGTGGTGCAGCATCGACACATTCAACGAGTCATCCCCGCTCATCGGCAAGACGCGCGCCGGCAAGGCCCTGTTCGCCTTCAACACCAAGATCCACGAGTCCACGTGGCGCCGGATCGAGCACGATGCCCGGATCCAGGGCTTCACGCAGGAGCGGCCGGGGCAGCTGTACCACAAGCTGCGCTTCGACGAGTAGGGACTCGGGCCCCGGCTGGGCCTGGGCCGGCTTGGGCTGGGCCCGCCTGGCGCCTCCCCAGGGACGTGTTGTCCGTTGGTCGGCTTTCGTGGATACGTATCTATGATCAGTGTCGGTATCCCAGCTCACAGGCGATTGTGACGCTTGGTGCATGCAAAGGCTCAGGCGATGTTGTGGTAGGGTATGAAGGCGGGGTGACTACTACACTGCGGCAAGGAGGCCCCATCAAGGGGCCCCACGGGTTTGATTCCGGCGGGTATTGTACATTCATGCTCCTGGGGGCCTGGTGTGCATAGCATATGATACTGTGTGCTGCAATGGGGCCATGATTCGGTCGTACGAGCAGGTGTGAGCAGGGGTCCGTGTTCCACGCATGGGTTCAAGCGAACGTGGCCAGGCCCAGGGCCGGCCCGCAACCATGTAGGAAGGGGGTGAGCGCAAGATGCAAGCGACGCAGGTAGTTTACGCCCCTTCAAGGTAGCTGTAAGCGTGTATGTGAGTCGGATCATCGGATGAGTTGAGGTACCTGGGGCGCGATAGAGCTATAGAGCCGTCAGGAGCTGTCGCCGGGAACCGCCCAAGACCCTGACGTCCAAACGCTAGCGTGCGCTGCCACCTGATTCACGCATCCCGCTGGATGCTGTACGGTGATCTGTGAGCCCCGGGCCCGCGGGCCGTGGTGTGTGGCTGTGTAGCTAGCGCGGTCAATGGCGGCCAGTGGAGTCAGATAGGTTGTTGTTACATAGGCTGATGCGGGCGGGGGCGTCCATGCATGTGGTGAAGTCGATACCACCGGCACCCATACCAACCATCGGCCCAACCACGGTCCTGAGGGACACTCCCCTTGGCGGCTCCCTAGCGTACGTACGGTAGGCTCATCGCCGCCCTTGTAGGCTGCTGTTAGGGGGCACCCCGGCTTGCAGGAGGCAGCCCCGCCGTGAGGTCAACCAGCCGGGCAATGCGCCCAGCGCCTCAGCAAATCAGTACCCCCTCACACAGGGGGTATATTATCTTACCTGTGAGGGGATACGGTGGGGCATGTGTGCTCTACCCGTGCCTTGCCTGTGGCAGACACGTGCCGTCACTTCAACTGCATCAAGTTGGTGCTCACGGCTCTTAGGGACCCGCAAGCAAGCCCCGGTCACCCTGGTCGGGTTGAGGTCGTTGCAACCACGTGCACCCGCGCTGCACCCTTTGCTTGGACGCCCCCCTCACTTGGCCCCAGCCAAGGCAGCAGACTGCTGGATCGTGCCAGGTATGCGCGTATGCGACGAACCAACGGCGAGCGAACAGCCAGCCCGGCCAGCCACGGCAGAGGCCACGGCAGAGGCACGCAGGGGCACGCGAACGCACAGCTTCGGGGGCTTGTTTATTTGCTACTATGTCTTGAGCTGAGCCTGCGGCTGCGGTGTAACTGCGGGTGTATTGTGCATTGGGCCAAGTCGTCGTGCCCGACAGTCCTGGTCGTGGCGTTGCACCCGGCACCACACTGCTACATAGGACAGGACAGACTAAAGCGCGTGTGGCGTTGCACCCTGCGAAACCCTCCTCCTGGGCAACGAACGGAGTGGCGAAACGTTTACTGACTCCGACTCCCCGAGTCCATGAGTCTCCACAGGAACTTTTGAAACGTGCTTAGAGCCACGTTACAGCGCCAGACATAGGGCAAAACTCGGCGTTGTTGGCGCGTCATTCCGCCCCGCTTGCGCCCTCGGCGCCCTGTTTGGCGTGAAAGGCGAATAGCGCGTTCTACTCGGTGGTTTTCTTCGGCCGACCGGAGGCTTCCCGCCTCCGCCCTCCTCCTGGGGACTGCCTGGGGACCGTGCCTGGGGACGTGCCTGTGTTCCACTGCAACCTCTACCGCCTTGGTCGTCCACCCTCCTCAGACTGAAGTCCTCGGCGGCGGCTCCTGTGGAGCCGCAGCCGCGGCCCAGCGCAACCGGCGAGACGGCGCTAGCACCAGCATGCCGGGAGCTCGGCGAAGCAGCAGCAACAGCAGGCAGCGCTTCCAGTGACCTGAGCTCCACCCAAAGCGGCTGGCGGGCGGGCGCGGGCTGGTGAGTTGCCGGCTAGTCGTCTGGCCAGGGGCATGGCCAGTGCGTGGATGGGGTCGAGAATGCTGGAGCGGGCGCAGACAGTACCAATGGCCCTCGTGGACTCAGGAGGAGTTGCCGGGCTTGTGATCCGCTTGCTGTCGCACACCTACAGTCCAACTGCGTACCGGCATGATGCGGCCCGGCAGCGCCTCCTCCTCACGCACGCCGTTTCCGCTGTGGTGCCCCCCTCCTCCAGGGAAGAGGGGGCCATGGAAGACGTGGAGCCGGGACCCGCGGGTCCGCCCATGCCTGCACCGCCGCCTGCGCACCAGGCCGCGTTCGGGCCGCTGGCGGGGCCACACGCCGATGCGTGGGGCCCGCAGCAGCCGGAGCCCATGGATCAGGAGCCCTGGCAGCCCGCACACGATCTGTGGGACGAGCCATGGCCGCAGCCGCAGCCGCAGCTGTGGGCGTTCGTGGGCGGGCAGTGGCAGCTGGTGCCGCCCGCGGTTCTCCATGCGCACCCGGAGCTGTGGCAGCAGGCGCTGCAGCAGCAGGCGTGGCAGGAGCAGGCGTGGCAGCAGCAGGCGCTACAGCAGCAGCAGCTGGCGATTGAGCAGCAGCAGCAGGCCTGGCAGGGGGCGGCTCCCCTGGCAGCGCCGGCACGGCCGGCGGAGAGCGACTGCAGCAGCGTGCGGCGACCGGGCGGCGGTGGCGCGCCTGGCTCCCCCACGGCCAGCTCCGCGTGTTCCGTGCCGGCGTCCCGCCGCCTCGCGTCGCACGAGCGCAACGCACGGCACATGCGACAACTGGAACAGTACGTACGGCAGGCGAGCCGTACGGTGGATCCGCGGCGGCCGGCGCTGCTGGATCCAGCCATCCCGCTGCCCCCGCTGCGGCAGCCGCCCCCCAACGAGGACGTGAGGCTGATTGCCACCAGGCAGCTGCCCTGCTGGCCGCCACGAGAGCGTCGTGGCACGGGTGCGGGTGCGGAGCAGGGCCTGGGGCCGGGCGGCTCAGAGCTGCAAGCTGACGGCACGGGTGCCGGCCCCGGCCCCGGCAGCGACGCAGATCGTCATCATCAGCAGGCTGGCGCGCCCATGCAAGCACGAGAAGAGGGGCCTCTGCCGGACGTTGGGCCTGGCGAGGGCGGCGGCCGCGAGGTGGCGATGGGAACGGAGGTGTAGGGGAGTGCAGGGAAGAAGTGGCCGGGGCGTGGGGAGAAGGAGGCGTCGGCCGCTTTGAACGGACGCGTGAGGGGTTGGCCTGTGGAGTTGAGGAGGCGCCGAACGGACACACGTGATCACAAGGAACGAGAATTGAGCGAGGAGTGTACGATTTGGACGAGCGGTCTCTGCTCCGTCATATCTTACTACGCAGGGCTGTTGAGCTGGGCAGGTTCTTGGGCTCTTGGTGTGAAACGCGGTCGTGTCAGGGTACGGGGTTCAAGCGAGCCAGCTTGCAGCTTGGTGTGGAGGGGGGCTCGGGCTGTTGTACGTGTATTGTGTGCGGCGGTGGCTTACCGGTACTGCGAGATGGTTCTTGTAGCGAAGTGGCGGCTGTGCTGTGGTGGAGGCTTCGCAGGGCTTCTCATGCAACATTGTGGTATGGATGAGAGGCACATGTCAATGCCGCGGACGCCAATTGCACCTAGGCGGTGGAGCTCAGTGCCGTGGGTAGGCTCTGCCCCTCGATGGGCGCAAGTTGCGGTGGAGGTTGCGCAACGCGTGTCGCCCAGACGTCCGCCGATGCAGCCATTCATCCAGACTCTGGAACGGGCGTTTGCGGCCATACGGGCGGTTGTAGTGTACCGGTACCCGGTATAGTCCATGAAGTGCTCACAGTCCTGATCGCAGCCTCAGTAACAAGGCACTTTGGGTGCGTGGACCAGAGGGCGGGAGGGCCAGGGGGGGGGGTAGGTCCTCCCCAGACATACATCATGCCTCATCTCAGCAGAGCTTGCCGTGAGGATCCCCAATCCACTTTCAGAAATATAAACGGAGGTTTAATTGCAAAGTTATGGTGCCCCAAAGTTCTCGGTCGGTCGTCGGTCGGGGGGGCTCGGGGGACTTTGGGAGGCTGTGTGGCGGAACTTTGTCACCGCGGCGTAGAGCAGCGCCCAGCATTATACCACACGCCCTGAGCATGCTGCAAGGCACGTTTTCATGCTGGTAAGTCACTCGTACCCTTCCAGCGGTGTTAGGGGTCGGGACCGGTGGGACATGTCGGCATGCCGGACCCCGGGCACACACGCGACCACCCAAAGGCGTCTCGCAGGTGCTCCCGGAAGCCCGCCTTCCACTCCCGCGCCCCAGACCGCACAATACTTGCAATGCACAGCCCTGATACCGCCCTTTGTTGCTGAGCCGTTGGTCAATTGACGGGTCGGGGTCCGTGGCATGGTCGATGGTACCCGAACAATGTGGGCCACCGGGAGTGGTGTGCGCGCCCATGGATAGAGCACACGACCAGCAGTCCAGCAAAACGCGAAAGGCATAAAATGGAGTACGTACAGGCCTTGTACGGCAGTGTCGAACACTGTACGGGTCGGTCGGTCGTCGGTCCCGGGGGGTCGGGGGACTTTGGGGCATGATATCGGCGCATCTGTCACGGTAAGGATGCAGAGCTGCCGGCAAAGGAGCGCTTTGTCCTTGCCGCCCTTCAGATTTAACGCCCCTGGGCCTCCACTGGGCCCAGCGGCTTGCGCTCCACCAGGTCCGCCGCCGCCCCTCCAGGTTGACGGACCACCAGGCCAGCCGCTGCCTGTGAGAAAGAGCGGAGCCCCCAAGGCCACACCGCACATGCACGCTTTCTGCTTGTGTGCCAAGGCTCAAGTTCGTTCAACTACTCGACAAGGTGACTGCCCTTCCTCGGCTCTCTCCCTCCTCCGCCTCCTCAACTGGAATAGGAGGTCACTGGCATCGGCAGATATTAGGACAGGGAAGCCCCTGAGCCCCAGCCATGCTTTGCAATGCCTGAGCGCTGCATGCAAAGCAACACCGACGTCACAAGTCAACCACACAAGCGCAGACGCCAACCAGGTTTCAGAAGGATTCCGAGTTTCTTGAGATCTGAGAGCGCGCACACGCACCGAACGCACGCCCCAACGTCGGGTCCAGAACATTGGACAGATGCAACCATACGAAGAACAGAACAGGGAAAGGGGCGGACGAAATGAGACTCATGCATATGTGCAAGGGCAGCCCGGCGCAAAGCAGGCTCAGGGTGTTGACGTGAGCGAGCCTGGTCCATCCAGGATACGCAAAGAACCATCCACGCCTACTACACATCGCCATCGCCTTGCTTTGAGCACCCTCACATCACCCCCTCCCTTGCCTCCACCCAAGAGTGGGTGCCCGAAGGCAGGGAAAGGGCCCCGTGATGCCCTCCCGGAGTCCATCGTCCGAGTCTCCATCCCCAGTCCTCGGGTTTACAATGAAGGATCCTCAAAAGAATCACAGCGCTGGACGCTGCGGCCGTTCGGCCTACTCCACGGGCCTTGCCTCCTGCAAGACCTAGAACTGCGCAAAGCGCGACCATCAACCGCCTGGGGCTTGACCCCGCCCGTAACTGGGCCATAGAACCGCCCATCCCCTAAGGGTACCCCTGCCGCATCCAGCCCCCCCCCTCACGAAACAGGATATCCGCCCCTTTAAACCAGCGAGGCGCCAGGCCCTTGGCTTGCAGCTCATCGAAGATAGGCTTCCGCTCCTTCCTCAGCGCCCTGCCGAGCGCGTTGAGGTAGGGCGTCACCACCACCCCGCTCACCACCCGCACCTCCTTCGCCCTGCGCCGAAACTCAGCCCGCTGTGCTGCCGTTACCCCGACAACCACATTCCACCCCCCCTCCCCCTTCCAGCTCCGCTGGACGGTAGCCTGGAGCTCAGTGCGCCCCGAAAAGCCCAGCCTCGACAGGTCTCCCGACCGCAGCCGGTCCGCCATCTCATCTGAGACCTCCCGCAGCAGCAGCCGGCCCCGCTCCTCCTTAGGGGCAGTCTCCACGATCAGCTCAGAGAAGCGCTCAGTCTGGGCGATGGCGCGGTCCGTGACGTTGTAGTTTTGTGTTATCACCCTCTTGAACTCCCCATAGTCCTCGCTGAGCGCGGAGAAGTCGCGCTGAAGGGCCGCGTGCCGCTCAGCCGCAGCCATCATCAAGTCGCGGACGACGGCGGCCAGCTCGTTGATTGCCCTGACGAACACCCCGCGCAAGACTGGAGCCTCTATGCAGCGAAGGGTATCCAGAAGGGACGCTAGGAGCGACACGAAAGTGTCTTTAACCATCCTAGCCTCGGGGCACAGAGCCGCCTCCTTTTTCGCCCGCTCTGCCTCGCGTGCCTGGTGTGCAGCCTTAGCATCGGCCCTAGGCTGTCGCGCAGCTGCCTGTTCCTGTGGTGTGCCAATATAGTTTTTGCTGATGGGGCGTGGGAACTGCATACTGGCTTCGCCTAGGGCCGGTGTTGTGTGTTGTGTGTTCCCCAGCCCGCCGCACTTAGCAATCCAGAGGGCGGCACCGGCGCTGAAAATGTCCCCGGCCCTCAAATGTACGCAAAACGCCCAACTGGCAAGCCCAAACGGTCCTAAACACATTGGCCTATACTCCAGCGCCCACCCTCACCCCCACACCCCAAGCACTTTTAGTAAATGTCCGACGGGGTACGGCAGTACTACTCTCCCCCTTGCCCGGCAGTTCGCAACGTAACATTCGCCGATCTCAGCGTATGTAATAAGGATTCATTGGCCCTGACCTTCGACCCATCCTCTCATCAATTAGCACGCTTGCCAAGCCACTGGCTGGCCCAGGGACCGGGGTGAACCTCGCACCACACGCCTGGGGCAGGCACAGGCTACTGACAACACGCAGCTAGCTCACCACCCACATGGCTCGCATCGCTCAAACCCGCCAATCGGGGGCCTTTACATACAATACGTAGCCCAAGAGACACCCCCCGTGTACCCCTCGTGTCGCTTGAGTTCCATAGAGGGCAGCGCCAGCTCGCTCTGGTTGGCATCTCTCTAGAGCTCTCTCGCTCCTAGACTGCTCGCACACAGGGCTCTGACATCGATCAGTTCCGGAACTTTCGTGTGCCCGCAAAAGCGCGGGCTGCATCATAAGGAAGGAAGAGAACGGCCTGTTCTTCCGCCTAGGACCACAAAAGACGGGCCAGGCTCCCCATGCGCGCCAGGTGAGCAGGGGTGCCTGCCACGCCGCATCATGAAATAAATAGATAGCTTCGTTCCATGCCGTGACCTCACTCAGGCGTTGCCGCAGCTGGCGTCCAGCAGCGACTGGAGCCTCACCACCAGGGAGGCGGCCGTGGGGCGCAGCCCTGGTTTGGCCGCCCAGCATTCGGTGGCCAGGGTTTTGAAATGGAGGGGAGTTTCGGTGGGGAAGCGCGGGCGCAGGCCCTCCTTGGAGACTTTGTCGGGCACCTCGGCGAAGTTGGTGTCGGCGTACTCGGGGTACGGCGCACGGCCCGTGTACGTCTCCCACCTGCGGTACGTACGGGCCCCGGGCGGCTGGGTGAGAGGTGCACAGGGGTGATGGTCCACGGCTAGGGGCTCCATCACTCCTGGTCAATACGCTGGCTGAAGAGCGCGGTCACCAAAGCTGGATTGCAGTGGCCCCGTGGCCCAGAACATCGCAGCGGCTCCATGCCGAGCACGGCCCCCCATTCGCTCAAAGCACTGATTTCTACCCTACGTCTGAACCGCTCACATGAGGATGCCAAAGGCATAGCAGTCGATGCTCCAGTCCACCGTCCCCCCTGGAGGTTGGGTGGCGAGGGCGGTGGGGATAAGCGTGTGGGGCCAAGCGCATGTAGCTAGGGCGCATACGGATTCAAGCTTTGCACCCAAGACTCCTGCGTTGCCATGGCTAGTTGCCCAGGCGGCGGCTGACAGGCACGCCCCGGCGCTGCACGTCCACTAGAGGGGGTAACAGCCGCCTACCGTTGGCGAAGAGCTCTGGGGCCATGTGTGTGACCTGCGAGGTTGAGGGCAGGCCGCAGCACGTCAGCACGTGCTGTGCTTCAGGCGGCCTCGGACGGGCGCTGCTGCGCATACAAGTAAGACACCTTGATGCAAGCATGTCATGTCATCGTGCCCTAATGGTCGATAACAAGCGCCCGAGGTGGCACGCAGTCCAACGTACCGTGCCGACCGGCTCCTGCTGCTGCGAGCCCTGCGCGCCGCCGTCCCCTCGCTCCGCGGGGCTTGACACGAGGTTCACAAAGCCTGTGGAGAGGGCAACACAGGATGCAGGACCTCACTCAGGCGGGAACGCGCGACTGGGTCTATGCTTGACCGCGCCTGCAGACGCCTGCCCTGCGGCATACCCTACGCCCCGCACCACATGGCCCAGACACCCACCGAAGTCCGTGAGCTTGGCGGTGAAGCCCCGTGGGTCGGTGGCGGAGGAGCGCAGCAGGACGTTGGCGGGCTTGACCTGTGGGCGGGGTGACCGGGTTGGGCACGTGGCGACCGAGAGACACATCAGTTGCAAGCTCGCCTCTCAGCGCCTCTTGATGCTCCTACCTGCCACTAGCCCTACCCCTAGCCCCACCCCTAACCCTTCCCTACCATGCCCCCAGCCCCCCAACTAAGCCACGCACGTCGCAGTGCACCAGGTTCATGGAATGCAGGTGCCGCAGCGCCAGCGCCACCTCCAGCAGCGTCAGGTACACGGCACGCATGGCCGGAGTGCCCGCCGTGGCCGCCACGCTGGGCGGCACGGGCTGCAGGGCGCTGCTGCCCGGGGCACCGCTCGGCTGCTGCTGCGCGGGGGGCCGTGCGGCTGCCCGCTTGGCGGCCTTGGTGAAGAAGCCTGTGTCTATGGCGTCGGCCAGGGAGCCCATGTCGCAGAACTCCTGCAGGGTGGGAGGGGGTGGGGTGGGGGAAAGAGGGGGTCAGGGAACGTGTCGAAACACACACCCACACACGGCCCGTGGCTATGGCGTCGGCCAGGGAGTCCATGCTGCAGAACTCCTGAGGGCGGAACAAGGAGCAGGCGCAGGGTAAGGGCAACAAGATAAGGGTCAAACGAGGGGCAGGATCACGGCGGCAACGCGAGCAGGCGCAGGGCGAGCAGGTGCAAGAGGAGGCGCAGGTGTGATTGCCGGCCGCACGGTAGTTGAACGGCGCATGGTGCGACCCCGGGGCGCACCCACCATGATGAGGGCCGAACACACCGGGGCTGAAGGCAGCAGGGCAGGGGGAGGAGATGAGGGATTGAGGTAGTGGGGCTCAGGAAAGCAGTGCTGCACGGTCAAAGCCCCGTCCCCTCCCCATCAGGTGCCAGCGACCACTCAAGCTGACGCAGAAAGTGCAGGCGCCCGCTCTGCTCACCATCTGCCTCGGCGCCTTCCGGCACGACCCGCAGTCGGGGGCGGCAGGGCTCGGGCTCCTCCACCACCACCCGAGTGCAGTACGAGTAGACCTGAGCGTAGGCAAGGGAGATGCGTCGTTTCACCGCCGCCGGAACCCCAGGCTGCCAACATGTCTGCTCCCGGACGCCGCGCCATGGAACGCCCATACACACCTGGTCAACCTGACAGCCCCCTCCACCCCCCCACAACCCACCTGCACGATGTTGGGGTGGCTGATGCTGGTGAGCACCGCCAGCTCCCGTGCGCCCCGCATCAGCGCCTGCAGCCGCTTGCGCCGGCGCAGCGTGGTGCCGCGGGCGGCCAGGACCCGGGCCAGCGCCGTCCTGGAGTCCTTGCTCCCAGCGGGGCCGCCGTCGCCCGATGGCGAGCTGTAGGGCCCGGACCACAGCGGCTGGTTGTCCAGGAGCGCCTGCTCCGCTTGCTTGGAGCGGCTGCGGCCCGTGGGTCCGTCGGCGGCGGCGGCGTTGCCGGCTGACGAGTCAGCAGCGGCGTCATCGTCGTCCAAGGGCTGCAGGCGGGGGCGCGGGCGGGGGATCAAGCAGGGTGCCAGGTTCCCGAACGCTGGGAGGTCTGGGCCGAGCCCTGGAACGGCTGGGCCATGAAACCGTGCAGGTACCGTGCAGGTACGGTGCAAAGCGCGGGGGAGGTGCGGTGCGCTACGCGCGACGCTTCGGGGGTGTGAGGGGCGGAGGATGGACCCGTGGGCGATACACGGCATCCCACGGCGACAAAGTGTTTTAGCCACTTCTATCGCCACCAAATCGAGTTGTGTAGTGCAAGCGCAAGTGTGTGCTCCATGACACCCGAACTTTCAGCACACGTTTGACCCCGCAGAAGTCGCTAGACCAGAAGTTGACCAGCCCAGGACCAGCCCCCCCCCCCCCCCTGCACACACACGCCAAGACCCACCAGGATGACTTTGACCGCAACGGGCATCGCGTGCAGGCGGCCCAACATCACCTGGGGGCGGGTGGCACGGGTGGTTCGGCATCGAGGCATGGAGTCGTCTGCAAAGAGCGGCCGTGCGTCCCCTCCTTCCCTTGATAATTGCGAGATTGCTAGATCGACAGCCGCTTTCCACCCACGCTCACCACGGAGCAGGCGCCCTGGCCAATGGGGCGGCTGATGGCGAGGGCACGAATGTCGTCCTCGGCGTGCGAGCTGAGAGGGAAGGGTGTGTGTGAGGGGAGTACGGGCGACGGTTCAGTGCCATGCTCGCAGTGAGGGGGGTGCAGCGGGGGGCTGCAACGGGCCGTTGCAGCGGGGAGTGTCAGAGGGGGGTTGCAGCGGGTGGTTGCAGAGGGGTCTTGCAGAGGGCGGTTGCGGGTGGTTGCAAAGGGGGCTTGCAGAAGGCGGTTGCAACCGGTGGTGGCCGAGGGGGGTTGCAGTGGGTAGTTGCAGCGGGTAGTTGCTGTGGGGTCGTACAGAGAGCGATCGCAGTGGAGGGTTGCAGCGGGCGATTGCAGCGGGTGGTTGCAGAGGGAGTGTGGCACCAGCCAAAGGAGGACCAGTTGGACCAGCTGGCGTCACCCTGCTCGGCCTCACCTTCCCTGCAGGTCGGTCTCGGTCCTTGACCGCGCCAGCGTGGTCGTGAACGCCGTCACCTGCAGTGGATTGGGTTGCGTTGGGTACTCTGTTCCGTGGCCGCCGTGGCTAGGAGATGACGCAGCAAGGGTACCCGCCCCAACATCTGTCACGGCTCGCTTAAGTGACGAAAACGCCGATGTCAAATGAGCTTGCCGTACTGTCGTACGCACCAGGGTCGCCATCTGGTGCTGGTGTGCCACGGCGCCCAGGTCCGAGGCGGTCTCTGCCTCCACGTTCCCCACCAGGTCGCCGGCCGTGGTCATGACCTCGCTGCAGCGAGCAAACTCGCCGCGCGGCACCTCAGTCGTGGTCACGGTCCGGTCCTCAATGCTCTTTCGCGTCGCGGACGAGAGAAACGTGCGGAAGCGGCCCGGCGGCTGGTTGTTCTCCGAGGTTGACAAGCCGGCCAGGTTGACGCCGCTGACCGAGGCGCTGTACGTGTTCTGGGGCGAGGCGACGGGGATGTGGGCGCTGCGGCTAATGACGAGGGAGCTCGAGGGCTGCATCTTTGCGAATTGGCCGGGGCCGAGTGTGGTGCGGCCGCCGCTGGCGTAGGCGGACGGAGCGCCGCCCGCGACGGCTTGCTCCAGGACACAGATCTGCCAGGCGTGCCCGCCCGCAGACACCTTGGCTTTGCCCTTGAGACTGCCGTCACGGTCGCCGACTGCGCCGCCCGCGCTTCCGCCCGCCACCATCGCTGCCGTGGTGACCTCGGCATGGGCGAGCGTGCGCTGCATGGCGGTTGTGGATCTGGATCCCGGCTTGGCGCCGCCGCTGGGCAGATCCGCGGCCTGGATCACGCGCGGATCGGATGCACCAGACGTGACGAGCGGCTGGAAGCTGTCGGCCGCTGCGTCCACGATGAAGGCGTGGATCGCGCCCGGCCCCATGTCGGGGCTGGCGCCGAGGACGGTGCTGCCGCCGCCGGCGGTGGCGATGCCCTCGAGGACGCGGGTGGAGGCGGGGCGCGCCCCCTCCGTGCCGGCCGTGGCTTGGCCGGTCAGGACCACCCACTGGTCTGCCAACGGGCCCCAGCTCAGCCCGCGGATGACGCCCGGCGCGAGCACCTGGGCGGTGGCGGTGGAGCCCAGGGCCGTCAGTACCGTAGTGCGGCGGCAAGGTGCCGAAAAGCCATTCCCGCGCCCCGCCATCTGGCCCAGCATTGCACCCGTCCTACAGGCCACGCAGCCACAGACCATCCATCCAACCCTCATCGTCACCAACCCGTGCCCTGCCGTCAAGAAGTCAACGGCCGCCCGGAAACGCTATGTATCCGGGCCCTGCTGGAACCTGCAAGGCGTCCTGTCCGCAGCGCAAGCAACCCCCATCCCCCACCCCGCCCCTGGAAGCCCACAGGCGCCACCCCACCTTGAGCAGGCTGGCGGCCTGGTCCCTTGCCGCCAGGAGGAGGCTCTGGGGCAGCGGCAGGGCCGAGTAGATGTACACGCCCAGGGCCGGGAGCCTGGCCACATCGCCCAGCTCAGGAGCACCGCCAAAGCTGGCGTCAGGGATGCCTGGCGGCAACAGCAGCGCCTGAGCGTGGGGGGGGGGGAAGTCCAAGTCCGAGGGCCGTTAGCATGGCGGCACCAACGAAGTGGGCGCGGCGCCCGGCTGGCTGGGCTCGGGGAGCGGGTAGCCGGCCTCTTGCAGGGCGTAGAGAGGCAGGTGGAGGATGCGCTGGGAGCGGTCGGCGGCCGCGGTGAGGGGCATGCGCGACAAATGCTCGGCTATGTGCGGCGTTTATGTGCGGCGTGTGTATCTGGCTATGGCTATGGCTATGTATGTGTATGTATGTATTCAGGCCGAAAATGAGCGAAAATGAGCGAAAACGGTGCTTACCCGCGGCGTCCCCGTCCACACGGCTGACATGGCGATGAGCGAGGCCAGGCCGCCGCCCACACCAGCCCTCTTCACGATACTGAAAACGTCTTTTGAGGGACTTTCAAAATCGTGCAGAAAGGCGGGCACGTTGGGCACCTGCACGGCACACGGGGGGGAAAGGCGGCGGGGTCCCATTTAGGCCGGCGCGGAATCGCGACGCGCGGGCCCGTGCCACCGAACACGCCACCCTCCCGCTGGCTGCTACCCGCCCTGCCCAGGCACGCACGCACCGTCTGGGCCCTCAGCGCCAGGGAGCTGCCGCCCAGGGGCCGCGCCCCCAGCGCCCCCAGGGTGGCGGCCACGCCCGCCCCTCCGCTGCTGGCGACGGTGGCCCCCGAGGCCTGGCTGGCCGCCAGCTGCTGCGAGGCGCTGCGGCCGACCTCGGCGCCCGCGCGGCGGCCCATGAGCGCTGCCAGCAGCGTGGAGGAGGAGGTGAAGGGGCAGGCCTGCGCAGCGCGGGGCAAGGGGCCGAAGGGCCGGGGACAGAGGGGCACGGGGCGCCGAGTTGAGGCCTGGGACGTGCGTGGTACAGCGCTGCGAGACAGAAGCACAGCGTGGCGCAGCGCAAGCAAGGCGCGGGACGTGCGTGGGAGATCTCTGCGCGACGGAAGCACAGCGTGCACGGGCCTCTAGCGCTCCCTGCACGGCTACCGCTAGCGCGGTTACGGTAGTTGTGACGCTGGGACCTGGAGAGCGCCCGAGCACGGGACCAAGGCCCTCGGGCGCCTGGCGCTAGCGCGGTTGTGCGGGGAGAGCTGCGCGCGTCTGAAAAGCCCCACCTTCCAGGCGACGCGCTGCGTGAGCATGGGCCCCGCCAGCGACCCCGAGGCTGCGTGGCGCAGCAGCGGTGCGGGCCGGCTGCCCAGCAGAGCCTCCAGGCCAATGGACGTCATCAGCGGCCCCACGCCGTTGTTGGACACGGCCGGGCTCGCGGCGGCCAGGGTATTGCTGGCGGCGACAAGGCCCACCACCGTGTTGCGGCGGCTGGCGGCGCCCTTGGGAGTGAGCGTGACCTCCGGGGCTTCGTCGTCTAGTACGACGGCGGCGGCATTGGCGCCGTACCGGGGGCTCTGGAGCAGCCGGCTGCCGCGCAACGCGGCCTGGGAGGTGAAGGGCGAGGGGAGGGTCGAGTCCAGGTTGCGAGACGACTGCACCTGGCGAGTCTGGCTGAGGAGGAGCGGCTGTTGGCCGGTGGGCGGTCGAGACTGTGTGCCCGGGCGGGGCGATGCGTTGGCCAAGGGGCTCGGGGGCTGCACCGTGCCTGACTTGGAGGTGGTCCCGTCGGTTGCGGTGCTGTCAGGGGCATGGGAGCAAGGGGGCAGGGTCGGGGCGCGCGGGGGCTTGTGGCATGCTTGGTTGCAGAGGGCACAACTTGGCGTGCACGCACCTGAAGAGCACGCCCGCGCTGGCGTCCCTGTACGGCAGTACCGCCAGCCGTACGGTCAGGTCCACGTGGAGCTCGGCCGAGAGCGCCGCGCTGAGGGAGCACGTGAGTGCCGTGGTGAGCTCCGACAGAGACGTTGCGGACGCGACGGCCGCGGCCGCCGATGCAACCTAATAAGAATAGAAACGGAGAGCAGCGTCGGCATCGGCGGTTTGGTTTCCCCAAGCTGCCTTCCCCAAGGGGCTGCCTTCCCAAGGGGGCTGCCTTCCCCAAGGTCTGCCCTTCCCCAAGGGGTTGTCACAGATGTGAAGGGTGGTTCGAGCCATCCAAAAACGCAGGATGCACGCCCAGGCCAGGGTGCGCCCACCTGCTCGATCCCTGGCAGCACCGGCCCCAGGCAGCACTCAGCCACGCACGCGCCCAGCGCCTCCAGGGCTCCAGGAGAGCGGGGGTCAAGCTGTGGTTGCAACTGGCAGCTCGCGGGGAGCACCAACAGCATCACGCCCACCCGCCGGGCGCCAAAGATCAGAGGCACCAACACCGCCGCCCCCAGCTCAGCGCCGTTGAGGGCCTGTTGAGGGGGATGGGGTTGAGGGAGTGCAGGAAGCGCATCTACTGTGGCGGCACACTGTAAAGCCCCTTCCCCGGGTCATGCTACATCAATCGGCAGAGCGCCAAGCAACGTAGAACGAAGACGAAGAACGTTCTTATAAAGATTCGGCACGGGCAGGCGCCACTTAACGTAACACAGGTTTCGTGACACCGGTTTCCCTGTCAGTCGATGTACTAAGCGTACGGGCAATGTCCCATCGCCAGGCTCACCCCTTGGACGCCATCCAGAACTTGGGCCCAGCTCAATGGCAGGGGGGCAGCTTCTCCTTCCTGATGTCCCAACGGCATCTGCCAGCGACAACACAAAAAGGCCGAGGGAACGCGGCGGTATGATGTCAGGGTCAATGCTTTTGCAAGCGGCCCCACGACAGCTGGGCGGCCGAGCAGGACCCTTACCATTACGGGTGTCGTCGGGTCCGCGCAGTTGTCGGGGCCTGCCGCAAGTCCCGGCAGCTGGAGGCCGACCGGGACTGCGTGTGCAGCTGGGCCGCCGCATGCTACCACCACCAGGGGCGCATCTCCAGGGACCACTCCCGGCTCGACCAAGATGCTGCGCGCAAAAGAGTGGTCCACGACCAGGGTTGCAACCGCCGTTTCCGCGCCAGACGCTCGGTTTCTACTGTTGTTTCCAACGATGGAGTTCACAGCTGCTATCTGCTTGCCGGAAACGCTCACCTGCAGGCGCTCGCGCCCGTGCAGTTGGCGACGAGCGCCGCACCTTCGGCCAGCCGGTCCGAGGGTGGCCGCCCCACGCCATGAAGCAGCACATCAGCTAAGCACGTTCGAAGGACTAACACTGCTCTTTTCGTTTCCTGTCGAGGGATGGGCAATGTCGGCAGTGCACAGAAACGGCAGTCTTGGCGACCTGGTGTCGCTTCAAGCTCAGATGTCGCCTGCCTAGCACCGTGGAAGCCTCGTCGGGCGTCGACAGGTGGCTTGCCTGGCTCGTCTTGTCGCTTTCTCCTTCCTCCTTCCGCTGCGCTCCAACATTCCCAGCTTTGTTGGCACAAGCTGGAGATACCGGGTTGCCCCAGACCTGTTGTCGCTCCGCCTGGAGGCCAACAGCGTCGGCCGGCCGCAGCGAGCGAAAGCAGCTTAGCAGACAACTCATGCTGCTATACTACAATAGCTTCAAATGCATTTCTGCATAGATCATAGGTGCAGTGAAAGTGCTAAGGAGCCGCGGGGCACCCGACTATGAACGCTCGGCCAATTTGATTGCGCGGGCTGCCGACCGTTTCTCAAGGCACGTCCTGTTCCAATTCTGCGCTCAATGTTTACGTACGCATTCGTGGCGCTGCCCTCGTACCTCGTGTGCCGCAAACTCCGCCTGTCCTGCAATATTGGGCCTGCTTGGGAGGGCCGCCGTCGCGGGGAACCCCTCCCGCTCCCCCACCCGTAAAAGCAGAGCAGAGAAAGGGCCCAGGCAAGCTAAGGCCGAGCAGGCACAGCGCAAGTAACAGGCACCAAGCGGCAGAGCCAGGCAGGGCCCAACGATGATCATTGAGAGCTAGCCTTGAGGGCACCAGCCTGCAAGAGCTACGCTGCCTACGCATTTCCCTTCACGTCGCCTGCCAGCGGCCAGCCGCCTGCCATCTGCCTGCAAGCCGCGGGTAACAAGACCCGCGTCTCCGCCAGTGCCCACGATGGTACTTTGGCCGTAGCTCGAGTGCCCTCCCCACCACGAGTGCCGAAGCTGAGGGCCGCCCCGAAGGGCTGGTACGCCCTACATCCAACATATCACATGCTGCTGTGACTGCTGCATATGGCCTGACAGCACATATCCCCACAGAACGGGGCCTCCTTCCGAGGCTGGAGACGACGCAACGACCCCTCAGCCCCTCAAGTCTGCCTCAGCTCCAGGCTGTGTAGCATTCAGCGCCTCTTTCAAGGGGCGCGGGGTTCGCTGCCGGTGGTACCTTCCTTCTCCTTCCTGTGACTTGCTTGAGATCTTTGCCTGTGCCTTTGCCTGTTTCCTTTGCTTTCCCTTTACGATGCAAGGGGGTGCAGAGGCGCGGGGAACCCTGACAACAGGGACCCGTGTAGCCCAGAAAACCCACTCCTCCTCACTCCTCCTTCACGAGCCCTGAACTCGCTGGCGCTTGGCGTCAACCGTGACCGAATGTAAAAAAACAAGGTGGACCAGAGCGCTTAGCGAGGTGCTTGATGGGACACGGGCCAATGGGGGTGAGGGCGTCCAGGCACGCAACCATATTAGAGCCATGTGGTCCACCGCCCGTCGCGCGCGGTATCCATCTGCAGGTCAGCTCTGGCGTCCATGAAACGTCCTCACCGGTCATATAGCCGTGGAGCAGAGCTGAGCGAGCGAGCGCACGCCTGATCAGGGGCACGACAAGTGTGGTTCTCCGGCTGGGTGCACCGCGGGGCTGAGCCGGGGCAGGGCTGTGCTGGTGAGGGGGCCAATGCACAGGGGCTCGGCGCTCCGCTGCTGAAGGGCAGCTACCTTCTGGGTCAGGGGCACGAGCGGCACGGCGTCAAGTTGCTTTCCAGCGTTGTTTACAGGCGGCGCTTATGCTTTCCTTTGATGCTCTCGAGAGCGCGCAGCGGCCAGCTCGGCCCCTTCCGAGGCCCCCTGCCGCCGCCGCTACCGCCGTGGGCGCCGCCTACTCAAGGCCCACGGAGCAGGGCCTCCTTCCCGCGGCCGCTCCCGCGCTCCGAGGCCTCGGGGAGCCGCTGCCTCCAGCCAGCCGCCGCCAAGGGACCCAGGAGTGCGCGCAAGGGGGCTCCGGGGCGCTCGCGGAGCGCCGGCACGGAGGCCCCTGGAGCGGCCATGACATGCCCAAGGGCTGGGTCCGGGGGCGCTTAGAAGGCGCCGCCGAAGGCCTCGGGGGCGACGTAGCCGGCCACCGGGGGGGCGGCGGCGGCCTCGAAGCCGGCTGCAGAGGGGGACAGGGGTTGGAGGGCAACGGTTAGTAAGCAAGTCGATGCCATCGCCGGGAAGGGAGGAGTGGGGTCCCGACATGTATGGATACTCCCACGTGACTGCAGCCGCCTCCCCTAAAGAGGCATGTGCCTTGAGCCGCCGCAGCCCTGCCCCACACCGCAACCTCGCGCCGCAACCCACTTGTACCTCCGTCCGCTTTGCTACCCGGACCCCACTCCCTAACCCAGGTCCTCGCGAAGAGCCGAGACTGCAGCATACGAAACTTCGTCATGGCGCGTCTCCCCCCGCTCACTTCAGGATGTCCCCGTCACCGTGCCCCTCTCGCCCCATCCCGCACGCGGACCGATCTGTCCCCCAGCGGCTTTGATCCCCATTCCCCCGCCCGAGTGAGGATAGCTCAGAAGCTCGCCCCCACTCGCCCCCACGCAATGGAGCCTTCTCCCACAGAGCCCAGCCCGCCAAGAATCGCGAGCTCGACTTGTCCCCCGCACAAACCCGTAACTCTCAGAAACGGCCCCAAGCCCGAAGCGTGATGGGCCCCGCCCCCCCCAGCCGCTCGTGGCCCAGCAACCGCTTGCCCCCCTAGCCCAGCCCCCGCCCATCCCGCTGCTCACCAGCGGCCTCGAAGCCACCGGCCTCGGGGGCGTAGCCCGCGGCGGCGGTGGCCTCGGGGGCGGCGGCGGCGGCCTCGCCCCAGGTGTCCGTGGCGCCCACGGGGGCGGGCAGGGCGAAGCCCTCGGCCTCGTAGCCCTCCTCCTCGCCGCCCTCCTTGGCCTCCTCGGGCTCCCTGGGGGCGGGTGGGGCAGGCGGGACGCGATGGGGAGCGCGGTCAGGCAGTGCGACTAGCAAGGGCGGCGCAGACGAAGGAGCGTGGGG
Organism: Edaphochlamys debaryana; assembly: GCA_016858145.1. NCBI lineage: Eukaryota > Viridiplantae > Chlorophyta > Chlorophyceae > Chlamydomonadales > Edaphochlamys > Edaphochlamys debaryana. The sequence continues at coordinate 273,144 of JAEHOE010000106.1, read as the reverse complement.
CGTGCGAATGAAGGCTCGGCTGAGTGAGCCGCACAGGCTGAGGTTAGCCCCCAGAGACGCCGGTCGGGGCTGCGCCCGTGGCTGTGCTGCTTGCGCCGACGGCAAAGCTGGCCCGCGGCTGGGCCTCGGCCGGAGCAACCTGCAAGCGGGCGGAGTGGTGCACGGCATAGACGGGAGGCGGTGCCAGCTGAGCTGCAGGGTGGGCTGTGGGAACCAGCGGCTTTGCAGCGACCTGAGCCCCTGGCAGGACGGATAGCCGGACGGGCAGCCAGCGCAGACTGCGGAGACCCCCCAGCGGGCGCGCTGATGCCGCTGGGCAGAGCTGCGCTGTGCTGGTCCGCGTCATACCACCACTCATTCAGAAGCCGAGCCGCCGGCGCCCTCGAAGCCAATGCTTTGCGGCCCAGGTGGACTGCCGCTCATGCCTGAAGCCCGAGCAACGCCCGCCAACGCCGCATCCCACGTGCAAACGTGGGCAGCCCCCGCTGGAACGAATGCCGGATGCCTTGCCGCTGCCTCTGCGCCGCTGGCAGCTGTGTTGTCCGACAGCTCACGCCCACTCCCTCCGCCGCTCTCTTTGCACAGCCCCATCCCTTAGCTGACCACGCCCCCGCTGCTGCAGCAGAACCACCCTTGCTGCGGCCAGCGCTGCTCCGGCCTGAGGCAGCGCTGCTCCGGCCTCAGGGTGAGGCCCGGAGCAGCGGCCCAGTCGCAACGGGCGCCCCGGCCCGGCTGCACCGTGTGCTGGCCCCTCCAGTAATGCGTGCGGACCGCAGGGGCCGCAGACTACGCACTGCGCATGCGGCACGCACGCTGCTAGTGGGTCGGGGACGGAGCGCGAACCTCAGCCCACGTGTGCTCCCCCCACGCCTGCGCCAGCTGGCTCGCCCGTTGCTGACGCGGGTTGGCAGCGCTTGCAGCCCCCCCGTTGGCCCAGCTGCTGCACCGCCCCCGAGCTGTCGGGGGCGGTCGACGTCGGCAGCACGCCCGCCTGCTTGCAGCCCCGGCACGCTGCTGCCGGCTCCCAGCCCCCAGCGCCGAGCTCCCAAAGGCCGCTGCTGAGAGAAGCTCCCTCCGCTCCGCCTCCACGCTCGCTGGCGAAGCTGTGCTCAGGCTTGCCAGGCGCAGGTGCGGATGCACAGGCACGACAGCCCGCATGGCAGCGCAACCCCAGCGAGCCTCAGCCGTTGCCGCATGGCAACGCCCCCTTCTCAAAGCCCCCGCTAGCGTGCCCCAGCACCTGCCCGACGCCCCCTGACCCTGCTGAGCCCCACCTGTAGAAGAACAGGTCCACGATGGCGGTCCAGGGGTTGGCGGGGGTGACCTGCTCGCGCATCTCCAGCACCATGCGGGCCAGCAGGAAGTAAAGCACACCAATGGAGTGCTTGCCCTTGTTGTTGGCCGGGATGGCGATGTCCACGTACGTCAGCGGGCTGTCCGTGTCGCAGAAGGCGATGGTGGGGATGTTCATGTAGGACGACTCCTTCACGGGCTGGTGGTCCGTGCGGGGGTCGGTGAGGATGAGCAGGCGGGGCTCCTCAAAGAACTTCTGGATCTGGTTGGTGAAGGTGCCGGGGGTGTGGCGGCCAGCCATGGACTTGCAGCCCAGGTACTGCGAGAACTTGAACACGGCGCGCTGGCCGTAGGGGCGGGCCGACAGCACGCAGACGTCCTGGGGGTTCTCGATGGCCACGATGGCACGGGCGGCCATCTGCAGCTTCTCGTACGTCTTCTCCAGGTTGATGATGTAGATGCCGTCCTGACGGCGACGGTACATGTACCTCTCCATCTGGTAGTGGCAGTTCTTGGTGCCCAGGTGGCACTGGGCCGCCAGCATCATCTGAATATCCTGCTCCTTCTGCGCAGTCGCAAGCACCACAAACGAGAAGGTAAGGCTCCAGCTGCGGCGAAGCGAGCTGCACAGGCCAGGAACGCTGCCGGCGCGCAAGGCTGCGGCGCAATGGGCGGCAGCGCGCAGAACGGCGCACCTGCGAGAGCGCCATTTTTGCCGGCTGTGAGGAGCACAAGGGCACCGCCCACAGGTCAACAGGAAAGAGGGAGACCAGTGTGCAGCGGGGCGCACCAAGTCGGCGCCACTGCCGTACGGGCCATGCAATTCTGCTCGCCGCGACCCTTCCTGCCTTGCACAGACCCGCTATGTCATGCTCAAACCATCGAGGATTGGCCCTGAGCCTTGGCCTAGTACGCGCTGCAACGGATGGCATCCATACGCTTCTGATGCCTTTGAGCTGCTGCACGCCATAACTAAGCTTATGGAGCGTTGGTCTCTCTAAACACTAGCGCTGTAGGCCGGCTGCGTGCGGCCCCTGCCGAAATGTGGCCTTCCTGGCTAGCACAGAGGTTGCGCAGCGCCATGTCAGTCCGCAGAGTGGGCTTTGCCTCGAGGATGGAGCTCGCAATTGACACGCCGGACAGTGCTCGGATTTCGTCCCGACTCCATGCTCCGATTGGCAACCCAGACGTGCGTCGCCCCCAGCAACCTGGGGGAGGTAGGGCGGGAGCAGCTTCGTAGCGGTGGGACGTGCGGGGTTGATGGCAGACCCCCCGGGCTGGGCGGACACCTGGCCTCTGTGGTTTGGGCAGGGTCCCGTGCCGGTGGCGGTAGAGCGCAGGAAGGGTTTCCAGGCTCGGGGAGGCGTGGTGGCTGGAGCTGGGAGGGAGTAGCAGTGAGCTGGGGCTGAACGCGGACCTCACGGGCCCCAGCTGCTCCGCAGGTATTGGCGCACTTGGCGGGCGATGGGGAGTCTGCAATGGCGGCGTGCGTGCGGGGCTATCCAGCGCTAGCCTTGCTGCTTCTGATGGGCGGCGCTAGGGGCTGTTGCGGGGAATGCTGCCAGCAGGCTTGTGCAGCTCTCCTCAGCACACCTCGGCGCAAGGATGAATAGCCAGAATGGAATGGCAGGGTCCGTGACTAGGCCGAGGCCGAGACCGGGTATTGGGCTTACGTAGGCAGCCGTCGCGGCTGGCCACCCGCCCGGCCCACCCGGCAACGCCTGCCCCTCGGCCGGCACCGCCACACAGCTGGCGCTGCCGCGGCTGGCGGCTCGGGACATGCTGCTAGCGCTGTTTCATGCGTGGCGGCCTCACCGCATCCGCAGTTTTCCGGGAATAGGTGTTTCTCAACACCATCGCTGCTGGATCTGGGTCCGATCTGGGTCGGGCGATGTGAAGCACGGTGAGTGATGGGGTCAGCGTGCACCAGGTCTCCAGGACACATTGCGATTCCAACATCATCGGACACTTTTGCCTCGGCCGTTGCCCCCACTTGACGTCTGGACCTAGCTACCCCCTACCTCCCACCCGTCCCTGCCTGCCCTGCTCCTGGCCGTGGCGGAGGCGACCATGTAGGCCGGCAAGCCGCCAGCGATGCCGCCAACTGCGCCGCCGGCCGCGCCGCCGGCCACGCAGGGAGGCCCGGCACCTCCAGCGCGCTCGAGCGCTGCACCCAGCGTGAATGTAGCAGGCAGCGCCGCCAGCCCCGCGGAGAACAGGGGGGCCACCGCCGGGCTGCTGACGATGGAGGCGCCGCCACGCCAGCCTTCCCGCTGCGGCCTGGTTCCTCCTCCAGTGCCGCCCCGCGGTTCCGCCACGGCAGCGCCGTGGAGGTGGCGAACAGCTGGGTGTCCAGGCCGGCCCCCAAGGGCGGTCCGGGTCCAACGGCTTGGAGTTCCGCGCAGCTGCCCGGCCTGTTCACAGCTTCACAGCGTGCGGACCTGGTGAGCCGCGCCTCGCTCCTGGGTTTGCTGCTAGAGTGCTTGCTGTGGGGAGACAGGGTACAGGGACCTCGGGCATGGCACGGGCCCAGCAGGGCAGGGTGTGCATCGCAGGCGAGGATCCAGACGTGCTGGCATGGCATGGCTGCTATGCCCCTCCAATCCCCCGGCTCCCCCGCCTCGACTCACCACCCTCCTCTGCACCCTCCTATGCTAACTCCTCTCAAACCGGTTGCCAGGGCCTCGTGGCTCAGCTGCTGGGCCAATCGCAGAGTCATGTCAGCGACGAATTGACTTGCCCAGGTACGCGGAAGTTACGCTTGGGCCCTGCCTGCGCGCCATGCTGGTTCTGTTGCTTATTACCTGTTAAGTAGCTCTGAGGGCTACACCCCCGGTGGCACGTCCGTGTTGCTGGGCCATGGGTTGCTTTGTTTCCCACCTGCCCCTTTATTTCTGCCCTGCAAACCTCTCCAGGGTACTTCATTCTTTGCCCCGCCTGCGCTCTTGCTCATCGGCCGCCTGACAACGGCCTGCGACATTTATAGGTGGGCTTCCAAGGTTTATCATGGTTGCAGCGGCGGCAGGGAGCGCGGGGGCCGCCGTTCATGCTCTGCCAGTGGGGCTGGGGGCTGCCATGGCTACCACTGGGCTGCATGCATGGCGCGCAAACGGCAGTGGGGGTTTGGAGCTGCTTACCCCAGTCTTGCCTACCGCTCCTCACGGCCTCAGGACACGAGCCTGCTGCATGCCCCCCCTCGCCGGCCTTCCGCCTGACGCCAGCACATTTTTTGCGGAGGAGGCCCTGGCCCGAGGTGTACTGGAAGCTGCGCGGAGGGAAACCGTCATCAGACCGGAGCCAACACCGCAGAGCGCTCCGGGTCCCGTGCATCTCCTAATGTCTGCCTCGGGCTCTCCCTTTTCATCCCAACGGTCCCTCTGCGGTATGCCTCTGCGCCTCGCAAATGTGTGCCGTCCGTTGCCTCGCAAATGTGCGGTGGCTCGGGCGGCGCAAGTGTGCCCCCCCGCGGGCATCCGCCCTGCTTGTTGCGGTTGTTCTGGCAATCTCCACCACGCGCTCTGGGCAATTCCTGTCATGCTGTTATGCGCAAGAGGCTGTGCTGACACTCTTCCTTTGCGAATGTCTGGATCTGGCTTTGTGCCTCAGCCCTCGGTCTGAGAACACTTCATATTCCTCCCTCCTACCGTATCCAACCCACGGCCTACCCGGCCCCCTCCACCCCCCGGCCCCCGTGCCCCCACCCCACCCACCATGACGGCCTCGGGCCCCAGCAGCAGTCATGCGGCATCGTGAGGCTAGAAGCAAAGCACGTTGCAGCGTAGTGCACGATGGCACGCTGGGCTCCAGGCCCCAGTCACCTCGCAGCAGTGGCAATGTGCAGCAGGCTCCAGGATTGGCAAGCAACAGAGCTGTCCCGCGTGTTACCGTAGGGGTTGTCAGGTAGTCAGGCCTCACGAGGTCTGCGGGGGGGAAGAGGGTATAGCCGCCATGACCGCTCGGGTGACCGGAACGTCGTGCAATTTCGGACAAGCGGCCCCCCGATTTTTGTCTGAGCCCCCGCCCCTCGACATTCAGCATAGTACAACACAGCTAGCATGGCCACAAGCAATGCCCATACCGCGACACGGCGGTCTGAGGTCGGTTGTGACTGTGTGGTCCTGCTGCTGCTTGGTCTCAACAACTTCTACTCGGAGGCTAACAAACATTGTAACGGCCACGAACACACTCTGCCGCCTGAGTCCGCGGCCGTAAAAGGATTTCCATGCTCGTCTACGCTGTTGGCGAGGCTCGGCTTCTTAGCGCTGCACCCGAGCTGGCTTCTGGCTGTGTACGCTTATGAGCCACGTACTTGGGTAGCCGTGGGGAAGGCCGCTCTCGTCATTCGCGCTGCGAGCAGCGCACTCGCGAGCTTGGGCCTCCTGGCGCCTGGCGTGGTTGTGGTGAGACTCTATTTGGCTATGGCGTTCTGGCAGCGCAGTTGCGTGCGTGTCGGACGTCGCCGCCCGCGTGCCCCGCCCCCCCCCCCCCCGGCTGAAGCCGTTTCCCGTTACCCGTTTTGCTGTAGGTCGTATCGCCGATCACTAGCTACACAGCTCGTTCATCTGCGCTAATCGAGCACCTCCTGCGCGGTCCCGGCTACCGGCCGTTGTCCTCGATCCCTCGGTTCCTCTTCCGTGTGCTCCCCGCCCTGGACGCCATCGTGTGGATTTCGAAGGGGCCGCAGGTGCACCATACCCATGCATATGCACGTGGAGATAACGTCCTGCCTTCGTTGTCCCTGTGTCTGCACCGGGAGACCAAGCTCACGTGCCGCGTTCCTGACCAGCCCCGCCTGGCCTCCTCCTCCTTTCACGCTTGCCCCTGCAGCACGTGAGCCTTCGCACCGAAGTGGCGTATCAGGCCTGCGTGTGCGCCATGCTTACGGTGCTCCACACGTGGTATCGGGACCTTCCTGAGACAGACGTCAGCCTTGCTTGGATGCTGTGCATGCGCCTTCTGGGCACGGTGCTGAACCTCTACTTCGGAATGCTCCTAGCGCCCCGGCGGGAGCCGGGGCTGGAACAGCTGCCTGCACTGGCACCAGGAGGGCAAGGGGCCGGTCCCTCCGGCAGCCCCCAGCCCTATTGCAAGGGCCAGGGTGCGTTGCGTTGCGTTGAGGGTTCCCAGCCTCTCGAGCCCTGCCCGACTGCACACGGCGGAGAGAGCGGGCGGTCGCAGAGGGGTTTGCCTCAGCAAGAGACACTCGGGCGGGAGGCCCAGGCGGGTGAGGGCATGGAGCCGGGGCAGGGGGTGCGGAGGACAGGGCACCAGGAACAGGCAACTGGGAGGCAGGCGGAGGCGGTGGAGGCCTCCGACGCCACTGCCTCGGCTTTCGAAGGCAGCGTCAGTCTTCCCCCGTACCGGTCCTTCGTCAGGATGAGGAGCACGTACGTCAAGGTGAGGCGACCCATGCGGCCCCAGCTTCGAAACACTGGCTCGTGGCCTCCACGTTCCCGCTAACCGTGGCAAACGGACGGGGCCCTGTGCGTTCTTGCGTTTCCCTCCGCTGGCTCCGGTTCTACCTGGGTCAGGAGGCGCCCTTCTGAAGGTCTCACGCCCGACCGATTGGGGCCCATAACCCGCGCTCCCGGCTGGCCCTTCCTGGCCCTAATCCACCCTGGCAGGTCCCCTGGGCCGAGCCTGAGGACCTGGCCTCCACCTTTCGAGAGGACCTCGCGGACATGGTTGCCCAGCATTGGGGCGACCGGCGGCGCCTAGCGCACGTGTACGTGCGGCGGGGGTGCATCGAGCTGAGGCTTTTCTGGGAGGCGCAACCCGGAGAGGAGGCGTGCGAGGAGGCGCTCCTGTCTGACGAGGAGCTGCTGAGTGCGCTGAGGCTGACGCCGCCGTACGGTTCAAAGCCGCTGACCGTACGGCAGTGCCCCTTGCTTGGGTGAGCTGCGGCAGGAGCGGGTTGGGGCCGAGCGGGCGGTGCGGGAGCCGTCTTCACCGGTGTGGGCACGTTGGACACAGGCTTTACCTGTTCTATCTCGTGCCTTTCCAGGGACGCGGATGACGCTGCAACCGCTCCCCAGCAGCTGCGGGTCGAGGACCTGCGGCCCCGGGTGCTGCTACTGCCGCAGACCCCGTCAGCCGTGCAGCCGGCGCCATCAACATCACCAGTTTGCTCGGATGCGAGGGAGGTCGTGGGCGTGGGGTGGCCCCTGCGCCTGCGGGCGCGCGTGGCATTCTCAGCCCCTCCAGGCTCGGCCCCGGACGCCCGGGCTCTGGCTCTGTCAGGCGGCCGCTTCCTGGCCACACGCGTGGTCAGCAGGACTCTGTACGACAGCGGTGCTGTGTACGACATCGAGCTGCCGGAGCCCCGCCGGGGCCAGGGCCTGTGCTGCTGGAGCTGGAGCTCGGTTTACGGGGTGTGGGCCTGCGGGTTCCCTTGCCCCCGCTGCTCGCAACCACGGACCTGGCTGTAGCAGCCGAGCTGGCGGCGGCGGTGGAGGCGTGGCCTGCTCAAGGAGCCGCTGAGCTTAGCGGGTTCCTGTTTGAACTGGGAGCGTGGCTGGAGGCCGCGGCCGCGCCAGTCGCTCCAAGCCCGGGCACAGGCTTGGATGACGCTGCAAGGTACAAGGCAGCGGATGGGGCGGAGCCGGAGGCCCACGACGCTGCGCTCCGTTATGGAAGGCCAGGGAGCCCTGGCCTGGCCGCGTCCCTCGGGCGGCACCTCCTGGCGTACGCGCAGGCCGGGGGCCTCTCCTCAACCGCCGCGCTCATTCGGGCGCACGAAGGAGCACGCGTGGCACGACGTCCTGGCGCTGAGGCCGTGCCGCCGCGCGGAAGGGCGTGCAGGCGCGGGCGGCGTTTCCGGCTCAGCTCCGTCCTCCGAGCCGCCCTGGGCGTGGGGTGCGAGGTGCCGGCCCAGCAGCAGGCCTGAAGGGCGTTCTGCCATGTGTGGGCCGTGGCTCTGGCACGTACGGGGTGAGCAGGCGGCATGCGTCGGGGGCATTGCCAGCTCGTCACCGCGTGTTCGCCTGATGGTCCCTTCTCCTGCTGCTTTGCCCGCCGCCTGCCTGACGCCTGTCCCGCTCCTCTGCCCTCCACGTGTGTCCCCTTTTTCCGCTGTCAGGGCGGTGGTGGACCTCCTGCTCGCGGCAACCTCGCCCGCGGCCTGCACGAGGACCAGGCCCTGCTCAGCCTGACTGACCTGCCCGTCTTCGCCGCCTTCCTGGTTGCCGCGCTCCTCGCCCCCGCCCTCGCCTGGCCCTTCCTGCCACAGCACACCTGGGTCCGCCCGGCGCTGAGGTCACGGCGGCCCAGCCCGCTGAGGTCACGGCGGCCCAGCCCGCTGAGGTCACGGCGGCCCAGCCCGCTCGTTTCCAAGGCCGTGTTTGCTGCGCTGCGAGTGCCCGCGCGCGCCACCGCCGCGGGCTACGTGGGGTGTGTGGGCATGCTGCTCCTCGGCGGCGTCCTCCACCCTGCCACGGGCCTGGTGCGTGGGCGGGCCCTTGGGCTGCCGGTGGACTGGGGCTCTTGGGCCGGGTGTTGGGCTGTGCGCGCGGACACGTGCCTGGCGCGGGAACGCACGGGGGCAGGGCGCTCTTGCGCCAGTCTGGCTGTAACGCGTCATCGTACGTCCTCCCTGGACCTCACACCTTCCTCCTCCCTCCTCGCCCCTGCTCCGTGGCCGCAGGTCACACCGCTGGAGGCGGCCGTGGTGGCGGCTGCCGGGGTGCGCGTCTGCGTGTGCTTTACTATGATTAAAGGACATGAGGCTGGCCGTAAATGGCCTGCAAATGATAAAGGCTTCCTGGGCTGGGCCTTCGTTGGGGTGAGTCCCTGAGGGCTTCAAGGCTAGCGTGTGTCGCATGCGTATCAGAGACTCAAGCCAGATGCTCAAGTTTATCGCGGCATGCTTTGCCAGGGATTCAAAGGCGATGTGCGATGCATGTGAGTCACGTGTGTGGACCCTGTAGTATTGGCAGGATTGAGGCTCGTGCCTGTACTGCTGCAAGCCTGGGTTACAGGTGGACCCTGCAGGCCAGCAATAACTTCCTTTGGTCGACGTTCTCTGTAAGTTGTTGGGTTTGACCGCTTTCTCGTACTGTATGCAATGATGACTGCGACTGTATTGAGTGCACGGTCATGGTACCTCCGCCTAGCGGATTGGGTAGTCGTCTTTGCACAAGCTGGGCGGATGCTGAGGCCGCTCTACCGGTACTGCTGCGCCCCGGGACACCGTTTGATTGCAGCTTGCCTTGGGCTTTCCTGTGATGGGGCCCGTATTAGGGCTTTCCACGTCTGCTGTTGAGCACGGTTTGCCTGGTTGGGAGTGTGGACCGGGGCCTTGTGAACGTCCCGCCCCAGATTCCGCCCCGGGTCCGGCCGGCTATGTCCAGGCCGAGGTAGCCTGACGAGCGCATGACCTCGTGTAGTGCGGGGTTGAAACGGATTACTGGTAATGGCCGGGTGCGAGCCTGCGTGCCGTGCGATGCCGTGGTGCGGCGGGCTGGTGGCTGGCGGTCTGCCCCTATGAGTTTTCGAGCGGGAAAGGTACCATACATTGAGAAGGGTTGAGGGCTGAGCGCCTTTCCTGCCTCCGAGCAGCCACCCTTGCCGATGCAGAGGATCATCTGCCGCGTCTGCCGTTCAGGCCGTGCGCATAGTAAGTGTTGATGGCCATGAAGGTCTCAAGTGGGGCTCATGCAGGCCCGAATCAGGCAAGACCCCATCGAATGAGCCCAGACGGAATCAAGTGCACTACACACTTCAAGCATCAATACGCTCACACGCTTCTGTAGAGCTGTGTAGACCTGTGTACCCTAAGCGAGCGACAGGTCGGCAAGAATGACTATTACAGCGCCTTCACGCCTTAGGGTAGTTTCCAATCCTCAAAGCTGTTCAGATCAACGTAGCTCAGACGCGCTTCACAAGCGCGTGGACCTAGATAGCGCGGACCACTAAGCCGATTATTTCCAGCAGCCAATGACTCCAAGCAGCTTGGCGAGGCGATGGCCCCTTCCTAACTATCAGGGACTAAGCTTTGCTACGTTCGCGTCTCACATGGCGCTCATGCCGAGTCTTTGCGCGGTTCGACATTTGATGCGTTTGGCCGTCCTGATAGCGATCTTACATAACCTAGCACCTACAGCCTGGGCCCAAGACGCAGCGGCATGCGGCCAGGCGGGGCTTACTAACAAAGTTTACGGCTGCTCGCTGGACGCGATGCCAGGCAGCCTGTCCCAGCGCGATCCCATCAGCTGGATACCGACTGCAAGTTGGCCGGACGCAGGAGGTGGGGCGACTCTGCTCGCCGACATCACGCTCCGCGCATCGTGCCTTGAGGTCTGGGCCAAAGCGGAGGCCGAATGCACGCTCAGCGTGTCGCGCTACTGGCCGGTCCAAGGGCTCAAGGTGAGCTGGCGTGCCGTCTGGACGTCGGGTTTGCTCGCGCGCCTTCCTGAACTCGCCTGTTTCCATCCCCACCCTGGCCCCACCTACACATCGCCGTCCCCGCAACGCAGGCCGGTCCAGGATTCCTCTTCTACCCCTTGCTCCTGGGACCCACCTCCACCGCCTACCGCCTGAACCTCACCTGTCCAGCAGCTGACTGGAACGAGCTCCTGGACTCACGTGGTGGGCTTGCGCCCTGCGGCACCGCGTCGGCCTCTACAGGCGCCGAGCTCGTAGCAGCCCTGGCTCAACTGCAGCCCCGCAACGCTCGCCTCCTCGTCACTCTCACCGCCAACCTCTCACTGCCCACGGAGCCCACGCCTGCACTTCTGGAGGATGACAGCGCTCTGATGCCGATTTACCGCAACGTCACGCTGGCGGGGGTCGTGCGCTCTGCCTCTGGCGTCGGCAGCACGGAGGTCGACCTCCGGCTCCGCAGGAACGCATTCGACCTCACCGCCCAGCCACCCGCAGGAGCTGCTGCTGACCAACCTTTGGCTGGACGAACGCCGCCTGTCCTGACGCTGAGCGATCTCACTATGGTGAGTGTGACCCCTGGGTCCATGGGTCATTCCGCGGCGTCGTTAACGTAGAGTGATGCGAAAGGCAGCCCCGGGTGGTGTGCGCAGCAAGCTATGTCGAGCAGGCGTCAGAGGGGCTCCCCACCGATAACGACTGCTGTGGCCCGCCCGCACACAGGTCAACCTGCCCCAGGGCCCTCCCTCCACGTGGCCCATGGGCCTCTTCACCGGCAGCCTGTACTCATTCAAGCGGCTCAGGTACGGCACTGTACGGTACATGCTACATGCACAGAGCGGCTCCCATGCTTGTTTGTACGGACCGGCGCTTAAGCCTGGAGGTCTCAACCCATCTGCGCCTCAACATGCGCACCTTGTGTACCGTATGTCCCATGACAGCACTGCCTTCCAGTTTCAGCTCCTCCGATCAACCAACATTTACTTGCGGGAGGAGCTCACGTGAGTAGCCACATGGACCCGCCCCGGCAGCCCAAGAAGGGCAGCCTCTTTGATGCTCCCTGTTGTCACGTGATTGAGTGGGGGATGGGGGGCGCAGGGGAGGCGTTTGTGCGTCCGCTTGCTGCTGCTACTGAGGCGAGAGAGGGCCGGGCGGTTCCGCCACCCCCCGCCATTGCAAACTGGTGGCGTGGTGGCAGGGCTCTCCAGCGAATAAATAGATGAACTGTTCGTGCCTCGTCCCGCTGGTCAGCCATATTGCAGCCAGTATTGTGTCTCGCAACCGGGTCCGTCCGTAGGTACATGAACGCCTGGTACGTGCGTCTGACGTCGCTCCTGCCGGAGGAGGTTGCAAGCGCCGAGTGGCTGCGCCGCCTTGTCCAGCCCAACACGGTACGCCTTGCGGGCGGGCGGCCGGTCGTCCTCCACGCACTCCCCTTCGTATGATGTTGGTGCTGGGCTAGCCGGGCCGGGCGCGGCCTCAAACGCGGAGTCGCTCAGCCCTTGAACATGCATGCTGTTGCCCTTGCTCCCTTTGGGGCACGGCCTTGCCTGCGTCCCGTGCTGATGACCCCGTGCGTCCCTCTTCCTTATGCGGCGTGCATGCATGCGCTGCCGCAGCCCGTCATCGACGCAGACAACGCCACCTCCCGCCTCGACGTCCAGATGTTCTCGGGCGTTCTGCGCTGGAACCACACGGCTACAGCAAAGGTCCTGCTGACCGCCCCCACCTCACCCCCGGCCTACGCGCTGTGGTCGCTGCCCTCGGGCGCCCTGCTGCCCCCCGCCAGCTTCGCAGTGGCGCGGAACGCCTCGGAGCTGGGCGGTCTGCTGCAGCAGCCCTGGGCCGACGGGCCCAGGGTCATACTCATGACGGGCAACGTCTCCCTCGCGGCAGAGGGCTGGCCACAGGCAAGCATGCAAGCATGCCAGCCGCTAGGGGCATGGCTGGGCGGGCGGGGCGGGGGCGGGGGGGGGGGTGTATGTACACCACGCGGCCTTCATGCTAGCAACCCTCCAAAGTCCGGACCCGCCAAGGATGTCTAACCTGCTACCTTCCCACCTCCACTCCTCCCTCTCGGTCAACCGCCGCAGGCCGGGCCCCGCCTGGCCTACAACGTGGCCCTGGTGGGCCCCGCCTCGGGCCCCCCCGTGTGGCTGGACGCCGGGGGTCTGCCCCTGGCGCAGGGGCCCGCCACCGCCCCGGGAGCAGCGGGCTGGGACGGGGCCCAGGCGGGGCTGGCCCTGGCGCTAGCTCGTCTGAGGCTGGCGGGGCTGGCGGCTCCACTGCTGTCTGAAGGCCTGGTGAACGGGAGCGCCGTCAGCCTCGTGGGCGGATCCGCGGGGCTCGACGCCTGGCGCACAAGGTGCGCGGGAGTGCCGGAACCGCCGGCGCCTCGAGAAGCAAAAGTCTGGCTTCGCCGGTGCTTGTGGGTACACTCCGCTAGCTGCCTAGAGGAAGGGCCCCTGTCCGAAGGCCCTGCCTACGAGTCCTAGACCCTGAACTTTACGACCCCCTTCCCATCAGCTTGATCCATCTGATGCGCACGCCCTCTGCAGGTGTACGGCGCATCTGGACACTTTGCCCTCCGCGGCCCCAGTGTCGTACAGTCTCAACGGCTCCGTAGTCGAGCTGCCTGCAGGTGCGGCCCAAGCCTGAAGCCCCCACGTTCCCCGCTCGCTCGAGCCTCCCTCGCTTCCACAGCATTCCATTCCTGCCAAAAGCCTTTTGTGCTCTGCCCCGCCATAGGCCCCCTGCTGCTGCTTGCGGCGCTTGCCGACCGCTCCGTCGTGTGCGCCAGCGCTGCTGCCGTTGCCGTCTGGGCGTCACCGTCCGCACTGGCTGCTGCCTGCGGCCTGGCCACAGCGGACAAGGGGCTGTCGCAAGCACTGCCGGCGGCCGTGGCGTCGCTTCTGGGCTCTATGTTGACGGTGCAGGGACAGGTGCGCGCGAAGGGGAGGGCTGCTGCCGGGAACGATGGCTGCCGCGCACAGCCCCCAGGCTCCACCTTGGGGGGCTTGCTAAGTTGCAGATGCGGCTCCTGCCTCCCATTTCACTGCACTCGTAGGCGCTTGTAACGGGTTCGCCATTGGCTTTCGTGTTGGTGGCATCCGGCTCCCTTGGCGGCACCAGCCTAACCAACGTGACCTTCGCCCTCGCTCCGGGGGGCCCACCCGACATGAACGGCACCGCCTGCGACGCCGCCAGCTGTGAGCAGGGGACGAGGCAACAGGGGCCGGAGCGAGAGGCTTGAAGCGGCCAGGCCCTCCGCTACCCACAGCTTGCAACGCTAACCCCTGCCCCCCCACCTCCACACGGTCCAGTAATCTCTGCGGCGTGGGGCGCCCTCCAAGCCGCTGCAACCGGCACCGGACGCAGCGCTCCCTCCGCCGGAGTCGTTGGCGGCGCCGTGGGCGGCGCTGTCGGGGCCACGTGCCTGGTGGCGGCGCTGGCAGCACTGGGCGTGGCCCTCCATCACCGGCGGCGCTCCAGGGGCGGCCAGGAAAAGGGCGCTGGATCTGTACCTTCCGAGGACCTGGAGGCCGCTGGCAACGGTGGCAGTGGAGGCGCAGGCGTGGCAGCCGACGGGGCCGCAGCAGGTGAGGCCTGGAAGTTGCACGTAGCGGTGCGGCCGTTGTTGGCAGATCCAAACCTTTCCCTTGCGTATTGTCCGTGCCATGCCGACAGATCCCGAGGTGTCCTCGGTTGGCAGCGTGCCATCAGTCGCAATCGCCAGAAGGCCTCCTGCGGACCTTGAGGCACACTCTGCAGAGGCGAGGGCTGCGCTGGCAGCGGCGATGGCCGTGGGCGGGAGCTCCGATGCCCCGGCACTTGTGCCCCGAGCCACGCTGACCGCGGCCGCTGTGCAGCCGGTCTCAGATGACGCTTTCAGTTGCAGCTTTCGCAAGGTACGTATGGCGCTGAGGGGCCGGTGACAAGGAGGCAACCAGTGTGCTCAAGTGGTCTGCAACGCTCGCTCCCGGCCCCGCCCTCCCCCGTCCCAGCTGAGTCACGGCGAAACGCTCGGAGCTGACTTGCGAGTGGGCAGCTGGGGGCGAGCCGCTGGCAAGGCCAGCCCCAGACCTCCCGGCCGGGCCGGGCCGGCGCCGCGATGCGCAGCAATCGGCCCCGCCGCCGACGCCACACCGCCAACGCCCTCAGAAGATGAAGCGTCGCAGTCCAAGGATTCGGACTCCAGTGGAGGGGCGCCGACCGCAATGACGACAGATCAGCCGTCCGTTGCAAAGATGGCAGCGGTAGCCAGCCTGGCGGGCCGCATTAGCGACATGATCGCTCTACAGACCGCCCGGGTGAGGCTATGGGCCAGGCTGGACGGGCGGGCGGGCGGGCGGGCACCCCATGCGTGCCGCCGTTCCATGCTGACTCATGCTGCAACTGCAGGCCCACGCGGCGTTTGGTAGTCCCCGAGAGGCGGCGCGCGGCCGGTTCCTGGGCCGCGGGGCCTATGGATGCGTCTACCTGGGTGAGTGCTTGCTTGGCAAGTTGACAAGCCCCAATTTGGCGGCTCAACTGGTCGCGGCTCCGTGGCCATGACCGTAGCTCTCCGGAACGTAGTGTAGGAAAAGCGGAGGAGGAGATGACCGTATTACCCCCCGGCACCCACCGTCATCCGTCCGCGCCCAGGCGAAAGTTGCTTTTGCTATTTTTCCCGAGCAGCCCAATGTATTGTGCATGAATAGCCGTTGTAAAATCGAGGCTTGACCGTGGGGTCTGCGCGTTTACTCGGCGGTCGGCATTCAATGTACGCGAGTTGCGAAGGGTGGGCAGGAACGAAAGTTATATGGGCGAAAAATACGATTAAGAGCGAAGAAGGCGTCCTCGCGGCGGGGGACGCTTTATACTGGCCGCCGCCGGGATTTGGGAGTCGCTTCTTTCGCCACGCGATGCACATACATGCGTTGGAGGGGGCAGTGGGAGGCGTGCTCGGCTGAGGCAAGTCGGTGGGGGCCGCGTTTGGAATGCATGGAGCCGTTTCGACGACCACCGGCTACAGCTTTCGTCGCCCACATGCACGACGGTCGGACTTGTTGAAATTTTCGGCCCTGTCACCTCTTACCCAGTCCTACAGTCATGCGTTGGGGGGGGGCATTGGGAGTCATGTTTGGCGGATCCACGTCGGTGGTGGCCTCGTTTGCATTGCACGGGGCCGTATCGTCGTTTCGCGTCCCCAGCGTTCGTGCCCTCATAGCACGTCGGTCCGACACTCCAAAGTTGTGTCTCCTTTCCCGTCTTACCCAGTCCCACAGTCTGTCCCTGAGCAGCATCGGGGGGTTACTAGTTTGCGTCGCTCATATGCAGGTCGGTCCAACTTGTTGAAATGGTCGGCCCAGTGACCGCGGTGCCTCTCACCCCCCTCTCACCCAGTCCCACAGTCTGTCCCTGAGCAGCATCGGGGCGGTGGCTGGGGCGCACCAACTTGTTGAAATGGTCGGCCCAGTGACCGACCGGGGGACCGACGGAAGTTGTGTCCCCTTTCCCCTCTTACCCAGTCCCACAGTCATGCGTTGGACAATGAGTCCAACATGGGCGACATGAGTCCTTACAGGGCGTCCTCGCGGCTGCGGACGTTTGTTAGTGGCCACCGACGCGATTGGGGAGTGTCCTTCAATCGCCGCGCGACACACATACATGGGTGCGGGGGGTTTGTGGGAGTCGTGCTTGATTGAGGCACGTCGGTGGTGGCCGCATTTGGAGTGCACGGGGTCGTTTCGACGTGCTGCGTCGCCAGGGTGTGTCGCTCACTTGCACGTCGGTCCGTTGTGTTGAATTCGTCAGCCCCGTCACTTCATACCCAGGCCCACCGTCATGTCTTGGGAGGGGTTCTGGGAGTCGGCACGGCGGGTGTGGCCGCTTTGGCAATGCACGGGGCCGTTTTGCCGTGCCTCTTTTTCCCCGGTCGTCGCCCACTTGCATTACCGTCCGACGCGCAAAATATACGGGTCTCCCTTCTCCCTATCCAGCCCCACAGCACCTCCTGAGGTGCATGTATTCAGTCCTATGCGCAGTTTTCGTTCGGGATGTTCTTCGTGTGTGGCGGCTCGGCGACTCGTGGCGCCGACGGTCGCACGTAGGCACGCCCGATTTAAGTTGCCAGTTTGGTGGCTATGCTGTTAATGAATTGATACCCGCGGTTCATATCACCCGAAGCCACGTCAGTTCTCGCGATGCGTTAGACCGCGCCAGAGAGTGTGTGCAGTGTAGCGATGGCCCTTCGGATGTCTGCGAGGTGAGTGATTGTTGCCCCGGTCTGCACTATCCATCGTTGTTGGTAACTCATCTGTATGCCGTTGTTCAGGTCTGGGAAGGCATGGTGGCTGCTGGCTGCGGATGTCTGCCAGGTTTGTGAAGTGTTGCCTCGCTCTACCACATGCATTGATGTCACTAACGTAAAGGTGCATTATTGTTCAGGTCGGCGAAGGTTCCGCGGTCTGAGACTGCTGATGGAGGATGAGGCTGCTTTCCATCCACCTGGGTCTTCGCGATGCATGAATGTGTTGCAAGAGCGCCGTTCCAGGGTGAGGGTGGTTGTTGTGATTTCTGGGACGCCCGATAGCAACACGGGTCGATCGGCGGCGACTTGGGTGTCACTGCTGCCTGGGCCCGGCCAACACCGCGGTTATTAGGACAAGTCGCTTGAGTTGAGCGCTTAGCGCCAGTCGTCAGGCGTGCTAAGAGGAACGTACAGGGCACGAGAGGCCAAGACGGCGTGAAACAAGCCGCGGGGGAGCGTATTGCAAAGCAACAACAAGCAGGGAGGGAGCGTGTTGCTCTAACCGCATTGGCTGCGTGCCTCGTAACCCATCGCGGACTGGGCTGGACAAGGCCCCTCGGCACCCATCGCGACGTGGCTCCCAAGCCGCCCGGGGGCACCGCGGTGAGGGACTGGGCTGGACAAGGCCCCTCGGCACCCATCGCGACTTGGGCTCCCAAGCCGCCCGGGGGCACCGCGGTGAGGGACTGGGCTGGACAAGGCCCCTCGGCACCCATCGCGACTTGGGCTCCCAAGCCGCCCGGGGGCACTGCGGTGAGGGACTGGGCTGAACAATGCCCCTCGGAATCCACCGCGACGTGGGCTCCCAAGCCGCCCGGGGGCACTGCGGTGAGGGACTGGGCTGGACAAGGCCCCTCGGGACCCATCGCGACTTGGGCTCCCAAGCCGCCCGGGGGCACTGCGGTGAGGGACTGGGCTGAACAATGCCCCTCGGAATCCATCGCGACGTGGGCTCCCAAGCCGCCCGGGGGCACCGCGGTGAGGGACTGGGCTGGACAAGGCCCCTCGGCACCCATCGCGACTTGGGCTCCCAAGCCGCCCGGGGGCACCGCGGTGAGGGACTGGGCTGAACAATGCCCCTCGGAATCCATCGCGACGTGGGCTCCCAAGCCGCCCCGGGGCACCGCGGTTGCTATAACCGCATTGGCTGCCGCCGCTTGCGGTCAGTGGGCCCGGCATGACACGTCACGGTTGACTTCCAGGGCCTCAGCGCCAGTCGCCAGGCGTGTCATGAGGCAAGCACAGGGCGAGGGAGGCCAGGACGTTGTGAACAAAGCCGCTGGTACGGCGTTGGTTGCCGCTTCGGGTTTGGGTCCGGCCGACACCGCGGTTACGACAGCTGAGGGTAGGTCTCAGCGCCAGTCCCCAAGCGTGCCAGGAGGCGAGTGCGGGGTCAGGCAGGCCAAGAAGTCGTTGCCAGGTGCCGTGCCGTTGCCTGGCGTGGCAACGTCAGCGTGTTGCATTGGCACGCTTTCTCGCGCTTGCGGCTTGGGGCTGCACCGTCGCCGGGTAGCAGCGACGTCGAACTGGGTTAAACATAAGCGCCGCTGTGACGCCTGGCGTGGCACTGTCGGCGTTTCAGACTGGCGTGCGATCTGGTGCTTGCGGCTGGGGGCTGCGCCTTTGCTCGTTTGCACGGGAGTTCCGCCATGACGCCTGGCGTGGCAGTGTCGGCGGTTTGGGTTGGCGTGCGATTCGGCCCTTGAAGCCGTGTCATTTCCCTTTGGAGGGTGCGTTAGAGCAACACGGCGTCGGCGGCCGCTTGGGGTCGCTGGGCCCGGCCGATACCGCGGTCAGGACACGTCTCGTGAGTGGAGGGTCGCAGAGCCAGTCGCCAGGCATGTCAGGAGACAAGCACACTGCGAGGCAGGCCAGGACGTCGAAAAGGAAGCCGCGTGGGTGTGTGATGCAAGCAACAATGTTGTTGTGACGTTGACAATGCCTTTCCCTTTGGAGGGTGCATTACGGCGTTGGGGGCCGCTTGGGGTTGCTGGGCCAAGCCAAGCCCACGCTCATGACACGTCACGTGAGTTCAGGGCACTCTCGGCACTCATCGCGACTTGGGCTCCCAAGCTGCCCGGGGGCACGGCGGTGAGGGACTGGGCTGGACAAGGCCCCTCGGCACCCATCGCGACTTGGGCTCCCAAGCCGCCCGGGGGCACCACGGTGAGGGACTGGGCTGGACAAGGCCCCTCGGCACCCATCGCGACTTGGGCTCCCAAGCCGCCCGGGGGCACCGCGGTGAGGGACTGGGCTGGACAAGGCCCCTCGGCACCCATCGCGACTTGGGCTCCCAAGCCGCCCGGGGGCACCGCGGTGAGGGACTGGGCTGGACAAGGCCCCTCGGCACCCATCGCGACTTGGGCTCCCAAGCCGCCCGGGGGCACCGCGGTGAGGGACTGGGCTGGACAAGGCCCCTCGGCACCCATCGCGACTTGGGCTCCCAAGCCGCCCGGGGGCACCGCGGTGAGGGACTGGGCTGGACAAGGCCCCTCGGCACCCATCGCGACTTGGGCTCCCAAGCCGTTTGGGGGCACCGCGGTGAGGGACTGGGCTGGACAAGGCCCCTCGGCACCCATCGCGACTTGGGCTCCCAAGCCGCCCGGGGGCACCGCGGTGAGGGACTGGGCTGGACAAGGCCCCTCGGCACCCATCGCGACTTGGGCTCCCAAGCCGCCCGGGGGCACCGCGGTGAGGGACTGGGCTGGACAAGGCCCCTCGGCACCCATCGCGACTTGGGCTCCCAAGCCGCCCGGGGGCACCGCGGTGAGGGACTGGGCTGGACAAGGCCCCTCGGCACCCATCGCGACTTGGGCTCCCAAGCCGCCCGGGGGCACCGCGGTGAGGGACTGGGCTGGACAAGGCCCCTCGGCACCCATCGCGACTTGGGCTCCCAAGCTGCCGGGGGGCACCGCGGTGAGGGACTGGGCTGGACAAGGCCCCTCGGCACCCATCGCGACTTGGGCTCCCAAGCCGCCGGGGGGCACCGCGGTGCGGGACTGGGCTGGACAAGGCCCCTCGGCACCCATCGCGACTTGGGCTCCCAAGCCGCCCGGGGGCACCGCGGTGAGGGACTGGGCTGGACAAGGCCCCTCGGCACCCATCGCGACTTGGGCTCCCAAGCCGCCCGGGGGCACCGCGGTGAGGGACTGGGCTGGACAAGGCCCCTCGGCACCCATCGCGACTTGGGCTCCCAAGCCGCCCGGGGGCACCGCGGTGAGGGACTGGGCTGGACAAGGCCCCTCGGCACCCATCGCGACTTGGGCTCCCAAGCCGCCCGGGGGCACCGCGGTGAGGGACTGGGCTGGACAAGGCCCCTCGGCACCCATCGCGACTTGGGCTCCCAAGCTGCCCGGGGGCACCGCGGTGAGGGACTGGGCTGGACAAGGCCCCTCGGCACCCATCGCGACTTGGGCTCCCAAGCCGCCCGGGGGCACCGCGGTGAGGGACTGGGCTGGACAAGGCCCCTCGGCACCCATCGCGACTTGGGCTCCCAAGCCGCCCGGGGGCACCGCGGTGAGGGACTGGGCTGGACAAGGCCCCTCGGCACCCATCGCGACTTGGGCTCCCAAGCCGCCCGGGGGCACCGCGGTGAGGGACTGGGCTGGACAAGGCCCCTCGGCACCCATCGCGACTTGGGCTCCCAAGCCGCCCGGGGGCACCGCGGTGAGGGACTGGGCTGGACAAGGCCCCTCGGCACCCATCGCGACTTGGGCTCCCAAGCCGCCCGGGGGCACCGCGGTGAGGGACTGGGCTGGACAAGGCCCCTCGGCACCCATCGCGACTTGGGCTCCCAAGCCGCCCGGGGGCACCGCGGTGAGGGACTGGGCTGGACAAGGCCCCTAGGCACCCATCGCGACTTGGGCTCCCAAGCCGCCCGGGAGCACCGCGGTGAGGGACTGGGCTGGACAAGGCCCCTTGGCACCCATCGCGACTTGGGCTCCCAAGCCGCCGGGGGGCACGGCGGTGAGGGACTGGGCTGGACAAGGCCCCTCGGCACCCATGGCGACTTGGGCTCCCAAGCCGCCCGGGAGCACCGCGGTGAGGGACTGGGCTGGACTGGGCTGGAAGGGCGACGCCTCACCCATGGCGACTTGGGCTTCCAAGCCGCCCGGGGGCACCGCGGTGAGGGACTGGGCTGGACAAGGCCCCTCGGCACCCATGGCGACTTGGGCTCCCAAGCCGCCCGGGAGCACCGCGGTGAGGGACTGGGCTGGACAAGGCCCCTCGGCACCCATCGCGACTTGGGCTCCCAAGCTGCCGGGGGGCACCGCGGTGAGGGACTGGGCTGGACAAGGCCCCTCGGCACCCATCGCGACTTGGGCTCCCAAGCCGCCCGGGGGCACCGCGGTGAGGGACTGGGCTGGACAAGGCCCCTCGGCACCCATCGCGACTTGGGCTCCCAAGCCGCCCGGGGGCACCGCGGTGAGGGACTGGGCTGGACAAGGCCCCTCGGCACCCATCGCGACTTGGGCTCCCAAGCCGCCCGGGAGCACCGCGGTGAGGGACTGGGCTGGACAAGGCCCCTCGGCACCCATCGCGACTTGGGCTCCCAAGCCGTTTGGGGGCACGGCGGTGAGGGACTGGGCTGGACAAGGCCCCTCGGCACCCATGGCGACTTGGGCTCCCAAGCCGCCCGGGAGCACCGCGGTGAGGGACTGGGCTGGACTGGGCTGGAAGGGCGACGCCTCACCCATGGCGACTTGGGCTTCCAAGCCGCCCGGGGGCACCGCGGTGAGGGACTGGGCTGGACAAGGCCCCTCGGCACCCATGGCGACTTGGGCTCCCAAGCCGCCCGGGAGCACCGCGGTGAGGGACTGGGCTGGACAAGGCCCCTCGGCACCCATCGCGACTTGGGCTCCCAAGCCGCCCGGGGGCACCGCGGTGAGGGACTGGGCTGGACAAGGCCCCTCGGCACCCATCGCGACTTGGGCTCCCAAGCTGCCGGGGGGCACCGCGGTGAGGGACTGGGCTGGACAAGGCCCCTCGGCACCCATCGCGACTTGGGCTCCCAAGCCGCCCGGGGGCACCGCGGTGAGGGACTGGGCTGGACAAGGCCCCTCGGCACCCATCGCGACTTGGGCTCCCAAGCCGTTTGGGGGCACGGCGGTGAGGGACTGGGCTGGACAAGGCCCCTCGGCACCCATCGCGACTTGGGCTCCCAAGCCGTTTGGGGGCACGGCGGTGAGGGACTGGGCTGGACAAGGCCCCTCGGCACCCATCGCGACTTGGGCTCCCAAGCCGCCCGGCGGCACCGCGGTGAGGGACTGGGCTGGACAAGGCCCCTCGGCACCCATCGCGACTTGGGCTCCCAAGCCGCCCGGGGGCACCGCGGTGAGGGACTGGGCTGGACAAGGCCCCTCGGCACCCATCGCGACTTGGGCTCCCAAGCCGCCCGGGGGCACCGCGGTGAGGGACTGGGCTGGACAAGGCCCCTCGGCACCCATCGCGACTTGGGCTCCCAAGCCGCCCGGGGGCACCGCGGTGAGGGACTGGGCTGGACAAGGCCCCTCGGCACCCATCGCGACTTGGGCTCCCTAGCCGCCCGGGGGCACCGCGGTGAGGGACTGGGCTGGACAAGGCCCCTCGGCACCCATCGCGACTTGGGCTCCCAAGCCGCCCGGGGGCACCGCGGTGAGGGACTGGGCTGGACAAGGCCCCTCGGCACCCATCGCGACTTGGGCTCCCAAGCCGTTTGGGGGCACGGCGGTGAGGGACTGGGCTGGACAAGGCCCCTCGGCACCCATCGTGACTTGGGCTCCCAAGCCGCCCGGGGGCACCGCGGTGAGGGACTGGGCTGGACAAGGCCCCTCGGCACCCATCGCGACTTGGGCTCCCAAGCCGCCCGGGGGCACCGCGGTGAGGGACTGGGCTGGACAAGGCCCCTCGGCACCCATCGCGACTTGGGCTCCCAAGCCGCCCGGGGGCACCGCGGTGAGGGACTGGGCTGGACAAGGCCCCTCGGCACCCATCGCGACTTGGGCTCCCAAGCTGCCGGGGGGCACCGCGGTGAGGGACTGGGCTGGACAAGGCCCCTCGGCACCCATCGCGACTTGGGCTCCCAAGCTGCCGGGGGGCACGGCGGTGAGGGACTGGGTTGGACAAGGCCCCTCGGCACCCATCGCGACTTGGGCTTCCAAGCCGCCCGGGGGCACCGCGGTGAGGGACTGGGCTGGACAAGGCCCCTCGGCACCCATCGCGACTTGGGCTCCCAAGCCGCCCGTGGGCACCGCGGTGAGGGACTGGGCTGGACAAGGCCCCTCGGCACCCATCGCGACTTGGGCTCCCAAGCCGCCCGGGGGCACCGCGGTGAGGGACTGGGCTGGACAAGGCCCCTCGGCACCCATCGCGACTTGGGCTCCCAAGCCGCCCGGGGGCACCGCGGTGAGGGACTGGGCTGGACAAGGCCCCTCGGCACCCATCGCGACTTGGGCTCCCAAGCCGCCCGGGGGCACCGCGGTGAGGGACTGGGCTGGACAAGGCCCCTCGGCACCCATCGCGACTTGGGCTCCCAAGCCGCCGGGGGGCACCGCGGTGAGGGACTGGGCTGGACAAGGCCCCTCGGCACCCATCGCGACTTGGGCTCCCAAGCCGCCCGGGGGCACCGCGGTGAGGGACTGGGCTGGACAAGGCCCCTCGGCACCCATCGCGACTTGGGCTCCCAAGCCGCCCGGGGGCACCGCGGTGAGGGACTGGGCTGGACAAGGCCCCTCGGCACCCATCGCGACTTGGGCTCCCAAGCCGCCCGTGGGCACCGCGGTGAGGGACTGGGCTGGACAAGGCCCCTCGGCACCCATCGCGACTTGGGCTCCCAAGCCGCCCGGGGGCACCGCGGTGAGGGACTGGGCTGGACAAGGCCCCTCGGCACCCATCGCGACTTGGGCTCCCAAGCCGCCCGGGGGCACCGCGGTGAGGGACTGGGCTGGACAAGGCCCCTCGGCACCCATCGCGACTTGGGCTCCCAAGCCGCCGGGGGGCACGGCGGTGAGGGACTGGGCTGGACAAGGCCCCTCGGCACCCATCGCGACTTGGGCTCCCAAGCCGCCCGGGGGCACCGCGGTGAGGGACTGGGCTGGACAAGGCCCCTCGGCACCCATCGCGACTTGGGCTCCCAAGCCGCCGGGGGGCACGGCGGTGAGGGACTGGGCTGGACAAGGCCCCTCGGCACCCATCGCGACTTGGGCTCCCAAGCCGCCGGGGGGCACGGCGGTGAGGGACTGGGCTGGACAAGGCCCCTCGGCACCCATCGCGACTTGGGCTCCCAAGCCGCCCGGGGGCACGGCGGTGAGGGACTGGGCTGGACAAGGCCCCTCGGCACCCATCGCGACTTGGGCTCCCAAGCCGCCCGGGGGCACGGCGGTGAGGGACTGGGCTGGACAAGGCCCCTCGGCACCCATCGCGACTTGGGCTCCCAAGCCGCCCGGGGGCACCGCGGTGAGGGACTGGGCTGGACAAGGCCCCTCGGCACCCATCGCGACTTGGGCTCCCAAGCCGCCCGGGGGCACCGCGGTGAGGGACTGGGCTGAACAATGCCCCTCGGAATCCATCGCGACGTGGGCTCCCAAGCCGTCCCGGGGCACCGCGGTTGCTATAACCGCATTGGCTGCCGCCGCTTGCGGTCAGTGGGCCCGGCATGACACGTCACGGTTGACTTCCAGGGCCTCAGCGCCAGTCGCCAGGCGTGTCATGAGGCAAGCACAGGGCGAGGGAGGCCAGGACGTTGTGAACAAAGCCGCTGGTACGGCGTTGGTTGCCGCTTCAGGTTTGGGTCCGGCCGACACCGCGGTTACGACAGCTGAGGGTAGGTCTCAGCGCCAGTCCCCAAGCGTGCCAGGAGGCGAGTGCGGGGTCAGGCAGGCCAAGAAGTCGTTGCCAGGTGCCGTGCCGTTGCCTGGCGTGGCAACGTCAGCGTGTTGCATTGGCACGCTTTCTCGCGCTTGCGGCTTGGGGCTGCACCGTCGCCGGGTAGCAGCGACGTCGAACTGGGTTAAACATAAGCGCCGCTGTGACGCCTGGCGTGGCACTGTCGGCGTTTCAGACTGGCGTGCGATCTGGTGCTTGCGGCTGGGGGCTGCGCCTTTGCTCGTTTGCACGGGAGTTCCGCCATGACGCCTGGCGTGGCAGTGTCGGCGGTTTGGGTTGGCGTGCGATTCGGCCCTTGAAGCCGTGTCATTTCCCTTTGGAGGGTGCGTTAGAGCAACACGGCGTCGGCGGCCGCTTGGGGTCGCTGGGCCCGGCCGATACCGCGGTCAGGACACGTCTCGTGAGTGGAGGGTCGCAGAGCCAGTCGCCAGGCATGTCAGGAGACAAGCACACTGCGAGGCAGGCCAGGACGTCGAAAAGGAAGCCGCGTGGGTGTGTGATGCAAGCAACAATGTTGTTGCGACGTTGACAATGCCTTTCCCTTTGGAGGGTGCATTACGGCGTTGGGGGCCGCTTGGGGTTGCTGGGCCAAGCCAAGCCCACGCTCATGACACGTCACGTGAGTTCAGGGCATTCTCGGCACTCATCGCGACTTGGGCTCCCAAGCTGCCCGGGGGCACGGCGGTGAGGGACTGGGCTGGACAAGGCCCCTCGGCACCCATCGCGACTTGGGCTCCCAAGCCGCCCGTGGGCACCGCGGTGAGGGACTGGGCTGGACAAGGCCCCTCGGCACCCATCGCGACTTGGGCTCCCAAGCTGCCCGGGGGCACCGCGGTGAGGGACTGGGCTGGACAAGGCCCCTCGGCACCCATCGCGACTTGGGCTCCCAAGCCGCCCGGGGGCACCACGGTGAGGGACTGGGCTGGACAAGGCCCCTCGGCACTCATCGCGACTTGGGCTCCCAAGCTGCCCGGGGGCACGGCGGTGAGGGACTGGGCTGGACAAGGCCCCTCGGCACCCATCGCGACTTGGGCTCCCAAGCCGCCCGGGGGCACCACGGTGAGGGACTGGGCTGGACAAGGCCCCTCGGCACCCATCGCGACTTGGGCTCCCAAGCCGCCCGGGGGCACGGCGGTGAGGGACTGGGCTGGACAAGGCCCCTCGGCACCCATCGCGACTTGGGCTCCCAAGCCGCCCGTGGGCACCGCGGTGAGGGACTGGGCTGGACAAGGCCCCTCGGCACCCATCGCGACTTGGGCTCCCAAGCCGCCCGGGGGCACCGCGGTGAGGGACTGGGCTGAAGAATGCTCCTCGGAATCCATCGCGACGTGGGCTCCCAAGCCGCCCCGGGGCACCGCGGTTGCTGTAACCGCATTGGCTGCCGCCGCTTGCGGTCAGTGGGCCCGGCATTACACGTCACGGTTGAGTTCCAGGGCCTCAGCGCCAGTCGCCAGGCGTGTCATGAGGCAAGCACAGGGCGAGGGAGGCCAGGACGTTGTGAACAAAGCCGCTGGTACGGCGTTGGTTGCCGCTTCAGGTTTGGGTCCGGCCGACACCGCGGTTACGACAGCTGAGGGTAGGTCTCAGCGCCAGTCCCCAAGCGTGCCAGGAGGCGAGTGCGGGGTCAGGCAGGCCAAGAAGTCGTTGCCAGGTGCCGTGCCGTTGCCTGGCGTGGCAACGTCAGCGTGTTGCATTGGCACGCTTTCTCGCGCTTGCGGCTTGGGGCTGCACCGTCGCCGGGTAGCAGCGACGTCGAACTGGGTTAAACATAAGCGCCGCTGTGACGCCTGGCGTGGCACTGTCGGCGTTTCAGACTGGCGTGCGATCTGGTGCTTGCGGCTGGGGGCTGCGCCTTTGCTCGTTTGCACGGGAGTTCCGCCATGACGCCTGGCGTGGCAGTGTCGGCGGTTTGGGTTGGCGTGCGATTCGGCCCTTGAAGCCGTGTCATTTCCCTTTGGAGGGTGCGTTAGAGCAACACGGCGTCGGCGGCCGCTTGGGGTCGCTGGGCCCGGCCGATACCGCGGTCAGGACACGTCTCGTGAGTGGAGGGTCGCAGAGCCAGTCGCCAGGCATGTCAGGAGACAAGCACACTGCGAGGCAGGCCAGGACGTCGAAAAGGAAGCCGCGTGGGTGTGTGATGCAAGCAACAATGTTGTTGCGACGTTGACAATGCCTTTCCCTTTGGAGGGTGCATTACGGCGTTGGGGGCCGCTTGGGGTTGCTGGGCCAAGCCAAGCCCACGCTCATGACACGTCACGTGAGTTCAGGGCATTCTCGGCACTCATCGCGACTTGGGCTCCCAAGCCGCCCGGGGGCACGGCGGTGAGGGACTGGGCTGGACAAGGCCCCTCGGCACCCATCGCGACTTGGGCTCCCAAGCCGCCCGTGGGCACCGCGGTGAGGGACTGGGCTGGACAAGGCCCCTCGGCACCCATCGCGACTTGGGCTCCCAAGCCGCCCGGGGGCACCGCGGTGAGGGACTGGGCTGAAGAATGCTCCTCGGAATCCATCGCGACGTGGGCTCCCAAGCCGCCCCGGGGCACCGCGGTTGCTGTAACCGCATTGGCTGCCGCCGCTTGCGGTCAGTGGGGCCCGGCATTACACGTCACGGTTGAGTTCCAGGGCCTCAGCGCCAGTCGCCAGGCGTGTCATGAGGCAAGCACAGGGCGAGGGAGGCCAGGACGTTGTGAACAAAGCCGCTGGTACGGCGTTGGTTGCCGCTTCAGGTTTGGGTCCGGCCGACACCGCGGTTACGACAGCTGAGGGTAGGTCTCAGCGCCAGTCCCCAAGCGTGCCAGGAGGCGAGTGCGGGGTCAGGCAGGCCAAGAAGTCGTTGCCAGGTGCCGTGCCGTTGCCTGGCGTGGCAACGTCAGCGTGTTGCATTGGCACGCTTTCTCGCGCTTGCGGCTTGGGGCTGCACCGTCGCCGGGTAGCAGCGACGTCGAACTGGGTTAAACATAAGCGCCGCTGTGACGCCTGGCGTGGCACTGTCGGCGTTTCAGACTGGCGTGCGATCTGGTGCTTGCGGCTGGGGGCTGCGCCTTTGCTCGTTTGCACGGGAGTTCCGCCATGACGCCTGGCGTGGCAGTGTCGGCGGTTTGGGTTGGCGTGCGATTCGGCCCTTGAAGCCGTGTCATTTCCCTTTGGAGGGTGCGTTAGAGCAACACGGCGTCGGCGGCCGCTTGGGGTCGCTGGGCCCGGCCGATACCGCGGTCAGGACACGTCTCGTGAGTGGAGGGTCGCAGAGCCAGTCGCCAGGCATGTCAGGAGACAAGCACACTGCGAGGCAGGCCAGGACGTCGAAAAGGAAGCCGCGTGGGTGTGTGATGCAAGCAACAATGTTGTTGCGACGTTGACAATGCCTTTCCCTTTGGAGGGTGCATTACGGCGTTGGGGGCCGCTTGGGGTTGCTGGGCCAAGCCAAGCCCACGCTCATGACACGTCACGTGAGTTCAGGGCATTCTCGGCACTCATCGCGACTTGGGCTCCCAAGCCGCCCGGGGGCACGGCGGTGAGGGACTGGGCTGGACAAGGCCCCTCGGCACCCATCGCGACTTGGGCTCCCAAGCCGCCCGTGGGCACCGCGGTGAGGGACTGGGCTGGACAAGGCCCCTCGGCACCCATCGCGACTTGGGCTCCCAAGCCGCCCGGGGGCACCGCGGTGAGGGACTGGGCTGAAGAATGCCCCTCGGAATCCATCGCGACGTGGGCTCCCAAGCCGCCCCGGGGCACCGCGGTTGCTATAACCGCATTGGCTGCCGCCGCTTGCGGTCAGTGGGCCCGGCATTACACGTCACGGTTGAGTTCCAGGGCCTCAGCGCCAGTCGCCAGGCGTGTCATGAGGCAAGCACAGGGCGAGGGAGGCCAGGACGTTGTGAACAAAGCCGCTGGTACGGCGTTGGTTGCCGCTTCAGGTTTGGGTCCGGCCGACACCGCGGTTACGACAGCTGAGGGTAGGTCTCAGCGCCAGTCCCCAAGCGTGCCAGGAGGCGAGTGCGGGGTCAGGCAGGCCAAGAAGTCGTTGCCAGGTGCCGTGCCGTTGCCTGGCGTGGCAACGTCAGCGTGTTGCATTGGCACGCTTTC
Organism: Edaphochlamys debaryana; assembly: GCA_016858145.1. Taxonomy (NCBI): domain Eukaryota; kingdom Viridiplantae; phylum Chlorophyta; class Chlorophyceae; order Chlamydomonadales; genus Edaphochlamys; species Edaphochlamys debaryana. The sequence continues at coordinate 244,235 of JAEHOE010000106.1, read as the reverse complement.
TCGCGCTTGCGGCTTGGGGCTGCACCGTCGCCGGGTAGCAGCGACGTCGAACTGGGTTAAACATAAGCGCCGCTGTGACGCCTGGCGTGGCACTGTCGGCGTTTCAGACTGGCGTGCGATCTGGTGCTTGCGGCTGGGGGCTGCGCCTTTGCTCGTTTGCACGGGAGTTCCGCCATGACGCCTGGCGTGGCAGTGTCGGCGGTTTGGGTTGGCGTGCGATTCGGCCCTTGAAGCCGTGTCATTTCCCTTTGGAGGGTGCGTTAGAGCAACACGGCGTCGGCGGCCGCTTGGGGTCGCTGGGCCCGGCCGATACCGCGGTCAGGACACGTCTCGTGAGTGGAGGGTCGCAGAGCCAGTCGCCAGGCATGTCAGGAGACAAGCACACTGCGAGGCAGGCCAGGACGTCGAAAAGGAAGCCGCGTGGGTGTGTGATGCAAGCAACAATGTTGTTGCGACGTTGACAATGCCTTTCCCTTTGGAGGGTGCATTACGGCGTTGGGGGCCGCTTGGGGTTGCTGGGCCAAGCCAAGCCCACGCTCATGACACGTCACGTGAGTTCAGGGCATTCTCGGCACTCATCGCGACTTGGGCTCCCAAGCCGCCCGGGGGCACGGCGGTGAGGGACTGGGCTGGACAAGGCCCCTCGGCACCCATCGCGACTTGGGCTCCCAAGCCGCCCGTGGGCACCGCGGTGAGGGACTGGGCTGGACAAGGCCCCTCGGCACCCATCGCGACTTGGGCTCCCAAGCCGCCCGGGGGCACCGCGGTGAGGGACTGGGCTGAAGAATGCCCCTCGGAATCCATCGCGACGTGGGCTCCCAAGCCGTCCCGGGGCACCGCGGTTGCTATAACCGCATTGGCTGCCGCCGCTTGCGGTCAGTGGGCCCGGCATTACACGTCACGGTTGAGTTCCAGGGCCTCAGCGCCAGTCGCCAGGCGTGTCATGAGGCAAGCACAGGGCGAGGGAGGCCAGGACGTTGTGAACAAAGCCGCTGGTACGGCGTTGGTTGCCGCTTCAGGTTTGGGTCCGGCCGACACCGCGGTTACGACAGCTGAGGGTAGGTCTCAGCGCCAGTCCCCAAGCGTGCCAGGAGGCGAGTGCGGGGTCAGGCAGGCCAAGAAGTCGTTGCCAGGTGCCGTGCCGTTGCCTGGCGTGGCAACGTCAGCGTGTTGCATTGGCACGCTTTCTCGCGCTTGCGGCTTGGGGCTGCACCGTCGCCGGGTAGCAGCGACGTCGAACTGGGTTAAACATAAGCGCCGCTGTGACGCCTGGCGTGGCACTGTCGGCGTTTCAGACTGGCGTGCGATCTGGTGCTTGCGGCTGGGGGCTGCGCCTTTGCTCGTTTGCACGGGAGTTCCGCCATGACGCCTGGCGTGGCAGTGTCGGCGGTTTGGGTTGGCGTGCGATTCGGCCCTTGAAGCCGTGTCATTTCCCTTTGGAGGGTGCGTTAGAGCAACACGGCGTCGGCGGCCGCTTGGGGTCGCTGGGCCCGGCCGATACCGCGGTCAGGACACGTCTCGTGAGTGGAGGGTCGCAGAGCCAGTCGCCAGGCATGTCAGGAGACAAGCACACTGCGAGGCAGGCCAGGACGTCGAAAAGGAAGCCGCGTGGGTGTGTGATGCAAGCAACAATGTTGTTGCGACGTTGACAATGCCTTTCCCTTTGGAGGGTGCATTACGGCGTTGGGGGCCGCTTGGGGTTGCTGGGCCAAGCCAAGCCCACGCTCATGACACGTCACGTGAGTTCAGGGCATTCTCGGCACTCATCGCGACTTGGGCTCCCAAGCTGCCCGGGGGCACGGCGGTGAGGGACTGGGCTGGACAAGGCCCCTCGGCACCCATCGCGACTTGGGCTCCCAAGCCGCCCGGGGGCACCACGGTGAGGGACTGGGCTGGACAAGGCCCCTCGGCACCCATCGCGACTTGGGCTCCCAAGCCGCCCGGGGGCACCGCGGTGAGGGACTGGGCTGGACAAGGCCCCTCGGCACCCATCGCGACGTGGGCTCCCAAGCCGCCCGGGGGCACCACGGTGAGGGACTGGGCTGGACAAGGCCCCTCGGCACCCATCGCGACTTGGGCTCCCAAGCCGCCCGGGGGCACCACGGTGAGGGACTGGGCTGGACAAGGCCCCTCGGCACCCATCGCGACTTGGGCTCCCAAGCCGCCGGGGGGCACCGCGGTGAGGGACTGGGCTGGACAAGGCCCCTCGGCACCCATCGCGACTTGGGCTCCCAAGCCGCCCGGGGGCACCACGGTGAGGGACTGGGCTGGACAAGGCCCCTCGGCACCCATCGCGACTTGGGCTCCCAAGCCGCCCGGGGGCACCGCGGTGAGGGACTGGGCTGGACAAGGCCCCTCGGCACCCATCGCGACTTGGGCTCCCAAGCCGCCCGTGGGCACCGCGGTGAGGGACTGGGCTGGACAAGGCCCCTCGGCACCCATCGCGACTTGGGCTCCCAAGCCGCCCGGGGGCACCGCGGTGAGGGACTGGGCTGAAGAATGCCCCTCGGAATCCATCGCGACGTGGGCTCCCAAGCCGTCCCGGGGCACCGCGGTTGCTATAACCGCATTGGCTGCCGCCGCTTGCGGTCAGTGGGCCCGGCATTACACGTCACGGTTGAGTTCCAGGGCCTCAGCGCCAGTCGCCAGGCGTGTCATGAGGCAAGCACAGGGCGAGGGAGGCCAGGACGTTGTGAACAAAGCCGCTGGTACGGCGTTGGTTGCCGCTTCAGGTTTGGGTCCGGCCGACACCGCGGTTACGACAGCTGAGGGTAGGTCTCAGCGCCAGTCCCCAAGCGTGCCAGGAGGCGAGTGCGGGGTCAGGCAGGCCAAGAAGTCGTTGCCAGGTGCCGTGCCGTTGCCTGGCGTGGCAACGTCAGCGTGTTGCATTGGCACGCTTTCTCGCGCTTGCGGCTTGGGGCTGCACCGTCGCCGGGTAGCAGCGACGTCGAACTGGGTTAAACATAAGCGCCGCTGTGACGCCTGGCGTGGCACTGTCGGCGTTTCAGACTGGCGTGCGATCTGGTGCTTGCGGCTGGGGGCTGCGCCTTTGCTCGTTTGCACGGGAGTTCCGCCATGACGCCTGGCGTGGCAGTGTCGGCGGTTTGGGTTGGCGTGCGATTCGGCCCTTGAAGCCGTGTCATTTCCCTTTGGAGGGTGCGTTAGAGCAACACGGCGTCGGCGGCCGCTTGGGGTCGCTGGGCCCGGCCGATACCGCGGTCAGGACACGTCTCGTGAGTGGAGGGTCGCAGAGCCAGTCGCCAGGCATGTCAGGAGACAAGCACACTGCGAGGCAGGCCAGGACGTCGAAAAGGAAGCCGCGTGGGTGTGTGATGCAAGCAACAATGTTGTTGCGACGTTGACAATGCCTTTCCCTTTGGAGGGTGCATTACGGCGTTGGGGGCCGCTTGGGGTTGCTGGGCCAAGCCAAGCCCACGCTCATGACACGTCACGTGAGTTCAGGGCATTCTCGGCACTCATCGCGACTTGGGCTCCCAAGCTGCCCGGGGGCACGGCGGTGAGGGACTGGGCTGGACAAGGCCCCTCGGCACCCATCGCGACTTGGGCTCCCAAGCCGCCCGGGGGCACCACGGTGAGGGACTGGGCTGGACAAGGCCCCTCGGCACCCATCGCGACTTGGGCTCCCAAGCCGCCCGGGGGCACCGCGGTGAGGGACTGGGCTGGACAAGGCCCCTCGGCACCCATCGCGACGTGGGCTCCCAAGCCGCCCGGGGGCACCACGGTGAGGGACTGGGCTGGACAAGGCCCCTCGGCACCCATCGCGACTTGGGCTCCCAAGCCGCCCGGGGGCACCACGGTGAGGGACTGGGCTGGACAAGGCCCCTCGGCACCCATCGCGACTTGGGCTCCCAAGCCGCCGGGGGGCACCGCGGTGAGGGACTGGGCTGGACAAGGCCCCTCGGCACCCATCGCGACTTGGGCTCCCAAGCCGCCCGGGGGCACCACGGTGAGGGACTGGGCTGGACAAGGCCCCTCGGCACCCATCGCGACTTGGGCTCCCAAGCCGCCCGGGGGCACCGCGGTGAGGGACTGGGCTGGACAAGGCCCCTCGGCACCCATCGCGACTTGGGCTCCCAAGCCGCCCGGGGGCACCGCGGTGAGGGACTGGGCTGGACAAGGCCCCTCGGCACCCATCGCGACTTGGGCTCCCAAGCCGCCGGGGGGCACCGCGGTGAGGGACTGGGCTGGACAAGGCCCCTCGGCACCCATCGCGACTTGGGCTCCCAAGCCGCCCGGGGGCACGGCGGTGAGGGACTGGGCTGGACAAGGCCCCTCGGCACCCATCGCGACTTGGGCTCCCAAGCCGCCGGGGGGCACGGCGGTGAGGGACTGGGCTGGACAAGGCCCCTCGGCACCCATCGCGACTTGGGCTCCCAAGCCGCCCGGGGACACCGCGGTGAGGGACTGGGCTGGACAAGACCCCTCGGCACCCATGGCGACTTGGGCTCCCAAGCCGCCCGGGGGCACGGCGGTGAGGGACTGGGCTGGACAAGGCCCCTCGGCACCCATCGCGACTTGGGCTCCCAAGCCGCCCGGGGGCACCGCGGTGAGGGACTGGGCTGGACAAGGCCCCTCGGCACCCATCGCGACGTGGGCTCCCAAGCCGCCCGGGGGCACCGCGGTGAGGGACTGGGCTGGACAAGGCCCCTCGGCACCCATCGCGACTTGGGCTCCCAAGCCGCCGGGGGGCACGGCGGTGAGGGACTGGACTGGACAAGGCCCCTCGGCACCCATCGCGACTTGGGCTCCCAAGCCGCCCGGGGGCACGGCGGTGAGGGACTGGGCTGGACAAGGCCCCTCGGCACCCATCGCGACTTGGGCTCCCAAGCTCCCAAGCCGCCCGTCGTTGTCGTCGTTGTGGTTGCGCGTGGGGTTGCGAGTGGTGATGGAAGATTCATTTGTCCTGCCATTTGTCCGGCCAGTTGATGAGACTTCGTTACCGGTACGCTCTTTCTTTCATTCCATATGGACGAACACTTCATGGCTGACGGCTGTACTTGATCGACGTGTTGGTTTGGGCGGCAGAGGAGAAGTATTTCAAACCTCACCTTCAAATAGGACTTGCAATAGCTAAGGCCGGGTTGCCCCTGGCGTGGGTCAAGGACAGCCCCCGGCCGTCCACCACCATTGTCAAAGGACCACCTCAGCACGGGCTACACGGGCCGAGCTACGGTCCTCCTGGCTACCAGCCTTGTATAGTAGTGTGCCGAAAGTACAGAAAAGGGGCCCGTAGTGCGCGGGCGCAGCACCTCCCGCCGAGCCGAGCACACTAACAGAAAGCCAGAGCACGCATCCGTTGCCCCAGCGCAGCAGAGGCAAGGAAGGCGCGCGAGGTCGGCCCCCGCACACACCTCACCCCACTCTCCTGCAGCTATGCCCCTAGCCGCTGCTCTTGGAGCCCCCCACCGCCCCTCAGTCAAGGGGGGCGAGGGGGGCGGGGGGAGGACTCCCGTGCGGCACCGGCGGCGATGCTATCTAGCGTCATACAACTCAGACCGATGGAGGTAGAAGTACTTGCAACACTTTGTCACCGGTCGGCGTGGAGATGTGTTTCGCCCCGCTAGCCCCGCCGGGGCGAGTCCATCTTCCGCCCCCGACACTCCCGGAGCTTCGCGTGTAGTGCACCGCACGGCCCCGCGCTTCACATCGCTGCTCAGGCAGTTCAGGGCTCAGCCCATTCTTCCAGCTTTGAGGAAGCTTTGAGGAAGCTGACATGCGATCGACTGATGACGACATCGACTGCACTTCACGCGGCCTCCGCAGGTGCCTTCCGCAACCTGCCCGCCGCCATCAAGGTCATTCCGCTCTACCCCAGCGACACAGACAAACGGGCAGAGAGGGTGGCCCGAGAGGTGCGTGCGGGGGTGCAAGGTCTATCCTATGTACCAGTGCTCAGCGTGTCGCTTGAGTCACTCTCCTTCCGTGGCTCCTCTCCTGCGTTGCACGCAGGTCATGCTGACCAGCACGCTGTCGCACGCCAACGTGCTGCCCACCTACCACCATGAGGTCAAGCGCGTGCGGGTGGATGGCGACGGGCGAGAGGTGGAGGTGGAGATGGAGGCGGGCCACAGGTGATTCAGAAGCTGGCTGGCGGGTGTGGAACGCGGATGGGGGGGCGGCGTCAGTTGGGCGGAGACGGGGCAGGAAGGTAGAAGTTTCGCAAATTCGCCAAACCGCCGCCCTGACAGCTCCCCTCGGCTGCCGGCCTTGCATTACTCCAACGGCAGGAATGGCGCGGGCGGCTACGACGCCCAGGGCGCTGGCGCGCTGGTCGGCGATGACGGCTGCGGGTCCCTCCGCCTCAAGATCTACATGCAGTACTGCGAGGGCGGATCTCTATCCAGCATGATCCAGTCCGGGGGCCTGGGCTGCCCTGCAGCACACGCCGGGCGGTCGCACCGGTCCTCCCTGGAGGCGCCCGCGCCGCAGCCTCTGCCACAGCCGGCACAGGCACGGCCGGCGGCGCCCGCCGCTGTCTGGATGGACGAGGGGGCGCCGCCAGCGCTGGAGGGAGCGACGGCCACCTCCGAGGCAGCTGGGGCGGCGGAGGCTGGCGAGGACCCGACTTCAACAAGCGGGGGCGGACCGGCGGGCGAGCCTGCGCAGGCGCAGGCCAGAACAGCGGCACCGGCACGAGCGGCCGCTGTGGGATCCACAGGCTTGGGGGCTTTGCTGCAGGCTCCGGTGCAGGCTGCGGCTCCGGCGGCGGGGGGCTCCGGTGCCTTGCCCAAGCGGCAACAGGGTGATGCTGCGAACAACTTGAGCTGGGAAGATCTGGAGCGCAGCCCCGGCCTTACTAATCTGCCGTACGCCCTGCTGGCAGCGATAGACGTGGCCCGCGGCCTCGAGTACCTGCACGGCCAGGGGGTCATCCACGGAGACGTCAACGGTGAGAGTGCCCGCGGCCCAAGTTTCAGCTGACTCCCCACACACCCAATAGCGCAAAGTCTCAACCTCACGCCGTGTTTCCTCCCTCCCCTCCTCGCAGACATCAACGTGCTCCTCAAGGCAGCCCGGCCGCTGCTGCCCGGACTGGGCCTGGGGCTGGACGGCGGTGTCCTCAGCAGCGCCGGCAGCATCCGCGCGAACATGTCCTGCCCCCGCGCAGGGGCCTCTGGAGCTTCCCTGCGCGCCCCCTACGGCCCCCAGCCCGTGCCATTGGCAGGAGTTGTGCCCTCGGCCCCCACGAGCGACGCCGCTGCAGGCGACGGTGACCCGCGGGGCCTGCCCGCCACACCCGGCTTTGGTGCGCTGCCAACCTCGGGTGCCATTCCGCCGGCGTTTGACCCCGCGGCCTCCCTGCTGGCCTCTGGCGCTTCGGGGGCTATGGCGCTGGAGGTGGCTGCCGCTGAGATGCTGGGCTGGGTCTTCAAGCTGGCGGACTTTGGGCTGAGCGTGCAGGTGGGGCGGGCGGTGGGGCGGACTTTGGGCTGAGCGTGCAAGTGGGAAAAGAGGGGACGGAAGGCAGGGCTAGCTGCAGTTGGGACCGTGAGACCCCAGCCTGAACCGGCCTCCGCAGCTTCGTGCTCGCCACTGACACGCCTCTTCCTGGTTGCCCCGTTGGATAACCTCGTCCCATCACAGCTGGCTGGTCCGTCCCAGACGCACGTGAGCAACCTGGCGCAAGGCACCCCACACTTTGTCGCCCAGGAGGTCATGTTGTCGGGCCGCCTATCGCCGGCAGCGGACGTGTACAGGTGAGGCTGGGGGGCTGGGTAGCAGGGAGCTGAGGACCGGGGAGCTGAGGACCAGGGAGCTGGGGATCTGGGCTTTACTTGCTGATGTCCATTGCATCCACGACACGCAAGCCTCAAACCTCCCAGCCAAGCCGCCCCTACACGCCTTCGCCCATGCGGCCCCCTGCAGCTTCGGCGTCCTGCTCTGGCTGCTGCTGCACGGCGTGTGCACCCGCCAGGTGGTGCACCTGCTGCCACGCGCCCCCTACGCATCGGCCGCCCCTCTGCTCCTGCGTCACGCCGCCCCCGGGCTTCCGCCCTCCGCCGCTCGCCTGCTGGCCCGCTGCCTGAGCCAAGAGCCCGGGGACCGGCCCCCCGCGGCGCAGCTCCGACAGGAGCTGGAGACAGTCATGCGGGTGGGGTCGGATGGGGCGAGGGGCGGCGAGTTTGTGCTGTCCTCTCAACTTAGCATTGCACATTCGCTGCCTGCCAGTCGACATACCGTGAACCCTAGCCGTCACCCCTTCCCCCTTCCCCCTTCCCTCCTGGCAGGAGGTGGCGGGTCCCGAGCTGGCGCAGCTGCTGCTGGGCACGGAGCGAAAGGAGGTGGTGGTGGCGGTGTGAGGATTGTCTCGCCCAGTTCGGTTGCCTGGATAATTTGCTGAGCTCCGTTGTTGGTAAAATCGAGGATACGTCCGCAAGGCATGGAATGGCCCCAGCTGTATTGGGAGCTTGATAGGGAGCTTGCTGCACGAGTCCAAGTCGGCCCCGGGAACGTCCGGTCCGGGGGTGGCGCGTGGGGGTTGGCTCCAGCTATCTAAATCAAATTGAATTCTTGGGGCGGGTGGCCAGAACTGCGAGAGCCAAAGGCCCACTGAACTGATTGTCGTACAAATCGTTGGCAGCAGCAGTGCTTTTGCGGTAGCACATTACCAGTACTTACATGACGTACTGCACGATCTCACTCAAAGGATGGAGATAGGGTGGACGGTGGAGCTGTGCTTGGACCTGCTTGGATAGCAAGACTTCAGGACATGGGCCAGCTGGCGTATGGCGCAGGCCGGGCCCCAGTGTTCCGATGAGAGGCGGATTCGTCATGCATGCCAACTTAGACAGATGCGCCGATATCATGCCCCAAAGTTCCCCGACCCCCCGGGACCGACGACCGACCGACCCGTACAGTGTTCGACACTGTCGTACAAGGCCTGTACGTACTCCATTTTATGCCTTTCGCGTTTTGCTGGACTGCTGGTCGTGTGCTCTATCCATGGGCGCGCACACCACTCCCGGTGGCCCACGTGGGTCGGGTACCATCGACCATGCCACGGACCCCAACCCGTCAATTAACCAACGGCTCGGCACCGAGGAGCGATATCAGGGCTTTAGTTTGCTAGTACTGTGCGGTCTGAGGCGCGGGAGTGGAAGGCGGGCTTCCGGGAGCACCTGCGAGACGCCTTTGGGTGGTCGCGTGTGTGCCCGGGGTCCGGCATGCCGACGTGTCCCACCGGTCCCGACTCCTTAACACCGCTGGAAGGGTACGAGTGACTTACCAGCATGAAAACGTGCCTTGCAGCATGCTCAGAGCGTGCGGGATCATGCTGGGCGGTGCTCTACGCCGCGGTGACAAAGTCCCGCCACACAGCCTCCCAAAGTCCCCCGACCCCCGCCGACCGACGACCGACCGAGAACTTTGGGGCACCATAACTTTGCAATGAAACCTCCGTTTTTATTTCTGCAAGCGGATTTCGGAGGACCTACTCCCCCCCCCCCTGGGTCACTCTATCTGGGCTTCGCGCTGCCAGCTACAAATAGACACACGGCCCGCCGGATGAGCACAGCGGTACTCGGCAGCAGAACCAATCCAGCCACCTACAACAATAGTAACCGCCCACGGATGCAGCTCGGAGCTTGCGAAACTAGCGACCCCCCCTTCCCCCCTGCTGCTTGTGCGCTGTACCACGGGGCAATGCCAGACCACCCCGTGCGGGACGCCCTAACCGCGGCACACGCGCAATCTCCTCATCCTAGAAACAGCCGCCAGCAAGCGCAACCCACGACGACAGTTACAACCCCCCGGCCTCGGACGCTTTGCCCCGCCCAGCAGTTAATCCGCTTTACCAACGAACTCGGCCGTGAGAGGCACGCCAGCAACCGATTTAACAAATGACAATAGATTCGTGTCTCGCGTCGTACGCACAGCCAGGTAGACAGAACCAGCATACATCCGCAACTAATGGAGCACGGACGATAGGTCCTCAAAGGAATGGCGCCCCTGCCTGGATTGCCGTGCTTGGCCCCTCATCAGCCAGAAGGTGCTTTACCGCAGCGCAGCCCTTTCATTCACAACGCAATCATCACCCATTCAGACCGCCCCGCCCATCAAACACAGAAACGGGTCGTGCACACCACACAGGACCCACCTTCACAATCTTAGAACCCCTGCCGCCCGAACCCATTGCTTCTGCACAGACACGATGTCAATAGTGTTGATGCCAGAAGTCTTAACAACATTCTGCCATCACCCCTGCTTTGCCTTGTACAGCACAACGACGTCTTTGAGAGGTACTAGGCCCAGACCTACGGTGCTCGGCAGGCACCCGGCCCTCGTGCTTTCCCTCAGATTATTATGATAGAGCTCCGCCGCACCGCCCCATGCTACCCCCATACGCGCCAACGCAGCTTCAACAGTGTAACAAGTGCAAATCACCTGACCCCCGGTGTGACCCCGGCAGAATTCCAGAAGTGCAGAGGGCAGTGAAGCTTGCGGTGCTGTCTGCGCTGACGCAGGCCCCCATTCGGTCCCTCCACATAGAAATTGTCCATCGATTGGCCTCAATGCGTGACATCGAGCATCGGCTCGATGCATGGACTCTAGGCAGGCAAGTACTTGCTCAATCCACGCTCCTTGCGAACACCACTGCCGACGCCCATTCCGGCGTCTGCAATAATGATACGACGATAAGGTCCCATATCACTACCCCACATCACACCGCGAGCACAGCGATCCCATCCACAATCACGAGGGACCTCTCCGGTGTGCCCGCGCACGGCTCCTGCGTCGCCTCCGCCTTGACAGCAGACCCCTGCCGCTGGACCATCGCGGCCGCCTGGGCCCCCGCCGGCCCGACAGCCTGCGGCACACCGCCAGACGGTGCCTGCCCCTGCGCCCCTGGCGCCGCTGCCGCTGCTGCGGTGGCCGCTGCCACGAGGCGCTGAACGATTTCGTCAACGTCCTCGTCCCGCCTGTGGCCGGCCAGGATCTCCTGAGGGAGGTGAGGAGGGTGAGGAGGTCGGAAGGGGCACCCTGCCGCACCCTCATGTCTTTGAGCTCCCACTCTCGGCGGTGTGAGCCCCCTTGCTGTCCTCAATCCTCACCCCACGTCCCACCCTGCGCCCTCCAACCCCCGGCCCCCCGGCCCGGCCCCCGTGCCCCCACCCCACCATGACGGCCTCGGGCCCCAGCAGCAGGTTGGCGCGGATGCACTGCAGAGGTGGGGAGGCGTGCACACCGGGCCGTGACGTGAAACGTGCGTGCTGCGGCCGCGTGGTGTGCATGCTGTGCTTGCGGCGCCCAAGTCCTTCCTCGCGACGACCGACTATGGCAGGCCCCAGCCCCCCAAACAGCAGGACCAGCTAGGACCCGTGCGCCGCACGTGCGCTGTGTCCGCGTGCGGTGCGTGCTGTGGCTGGCCCGCAGGCCGCAGCACGTGCCCACCTGCTCCATGCCGACCAGCACCTGCATCACTCGCTCCATGTCGGGCCTCTGGGCGGGGTCGCGGTGCATGCAGACCCTGGGGGGTAGGAGGGTAAGGGGGTCAGGGGGGTTAGGGGATTAGGAGCGGCGACGGGGAGAGGGCCGGCCCAGCAGCCCAGCAAAAGTGCCTGTGAGCGCACCTGCCCAGGTGCACGATCCCCGAGGACATCGGGAGCTTGGTGGGCCAGGGCAGCGGCTCGGGGGAGAGGCGGATGGCGGCGACGGCGTCCGCTGCCGAGAGAGGGGGAGGGAGCGAGCATGCAGGAGGCGCATCTCAGCAAAGCCCGCAGGCGGCAAGTGGTCGCTTGGTCCCGGCAATCACTCCCGTGTACAGCCAGGCGTACGGCGGAGAAACACAGAAACACACAGGCGCCCGCTCACCTTGACTCTTCCCCTCGAAGGGCCGGCCCCCGGTGAGCATCTCCCACAGGATTACCCCAAATGCCCACGTGTCCACCGCGAAGCTCAGCCTGCCCGCAAAGGACTCCTGCGCAGGAGGGGGGCAGCAGGGGGGTAGACGGTGTGTAAGCGGTGTCGTAGCAGGAACTCGGTGCGTTGGGTGGAGGAGCAAAGGCAAGCGCTTCGAGGTGGCCAGTTTGCCATGGGGGTGGACAGATTGCAAGGGTGTGGCGTTCAGCGCGCAGCCCCACTCACCGGACTGCACATTCGGGCAGGCGGGCGGGAGGGGGCGCGGTGGAAAGCACACCAGCATGAAAGAGGGGCGACGACACAGAAGAAATTCAGGGGATCCCCAGGGGCGCAAGCGGTGTAGCACTTCGATGCCCCATCCAGGTGCATGCCCCTTTCCCCATTCAGCACCCCTTCCACCCTGCGCACCTCATGTAGGCGACGGAGCCCCAGCTGAGGGGAGGGGAGCAGGGGCGGGCAGGGGTGTCAAAGGGGGGACGCGCCAGGGGAGTTGGTAGCAGGCCAGGGTGGAGGGGGCAGGCAACGGCGGGCCGTGTTACCTGTCGGTGTGCACGGAGTTCGCGTTGGGCGGGATGACGTGGCTGAGGCCGAAGTCAGACACCTGGGGTGAGCCAGGGCAGGGCCGCAGCGGACGTGAGTTTAATGCGCAAGGAGAGGGCAGGGGTGCCGTGGGTGTGGGTGTGGTGCCGAGGGTAAAGTTGGGCGCCTTGGCCCTTGAGTGCCCTGCGCACCTTGGCGGTGAAGCCCCTGCGGTCCTGCGGGGACGCGGCCAGCAGCACGTTGGCGGGCTTGAGGTCGGCGTGGACCACCCCCGCATCGTGCAGGTGCAGCACACCCCGCGCAATCTCCTGCACGGGTTTAGGGAGGAAGGGGGGATCGAGCCATTGCAATCATGGCCACAGCCGCCGCACATGGCCGCACAGGAGGGGCTGATGAGGGCTCCACGGAGCCCTGGACTCGAGCATTGGCCCCCTGGGGGTCCAGGGGGCTCAGCCCTTGTCCTGCCTTCGGGCAGCCGCCCTTGTCATGGCCAAGAGTAGCAGATTGGGCGCCGCACAAGCGCGGCGTAGGGCAAGGGAACTCGGACCCGACCCGGTGGAGGGCTAGAGCGGCCCTGCCGCCGTCCCTCCTCCCCCCCTCACCGTGGCGGTCCGCAGCAGCGACCTCCGCGCCAGCCGCACGCTCCAGTTCTCCCCGGGCGTGAACATGTTGTTGACGATGGCGGTGCGGAGGGTGCCCACGTCAGCCAGCTCCTGCACCAACACGATGGCCACCTGCTTCGTGGTGGCCTGGGGGGAGGCAGGGCGGGGGTGAGAGGGGGGTGTTAGATGCTGGGCGGGTCGCCTCGCCTCGCCACAAAGCAGCAGCGCAAGAGGGTCACACCCGCGGGGATTTACGGGAGCAAGCGTGACGGGCGGTCACACTAGGGTGGATGGCGGGTGGGAGTCCTGAGCCGCCCTCCCAGTTTCGACCTAACCTCCCTCGCCCCGCCTCTCCCGCAGCGCACCTCGAGGTCCGACAGCACCCGGCACAGCGCCGTGGTGCTCTCCCGCACCCCCCCGTCCAGCAGCCCGGGGGCGCCGAAGCCGTCGCCTGCACCAGCAGCCGGGGACCGTGCAGAGCGGGGCGTGGGTCAGCATCGATGTGTACCGGGCTCAGTCCAGGGCTCCGCTGCGACACTCGTCACAAGGGGCTCAGGCGGAGCCACGGGTAAGCGAGCACCGGGCCCACGAGCCCCCCCCCCCCCCATGCACACAGGTCAAGGCCCCACCCGGCCCGCGGCAGCCCGCGCACCCGACTGCAGGGGAATGTCCAGCAGCAGCCGCGGCAGCCCCGGCTCCTGGACTCCACGCCTGCAGTGTGGGGGTGGTGCAGAGGGGCGATGCGGCGCATAGTCGGCACCTCTCGGCATGGCTGGTACGACACTACCACAGCTAAACCCTGTTCCAAGCGGCCCTGTACACGCCCCCCCCCCTTACGGCAGCACTCACGGGCCGCCCTCGAGGTAGTCGAAGAAGTCATCCGTCATGGTCGCACATCGGCTGGTGTAGGTCTGCGGCAAGTGTGCAAGGGGGCAGTGGCTATGGTTCGGGCGCCAAGATGGGAGACGGGAGAGAGGGGATGAGGCGGTGTGGCTTGCCGTCACGGTGCGCGGTCAGAGCACCTGCCCCGGCTTGCTGGCACGTGCGCACCTGCCCCTCCCTCCCCCTGCCTTCCCCACGCCAGGCCCCACCTGCACCACGTTGGGGTGGGTGACCGAGGGCCCCAGCAGCAGCTCCCTCAGCGCGGGTTTGTCCAGGTGGGGTGCCACCATCACCTGAGGGGGGATGCCAATGTCAGTGCAAGTCCAGACCCGGAAGGCGTAGCTCAGCTTGCAAGCGGCTGGCACCTTGACTGCAACCCGTAGACCACGGAAGGAGCCTGGGCGGAACAGCAAAGGGGAACAGGGAGGGGGTCAAGCGCTGAGGGGGGCGAGAGGGTTGTTGTGCACGCATGCTCTGGGGGTGACCTGCTCACATGTGCACATGCCCCGGTGTGCCCTGCACCCGTGACGGTGCGTCAATATCGCAGGCACCTAAAGGCAGGCAACCGCGTGTGTACCCCGTGTAGGCACTCACCCTCTAGCACGACTGCAGCGCACAAAGGCGAGGGATGCACGGCCGGGGAAGCGGGAGGGCGGGGAAGGGGGATTCAAGAGGAGGGGACAGAGTGATGGGGAAGCAGATCTTCACCACTTCACGCACCTCCATAGCTGCCTCGGCCCAGCTCCTTGCTTGTCAGCGTGATGCCCTGGCGGAGGGGAAACGGGCCAGAGTGATGACGGTTGACTCACCGCCTTACCAATCCGCCGTTTCCCAGCCTCAGACCCCAGCACCGACGCTGGCTCACCTGGATGAGGTTCAGGGGGTCGCATTCGACTACCGCGGTGGCATCGACTGCAATGCGCGGGGCATGCAGCCCAGCTCGAGTGCTGTTTCCGCGCGACTGTGACCCGGCAGCTGACCCTGGTCCAACTGCTGAGTCGTTGCTTGGTCGCGAGGGCGCCTGCTGAGCGGCCGCTGCTGCCGACGGACCGACCGACACGCTCTCCCCGCTACCCGCCCTCCGCGCTGCAGCGACTGGCCCCTGCGCTGTTGTCTCCTGCTCAACAGGTAAGTGCGGTGCGGTAGCAACAGCCTGGGGAGTGGCTGAAGAAGCGACTGGCGATGATGCCCTGGGGCGCTCCTGTCCCGCAGCCGGCTGTGACACAGGACCTTTAGGACTACTTGGTGGGCCATCGAAGCGCGCCGTGGCGCTCCGGAAACACCTGGACAGTAATGACATGTTTGGCCAATAGCAATCAACTAGCGTTGTGTCTGCTATACTATTACTAGCTGAAGTGGTAATAGTATTATATGCTGGCAAGGCAGCGTTTGGCTTCAAACCTGGTTTGCCCAGCCCCAGATTGCGCCCCGCCCCTGCCCCCGCCCCGGATGTCCGCTCCCCCCGCGCGAGTTGGTGTTGGTGCGGTATGAAGTTTCAGCAAGCGAGCCAGTCCCCAGGAGCCAGTCGCACCTGCGTATCGGTGCACGGGGATACGGCGCTCTTTCTGACTGGTCGGCAGCAGAAACTGCTGCTCCACACACTTCGCCGCTCCAGCTACATACGACATAGGCCTCTCCAACTGTAGCATCGCCCCGGCTCGCCCCAAACGCCAAAGAGACAGGATGACAATGACCGACGTTCTACACAAACTGCCTTTTCAAGCAGCTTGGCGTGGCATAGGCCCCGTCATTACTATCAGGGACTAAGCTTGGCTACGTTTGCGTCTCACATAAACTCCATGGCGCTCATGCCGAGCCTTTGCTCGGTTCGACGGGCGACCTCGTTGATGCTTTTGGCCGTCCTTACAGCAGCCTTGCTTCATCTAGTACCTCAAGCCTTGGCTCAAAACGCAGCGCTGCCGGCGTGCCAGCCAGGGGGGCTTACTAACAGTTCCGGCCCCTGCTCGCTGGACGCGGTGCCAGGCAGCCTGTCCCAGCGCGATCCCATCAGCTGGATACAGACCGCAAGTAGGCCTGACGGAAATGCGACTCTGCTCGCCGACATCACGCTCCGCGCATCCTGCCTTGAGCTCTGGGCCAAAGCGGAGGCGGAGTGCACGCTCAGCGTGTCGCGCTACTGGCCGGTCCAAGGGCTCGAGGTGAGCTGGCGTGCCGTCTGGACGTCGGGTTTGCTCGCGCGCCTTCCTGAACTCGCCTGTTTCCATCCCCACCCTGCCCCCACCTACACATCGCCGTCCCCGCAACGCAGGCCGGTCCAGGATTCCTCTTCTACCCCTTGCTCCTGGGACCCACCTCCACCGCCTACCGCCTGAACCTCACCTGTCCAGCAGCTGACTGGAACGAGCTCCTGGACTCACGTGGTGGGCTTGCGCCCTGCGGCACCGCGTCGGCCTCTACAGGCGCCGAGCTCGTAGCAGCCCTGGCTCAACTGCAGCCCCGCAACGCTCGCCTCCTCGTCACTCTCACCGCCAACCTCTCACTGCCCACGGAGCCCACGCCCCAACGAGGAATCTCCACCTCGCACGACTCCAGCGCGTTGATGCCGCTTTACCGCAACGTGACGCTGGCGGGGGCCGCCCGCGCTGCCTCTGGCGTGGGCGGCACGGAGCTCGACCTCCGGCTCCGCAGGAACGCATTCGACCTCACCGCCCAGCCACCCGTGGTGGCCATCGGCTCAAGTGGTGCCGCCTCAGCTCCCTCTGTCCTCACGCTTGCTGACCTGACGCTGGTGAGGCGGGAGAGGCCGAAGAAATGACTGTGCCCCGTGGGTTGAAGTCACTCTTCGACCCTTCTCTCCCGCTTGCTTGCACCGTCCAGGTCAACCTGCCCCAAGGCCCGCCTGACTCGTGGCCCCTCGGACTCATGAGCGGTTGGTCTTACTATACTACTCGGCTGATGTGAGTCATGAGCGTCATGCGTCTGGATGGGGAGGAGCGCAAGTCAGTCGTCAAGCCCGCCCGCTCGTGGACGACGATAAACCCTCAAAAGCACCGCTGCGCTCGTGTTCGTACGCAGGAACGTCACTCAAGTTCAGCTCTTCCGAGCTTCATCGGTGTACACACAGGAGGAGTTCTCGTAAGCGGGGGGGCTGCGACCGGGACCTACATGCTGGGGGTTCGACCCTGCCGAAACGCCCTTTCCCGCGTGTCCGAGCCTGCACCGATCCCGGCCGCCCCCACTTTGGGCCCTTCGTCCAGGTACCTCAACTTCTGGTACGTGCGTCTGGCTTCCTTGTCCACCGAGGAGGCAGCCAGCGCGGAGTGGCTTCGGCACCTGGTCCAGCCCACCGCGGTGCGTGCGTGCGTGCAGGCACCCCAACGGGGCGAGCAGCTGCTCCCTGCAGGGAGGTGGAGGTCAATGTCACACCAGCATTCGTCATAGCGTTCCTTGAGGCGGTCTGCCTCCGATGCTCCCGGGTGCTGTTCTGCGCGCCATGACACCTACGGCTGAGCTCCGTCCTCATGTGGCCATGCTCCTGCCTGCCTGGTGCGCGATGCCATGCCGGTCCCTTCCGCAGATGACACGGGACGCAGACAACGGTACTTCGCGAATCGCGGCGCAGCTGAACACCAGAGTGTTGGGCTGGAACTCGTCGGGGACGTCCAAGCCCCTGCTGACCGTGCCCATGCCCCTGGACTTCGCGCCTTGGCTGGTGCCCGCGACCGCAGCCGTGCCTGCGGCCGCCGGCACTGTGGGACAGGCGGCGGCCGTGGCGGCCGCCGCGGCAGCGGCAGCGGCGCTGCCCCCGAGCAGCTGTGCGGTGGCGCTGAACGCCACTCAGCTGTCGTCACTGCTGCAGGTGGGTGCGCAGGTTGGGGTGCAAGCCGCTTTGTAGTGTGTTCCGTGCTTGCAAGCCTCTCGATCTTTCCCTTGCATGGCCCTTCCCTCAGGAGCCGTGGACGGATGGCCCTCGGGCGGTCTTCCTAATGGCCAACATCTCCCTGGCCTCGTCGGGCTCATGGCCGCAGGTAGGCGTGATGCGCTGTTTTCCTCCTTAATGGGGTGTTGTGTTGGCAAGCTCTTGAATAAGATATTAAGACCGGCCCAGACCTGTGCCGGGCCGCCCGCTAGAGCCGGGCTCCAGGCTTAAGCTAAAGCTCCTTCGCTGATGCCGACCCTACCTGCTGGTCTCCCGCTTTCTTCCTGCCCGCAGGCCGGGCCCCGCCTGGCCTACAACGTGGCCCTGGTGGGCCCCGCCTCGGGCCCCCCCGTGTGGCTGGACGCCGGGGTTCTGCCCCTGGCGCAGGGGCCCGCCACCGCCCCGGGATCAGTGGGCTCGGACGGGGCCCAAGCGGGGGTGGCCCTGGCGCTGGCCCGACTCAGGCTGGTGGGGCTGGCGGCCTCGGCCACGCCGTCGCTCATGAACGCGAGCGCAGTGGCAGCCGTGGGCGGCTCGGCTCAGCTGGACTCGTGGCGCGACAGGTGGGTGGTGATGAGGGTGGCCGGGGACCGACCGCTACATAGCGCTGGCTACGCTGGCGGCGTAGCAGGCGTCACGGGTTGCCATACATGGGACAGCCATGGGGGCAGGCTACAGGCAAGAACCGCGGCCTTGACGATTACCGCAGCCGGCGAAGTACCGCAGCCTTGTGCATAGGGACCCGGGCACGCGCTGACCGTGCATGTTCTGCGCGGACCGGGCCCGTCTCGCAGGTGCATTGCAACGCTCCCGTCCACACCCTCCGTCCCCGTGAGGTACAGCATTGTCAACTCTGTGGTCGAGGTCCCCGAAGGTGCGCCCAGCGCTGTCGGTAGCTGCTCAGTGCGACCCTGCGTGCGATGGCTCAGTCGCTGCTGGCCCGTACATATGAATAAATCCCGACGGCCCATGCATGGGCCCATGCGCCACGGACTGGCGGCCGGGGCCACCACCACTCACCTTGGCCTCTGCTCCGTGTGCCGGATCGAACAGGACACCTCCTGGCCCTCGCTGCCAGCGCCGAGACGACCTCTGTCTGCGGCGCCGTCGCTGGCACAGAAGGGCAGGCACGTACGCTGGCTGCCGCTTGCAAGGCGGAAGCCGCGGGCAGGCAGCCGCCGCAATCTCTTCCGGCGGCCGTGGCCTCCCTGCTGAACTCTGTGCTAAGCTTGCAAGGGCAAGGGCAGGTGCGTCATTGTAATGCCTAGCTTATAGTTAGGTTGGCGACCGTGCGGCTCCGCCGGCGCTGCCTGTTGCCATGTGTAACATGGCTTCCCTCGCTCCCTTGCCGAACAGGCCGTGGCGACGCTTGCTCCCTGGGCCAGCGTCTTGTATGGATCAGGATCCCTTGGCGGTGCTGGATTGGCCAATACGACATTTTTAATAACATCGGTTCCGGCCGGCGCCGACGAGCCTCCCTGCAGCCCTGCGTCTCGTGAGTTGGCCATTACCCTGCTTGCCGGGAGGGGACAACATAACACTAATAATGACAATATGACGTAGCAGTGGCGTGCTGCCAGCACGCTCCCAGTGGGAGCGTCTCTAAAACGCCCCTGCTTTATCGTGCCCTCCCCCATGCAGTGATAACGGCGGCCTCGAGCACGCTGGATGCGGCCGTAGCGCCCGCTAGCAGCGGCAGCGATGGAGGCGACAGCAGCTCCGCTGCAGTGATCGGGGGGGCCGTCGGCGGCGCCATCGGAGGCGCTTGCCTCCTTGCAGCTCTGGCGGCACTGGCACTGGCATACCGGCGGCGGCGCCAGGCCGCCGGCAAAGAGAGTGGCTCTGACGGCTCCTTGGTCGACCCAGAGGCCGGCAAGGGGGCAGGCGGGGGCCCACCCACACATCAAGGGAAAGCTCCGGGTGCGTTCCTTGCACCGCATCGGCGGCCAGCAGGGCGCCTAGCGAGCGCTTGCTGTCGTACTGCTCCGCCTGCTCCATGCCGCCCTGCCTGCTTCCGGTATGTACTCACTGCCCCGCCACCTGTTGTCACAGTCAACATCCCCCCGCTGCGTGCGCGCGCAGGTCCCGGGCTGCTGGAGTCGGAGCAGATGTCATGGAGCGGCCCCACGCCCTCCATCCTCGCGACCCGGACGACGGCTACGGCTGGAGAGCTCGACAGCAACACGCCCCTGGCACCTGCTGCCGCCACGGCGGTAGCGGCGGCGATGGAGGCGGGTGGAAGCTCCGCAGCCGAGCCGGCCGCACCCGCGCCCGTCCCGGGAGCATGCGTGGCGTCGGAGGATGCGTTCAGCAACTGCTTCCGGGAGGCAAGTGTTGGGCGTTGGGTGCGCCAGGCAGAGATGACGCTGTTATTGCTCCATGCACCGGCCCGGCTTCATTGCTTGACGGCTGGTAATTGATACAGAACCTGTCGCCCCGCGCGCAGCGGAGCCACGTCGAAGCCATGGGAGATCGTGCGGGCCTCGGGGCCGGCGGCGGACGCCCGCCGGGGCCCCCGTTCCGGCCCGGCGGAGGCGCGCCGCCTGTGTTGCTAGACCGGGGCAGGGCCGCCCTCGTGCGGACTCCCTCCGCGGGCTCCGACGGCGGTGCGACGCCGCTGTCGCATAAGTCAGGCGGCAGGTCCGCCGCGGCGGCGATGGCGGGCCGTATCCAGGACATGATTGCCAAGCAGTCTGCCAAGGTGGGAAGGCCTGCGGGAAGTTGGCCGTGCCGCGACAAAGGCCGGGATAGGGGCTATGCTATCTAGCAAGGCAGCGGCGCGCGCCCTTCCGCACGTCCTTGCTTGCTCGCCATCAAGCGCAAGGCTTGGCCAGGCTGGATTGACCAGGCCGATACTACTGTGATGTAACCGTCGGAGTGTTAACCATGCTGGTCCTTTTTTGTCCTGAATCCTTGCGTCGGAGCAGGCCGGCCCTTCGCCTGGTACACCCCGGGAGGCGGCGCGCGGCCGTTTCCTGGGCCGCGGGGCCTATGGCTGCGTCTACCTGGGTGGGTCCCTCTGCAGGCCGGCATGTATGTCATGGCGCCTGACGGCAGGCCTGACGAGGGGGCAGTTAGTCGAAGCCAGTCGTGGGCACGCTTGGATGGAACTGAGCCTCGCCCGTGACTGCCTCCCGCCCACAGGTGCCTTCCGCAACCTGCCCGCCGCCATCAAGGTCATTCCGCTCTACCCCGGCGACACAGACAAACGGGCGGAGAGGGTGGCCCGAGAGGTGCGTGCGGGGGTGCAAGGTCGATCTCAAGCGGGACCTATGGCCCTCCTTGCATGTATGCACCAGTCCTCCGTGCGCCTCTTGAGTCACTCTCCTTCCGTGGCTCCTCTCCTGCGTTGCACGCAGGTCATGCTGACGAGCACGCTGTCGCACGCCAACGTGCTGCCCACCTACTACCACGAGATCAAGCGCGTGCGGGTGGACGAGGAGGGGAAGGAGACAGAGCTAGACGCGGCCGCCCCAAGGTGTGCAGGGTTACCGGGCGGGTTTCGCACACCCATGCCTGAGTGGGCCAAGCCATGCCGCCTGCGTGGCATCTCGCGCGCTGCTGACAGCCCCTCACCACCGCCCCTTTCGTGTCTGCTGTCTGGTCCGCAGCGACAGCTCGCTGGGGGCTGAGGCGGACGGCGCGCAGGGGTGGGACGCCATCGCGGAGGCTTCTGGCTGCATGCTGCGCCTGCGCATCTTTATGCAGTACTGCGAGGGGGGCTCGCTCGCCTCCGCCCTGGTGGCCGGCTCCTTCGGCGGCCCCTCGGCGCCCCACGACCGATCAGGCCGGACATCTACCGAGTACGCCCCGCAGCCCCAGCCCAAGATGGCGGAGACGATCCCGGAAGAGCCGGACACCGACACGGCCCCGGCAACACGGCCCCGGCCCACAGCAGCGCCCCACGCTAGCGAGCAGGCTCAGGAGTGCCTTGGCCGCGGCAGCTCAGCCGGGGCTGCCGAGGCTAAGGCACCGCAGGAGCAGGCGCAGGTAGCGGCCGTGTCAGCAGAAGAGGAGGTCAGCAGGGGGCTGCAGCGGCAGCCTAACGGCGAGGGCTCCGAGACGACCCAATCAGGGGCGTCCGTTGCCTCGACCCCGCAGCAGCAGCAGCAGCAGCAGCAGCAGCCATCTGACGGCGGCTCGATCGAGGCTCCCGCGGGGGGCTCGGGCAAGCTGGTCAAGCGGCGGTCGGGCGTGCATGCCGTGTCGTTGAGCTGGGAGGATCTGGAGCGCAGCCCCGGCCTTACTAACCTGCCGTACGCCCTGCTGGCAGCGATAGACGTGGCCCGCGGCCTCGAGTACCTGCACGGCCAGGGGGTCATCCACGGAGACGTCAACGGTGAGAGTGCCCGCGGCCCAAGTTTCAGCTGACTCCCCGCGCACCCAATGGCGCAAAGTCTCAACCTCACGCCGTGCATACTCCCCTCCCCTCCTCGCAGACAACAACGTGCTCCTCAAGGCAGCCCGGCCGCTGCTGCCCGGACTGGGCCTGGGGCTGGACGGCGGTGTCCTCAGCAGCGCCGGCAGCATCCGCGCGAGCATGCCCCGCCCCCGCACGGTCCCCAGTGCCTCCGTGCGCGCCCCCTACGGCCCCCAGCCCATGCCATTGGCAGGAGTTGCGCCCTCGGCCCCCACGAGCGACGCCGCTGCAGGCGACGGTGACCCGCGGGGCCTGCCCGCCACACCCGGCTTTGGTGCACTGCAAACCTCGGGTGCCATTCCGCCGGCGTTTGACCCCACGGCCTCCCTGCTGGCCTCTGGCGCTTCGGGGGCAATGGCGCTGGAGGTGGCTGCCGCTGAGATGCTGGGCTGGGTGTTCAAGCTGGCGGACTTTGGGCTGAGCGTGCAGGTGGGAAAAGAGGGGACGGAAGGCAGGGCTGGCCGCAGGGCTGGGCGCAGTCGGGACCGTGAAACCCCAGCCTGAACCGGCCTCCGCAGCTTTGTGCTCCCCACTGACATTCCTCTGCCTGGTTGCCCCGTCGGTTGGATAACCTCGTCCCATCACAGCTGGCTGGCCCGTCCCAGACGCACGTGAGCAACCTGGCGCAGGGCACGCCCTTCTTCGTGGCCCCAGAGGTGCTGCTGGCCGGACACCTGTCCCCAGCGGCTGACATTTACAGGTGAGGCTGGGGGCTGGGGATTGGGGACCCGAGGGGCTGGGGGGCTCGGGGGCTCAGCTACGGCTCATCAGCCACTGCCTGCTGGTAGCCCGGCTGGGGCCTTCTGCCATTGCAGACGGTTTAGCGCTCGTTGGACGCCCACCCGTGCTACACCCCTTTCTCCCCAACGCCACCAGCCTGTCCACGGCATGCCCTCCAGCACAGGCACCCACAGCTAGCTACGCAGCTGCGACGTGCGCGCACAAACCGCAAGCAGAATCAACCCAGCAAGTGCACGCGGAGTGCCGACCTTAGAGCCTGATGCCTGGTTCGTTTGCAAGTGCGCCCCTGCACTCATTCGCGATTGCTCCCTTCCCCTCCACACACACACACACCCACCGTAGCTTCGGCGTCCTGCTCTGGCTGCTGCTGCACGGCGTGTGCACCCGCCAGGTGGTGCACCTGCTGCCACGTAACCACCAGGCCCCCATAGCGCCCCTGCTCCTGCGTCACGCCGCCCCCGGGCTTCCGCCCTCCGCCGCCCGCCTGCTGGCCCGCTGCCTGAGCCAAGAGCCCGGGGACCGGCCCCCCGCGGCGCAACTGCGACAGGAGCTGGAGACAGTCATGCGGGTGGGGTCGGATGGGGCGAGGGGCGGCGAGTTTGTGCTGTCCTCTCAACTGAGCATTGCACATTCGCTGCCTGCCAGTCGACATACCGTGAACCCTAGCCGTCACCCCTTCCCCCTTCCCCCTTCCCTCCTGGCAGGAGGTGGCGGGTCCCGAGCTGGCGCAGCTGCTGCTGGGCACGGAGCGAAAGGAGGTGGTGGTGGCGGTGTGAGGATTGTCTCGCCCAGTTCGGTTGCCTGGATAAATTGCTGAGCTCCGTTGTTGGTAAAATCGAGGATACGTCCGCAAGGCATGGAATGGCCCCAGCTGTATTGGGAGCTTGATAGGGAGCTCAACGCGGATATGGTCTCAACGCGTATTTGAACTGGTAGACTGCTTGCAAATGCGGGTCGTAATGGGCTTCACGTACGCGTGCTGATTGGTGTGATGGCCTGAATTCTTGGGCTAAGCTCAGGCTCTGCGGGGGGTGAGCTCCCTAGCTAGGATTACCCCGCGTCCGCGTGCATGTGTGACACCCAGCCCGCGATGCCGCAAGGTATGGGATGCTTAATCCGTACCGTGTGTCGTAGAGCGCTTGTCGTGGAGCCCTTGCTTCCTACCTTTTAAGTGGTACACCCAACCCAACCGGCGAAGTCCGGCATATCGGGGTTGCAGTCAAAGGACTGCGTGCATGGTTTGGGGCTTAGTCCCTTTCCCTGTTATGCCGCCTGTTGAATCACGAAGTCGAGCTGGGGATGACCGTGGGTCACCAGGGCGTGTCACCAGTTTATCGCCAAGCCCGTGCGGTTCGCCTGGTGTCCGTCTACCAGGCAGGGCCTTCGTGGGGCAAAGTGTGCCTAGTGAGGTATGCTGTGGGTCTCTTGCTTGCAAACGTTCGCAACGTTAACGCGTAATTGTACTGGTGGACTGCTTGAAGTACCGGACCTGATGTACGGTTTGTTTCGGATCATGATCAGAGATATTGTACTTGACAGCAGCTTTCAGCTGCGGGCCGAAACGGGGTTCATGTGTCCTGATGGGTGAAATGGCCTGCATTCTTGGGCTGAGCTGTGAGGAGCTGGCCAGGCTGAGTCAGGCAGAGGCAGAGAGCAAGGAGCTGGTGAGCATGCGGCACGAGAGGCTGCGGCGACTGGGTGGCAGCGGCACGGGAGGGCAGGCGTGAGACTGGCGGAGGAGGATTGTTCCGTGTCGGAACCTTGCTTCTTTCGTATGTAAGTTATACGCGCGGTGGACCTGGTGCCCCGAAGTTGCCTGGCGTTCGTCTACCAGGTAGGGCCTTCGGAGGATCTGCAGCCCGGACCTCGCGGTGGGGGCCCGGAGGGGGTTCAGGTTGCGTAGCTGGCTCCATTCGCTTGAAACCTGATCCGGACGACGGTAATCTTGATGGTTAAGCCATGTAGACCTATCTACGCCACAGTCAGCACTGTTCCACCTGCTTACTTGCTTCAGTTCTAGTCCAGCTCAGCTACAGACCAGCTTCAGCCCATCTAGCCCATCCATCTTCGAAGCCATGGAAGGCCTGCTGCCTTGCCACTCCCCTTGAGGTTTAGGTAACCCTAAAGTCAGATTCAAGCACATAGGTCCGCCACGGTCACCAAAACAGGGGTGTCTGTCCTGAGCCCCAAATACTGCGAGGCCAGGCAGCACTGGGCCACAGTGATTGGGGCCGTGCAATCAAGCACTACGCCCCACAGCGCACGGACTGAACCCACGCCGCCCTATATTAGGGGCCTTCGCAACCCCGCAATGCCGGACTTGGCCGGTTGGGTTGGGCGCACAAGCACATGCACCCTCCAGAAGATAGAAAGAGTAGATGTCCGTCTTCAATCCGCTACTGCCCACACGCCACCCGCTACATCTATCCCTCCGCCGCCGCTGCTATTTGTTTGGGCCCTCAGCCCGGGTCCACGGCCGGCGGTCACCAAAAACCATAAAAAGTGCAAAGTATACGCCGCTGCAAGGTCCAGGCAAGCATATGGTATGCCAGACGACCCGGCTAGGATGCTACCCCGCCCGGTTGCCTCGACAGTCCCCGCCCACCCCAAGCCTACAAACCTACTACTGCCGGATGGAACCTTCCGCATTCTGCTAGCTGCAACGCTGTGACGTAGCATGGGCGACTGCCTCGCATGGAGCCCCTCCAGATCTATCTGGATCCGTCACGCCCGGCGCGGCGGCGTGGCCGTCAGGTCCGACTGCTCCTTCCAGTGGTGGTAGTTGGCCTCGAAGCAGGTCTGCATGCCCCGCGCCCCGGGGAACGCGTCCGCCAGCGCCCTGCGGACACGCACAGAAAGAGGATGGCAGGAATCTGATCACCGCTGCGGTCTCCTCTCGGCTCCTAACGGCTGGCACGGTCACCCGGCGCCCCAGGTCCCGGTCGGCTGCAAAACCCAGTTAACAAAGGCACCAGCCCCTGCGCTACAACTGACGGAAGGCGATATATACCCAGCCACGGCACCCACCGGACGAGCGGAAGAGCCACGAAGTCATAAAACCCCACCTGGTGTGCGAGAGGGGGCGGCAGGTGGCGGGACAAGCTTGGTAGCGTGGATGCGATACGAAGATGCAAGGCGGCATAGCAAGGAGCCTCCAGGACGCGGCAGACAGCCCCCTATCCACCGCTGTCCCTGCAGAGCGCGGCTTGTGGCAGACGTGGAGCGCACCTGGCTCTTGCTGACCCCCGTCTTGGACCGGTCGAACAGCGGGGATATGGGCAGCCCCAGCGCCTTCTCGCGGTCGCCCTGGCGAAAGAACTCCTCCTCCAGTGCCGCCAGCCAGCGCTTGTGCACGCCCAGCTCCGAGCCCAGATGGCCAATGTCAGCCACTTTGAGCGCCAACTGGGGTAGGGAGGAGGCAGGAAGGGGCTATGCTGGGTTAAACTGGGTTGACGGGCAGGAGCCTAACACGCAAGACTCCCTTCACGATAAACAAACGCGGTACAGCCTTCAAGGGCGGGAGTTTATACGCCTTTTTAGGCGCATAGCACCATGCCCCGCCCGCCCCCCGGCCACCGGGCCCCGGCGCACCTGCAGGCTCAGCAGTCGCTCTGCGTCGTCGACGGGCGTGGGCGGCCCCTGCGGCCCCGAGCCCGTGTTAGCGGCGCTGCTGCAGCCAATGGCGTTGGCCGCACTGGTGAAGCCAATGGCGTTGGCGGCGCAGGAGCGGTGGCGGTCGCGCTCGCTGCACACGGCAGGCACAACACAGGCACAGCACAGGCACAACACAGGCACAGGGCGATCAGTATGGGTGCGTTTGCAAGGGAGGGCAAGATCACGC
The DNA here is from genome assembly GCA_016858145.1 of Edaphochlamys debaryana. NCBI lineage: Eukaryota > Viridiplantae > Chlorophyta > Chlorophyceae > Chlamydomonadales > Edaphochlamys > Edaphochlamys debaryana. The sequence continues at coordinate 217,449 of JAEHOE010000106.1, read as the reverse complement.
CTTGACGCCCCCCGCCGCTTGCACACGCATGCAGAATCTATTGCTGGCGGCGGGTCTCCTTGCACCCCACCTCTCGTACAGCAGGGGCGGCATGAGGGTCGTGTTCTGCCCCTCGCTGCCCTTGCGCCCGCTGCGGCGCACGGCCTTGAACTGGGAGAGCATGGCGAAGTGCTGCTTCATGTCGGTGCCCAGGACCAGGTCGATCACCTGCACAACAGCGGGGGCGGAGGGGAAAGGGCGGGGAAGGGCGGGTGTTTCTCGTATGTACTGGTTTGACCGTGGCGTGGCGTGCCGTGTGACCGGTGGCACGCCGCATGTTCTGACTGGACCATAACGCCCCACGGCGGACCACTCCCTGTCCTGTCCTGCCCTGCCCCTGCCCTCGCTCACCATCTTCCGCAGCGCCGCCCGCTGCTCCTTGCCGAGCGGCGCCAGTGCGTCCAGGTCGGGCCGCTCTGCCAGCAGGCTGAAGGCGGCGGAGGCGTGGTGCGACTCCAGGGGCGAGCGGTCGTTGTAGCGCAGGGCCAGGGGCGCTGACGTGGCCACCAGGAAGTCGCCCGTGAGGCCGGGGTGGCCCAGATCGTGCACGATCTAGGGGGTAATCAACAAAAAAGGGGATGGGAGGTGGGGCGGGTCCCGGGTCGTATTCCGCGCCGCACATCCATCCACCCACACCGACGCGCTCCCCTTGCTTCCAACCCGGCCGTCTCGGCCGTCTCCGCTCGCTCACCGCCGCCAGGTACGCCCCCAGCAGCCCCAGGGGGTCCAGGTAGTGCTCCGTGAGCTGCGCCCCGTGCAGCAGCGCGTGCAGCGAGCGCAGCACGTCGGCGGCGTGCGTGGCGCAGTGGTAGGGGTTGTCGGGGTAGCCGGCCTCGAGCGCCCGGAGCAGCCTGGGCGGCCAGGGAAGGCCCAGGGCACGCAGGAGTGGAGGCGGCGGCATTCAATGCCATCGTGAGCTTCGCTCCAGAAGCAACAAACACAAGCACTTCCGTCGCCGCCCCCGCCTCCCGTCCCCCTGCCTTCCTTAACACTCTTCGCCCAGAAAGCTCCATGACACCCCTCGCCTTGCCGAAGCTACGCACAGGCACACAGGCCCGCAAGGCCCGCAGATGTCTGGCGGTTGGGGCTCAGCCCACAAATGATGGTCTCCTCCCACGCCTCGCCCCACCTGGCCACCCGGTTGGGCTGCAGTCCGAACTTGGCGATGAGTCCCTCCGTGCTGAGCAGGTAGAAGCCCATGGCCGACAGCGCGTGCCCCCCGCTGGCCGAGGCCAGGGCAAAGCTGTCGAACTGCCAGCAGCCGGGCGTGGTGGCGAGCACCAGCAGCGACTCCACCTGGCGGCCGGGGAGCGGGCGGGATGGGAGGCTCTTGCCAGCTTGCCCATTCAATGCGCCACCGTGCCAGAAGTTCCCGGCGCGGATGCATACTTCAAGAGGCAGGATCGGCTACGGTGCCCTACCTTGTCCAGGAGCGCGGGCGGAGGGGGCGCCAGGCTCGCACTGCCGCCAGCCACGCCCCCACGGACGGACGCATCGCTGCTACGCAGAGCGCTCAGGCGCCGGCTGTGGCCGAACGGACTCGCCTCTCCCGGCTCCACCCCGCTGGCGGAGACCGCGGCCGCAGCGGCGGCGGCGCTGGAGAGGGCCTCCCCGCTGCACCGGCGGGAGGCCGCCGAGGTGAGCAGCGCCGAGACGGCCCCGGAGTGGATGCCCAGCCGCAGAAGCAGGCCGGGCTTGGGCTGCTGGCCATCGGGTGCAGTGGGTCTTGCGGCCGCCGCAGCGGCGGCCGCAAGGGAGCCGGTAGGCATTGTGACTGTCAGGCTCGTGCCGGCCGCCGCACGCTTGCGACCGCGGGGTGTCGGAGTCTCGGCAGCGGCAGCGGCAGCGGTGGCCAGGGCACTGGGCGTCGCCGTCCAGGTGAGACCCAGCCCCGCGGCTCCGCCCTTGCAGCTCTGCGGCGGCTGGGGCTCGTCGGCCGGGCCGGGCTCCGAGAAGAACGCCATTGTGATGTCTGCGGTGCTGAGCTGCCCGGAGCTCTCGCGCCGCAAGGCAGAGGCCTGGGCGCGGACGGCTGCGGCCGTGGGGGCTAGGGCGGGCCCAGCGCCCGGGTCAGCTGCGTTTGAGAGCAGGAAGCCCAGGGCTTCGTGCATGGGGCTCTCAAACAACTTCAAGCTGGGGCGCGTGAAGGCCTGCAGCTGCCAGCCCGGCGGGGTTCGCCCGGCGGCACCGGCACCGGACAGCAGCGCAGGCGCACGGGCGCCAGCAACGCCACCAAGCGCGGGGGTGGACGGAGCGCAGGGGTCAGAGGGCAGGCCACTCGGGTTCGCTGCGGTGGCGCCGGGCCACTGGGAGGAGGCGTTGCGGGCGCCCAACTGCCGCATCAGGGCATCCGCGACGTCCGTCTGCGGGGGCCGGGGCGTGTGCGGGGTCATGGCTGCGACTGGACGGCAGCTAGCGCAAGGGGCACAGCATGCCCAGCACGCAGCATTGCGGATGCCGCCAGAGCGCCTGGCTGCGGCATGTATGTATAACCGGCCGTTGCGCAACCCCCTGCGTTTCTCACCTCTAGATGTGCTTCTTGGATGCGGCCCTCCAGATCGAGGGGGCGGTACACGTCACGGCCCTGCTGCAGTACGGCACGAACCAGTACCACGTCCCGTACGTCCGGGGGTTCTCCCTCCAGCAGCGCGCTTAGTAGATTGAGCAAGACGTCCGCCGGGGTGTCCTCTGCGGGGGAGGGGGGTCGATGGTTGTTGGTTGTCGGTTGGGTTTCGGACAGGTTGGTGGGTTGTTACTTGTTGGTTGGGAAGGTTGGGCCGGGGGGTCGGGCGGGGTAAAAGGAGCGTGGGAGGAAAGTGAGGGGAACGGGGGGCACACGGGGGGAGCGGCGTGCGTGAGTGGAGATGTGGGAGGGGCGTGTGGGGCGCACGCGGCAGGGGGAGAGACGGGAGGTAGAGGGGCGGGGGTGGAGGCCCCGCCCCGCCCCACTCCAGCTAACCCCTGCCTGCACACATGCCTGCATAGCCTGCATCAGTGCGCATAACCTGCCCGCATCAGCATTTCAGCCCTCTCCCCGCATTTCCCCTACACTTCTTACCTTCCATGGCCCTCTCCCCGAGCTCCTTGGCCTGCTGCGCACTGATGCCGTTGAGGAGCTCCCTGGGGAGCAGCATCCTAAGCAGGGCCCGGTTGTGGTACCTGCGGTAACCGGTAAATGAGGGGCATGGAAAAGAGTCGTCGATGTGATACATGTGAGGGGTAAAGCCTTAGGCGACTCGTAGGCGCGGGAAAACAAACAGCTGGGCACGGCAGAGCAGGTCCATGGGCGTTGCTGCGTGTGAACCCTTCAGTCTCCCCCTTCGTACCTCGAGATCAGCAGCGCAAAGAGCATCCCGGCAGCGGCCGCCGATGCCACCGCCACCGCTGCAATGGCTCCGCCGTACCAGGCCGGGGTCCAGGAGCCGTCACGGGGGGCCACTTGCAACCGCCACTGGGGAGGCAGGAGGAGGCAACAAAGGAATGAAATGAAAGCGGCGAACCTTGTCGTCAATTCTCACGTAGGAAAGGACCACTCCGTAGGCAGCTGGCTGCCAGACTTCCAGGGTCGCCCGTCGCACACTTCCACGGCCTACTTCCGCCAGGCCAACCGGGCAGCCTTGGCCCCTCAGCCCTCCGTCCCTGCGTACCTTGAGCCCCTGCAGCTCCACCACCGCCTCCAACGGGTCTCGCAGGCTGCCGCCAGGGCCCGCCCCACTGCTGGCCACCACCAACCACGGCCCCTCAACACCAGCCAGCGGAGGTGCCGTGAGGGCGAAGGCGTACCCCCGGGCCTCGAGCGCTCGCAAGGGGGAGGCCGTGCCGTCCATCGCCGAGGGGCCGTCCAACGCATCCAGCGTGACAACCGCACTCACCTGAGAGATGTTAGTGCAACACAGTCAGCAAGGAACAGTTGCACCAGCAGCTCTGTCAGTGCGCCCTAGCATGCCCAGGGACGTACTACGTCCCCACACTTACAGTGCCCCAGAAGGCGGTACCGCTTGTGGCGTCGTAGGCGCACGGGGGCCCACAACTTGGGTTGGGCATGCTGGGGCGGTCAAAAGTCTCATCCGGCCCAGTCGAGTTCACGCGGACGGCGATCGCCACAATCAGAAGACCTGCGTTGTTGCCGTACACAGAGTCCATCGGGGTGTCCCCCGCCATCAGTGGCAGTGGGCCGCTGATGGTCACGCCCGACATGGCAGCGCTCCGGCGAGCAGCGTTAGAGATGGCCGGGTCTTGTGCTGTGGGGCATCGAAAGGCAGGCGGGTTGTCAACCGGAGGCGCTTTTAGTCCTGGATGTGCCCTCTTAGTCCAGCCCCTCGTCCCTCGTCCCGTCTCCCCTCGCCTGCTAGAGCTCACAGGCAAAGATGTCCAGCCCCAGCCGGTGCTCGTTGCCAGCCAACGGCTCGATCAAGCGGACAACGCCAGAAGGCGCGAGCTGGAGCGAGCTGAGAGAGCCAGGGGGTGCCTGCGCATGGGCGGCGGTTGAGTGGGCTAAGGTGAGGTGTAGGTGAGGGCTGGGAGGTGGGCTGGTCACAAGCACGGTCGGCGGCCCCGACCTGTCCCATGCATGGTATTGCCCCCAGGGACGGACCAGGCCCGTTTAGCAGCGGGCGGGTCGGAGAAGCGCTCCTAGGTCTAGTACCTTACCATGTCGACGAGCGCCGGTGCGAGGAAGTTGAAAAGTCGGCTGGTGGTGTTGTACTGAGGGCGCCTGGCAACGAGCGACGCCAGTGCTTGCACGGGGGCAAAGCTGGCCGCCAGCTGGGTGCGGTACCTGAGGGCGGCGTCCAGAGCCAGGGACCGGGCGTGCTCCTGAGGAGGGTAGCGGGAGGGGAGGGGGCGGAAGTGGGGGTGGCGGTGGGGCCAGAGGAGCGCGATGCTTCCGGCAAGTGCTTCACGCACGTCGGCATGCGCCCGAGCTCGACATTGCCGGCGGCAATGCGGTGGGTGGCCCTCCGACTTTCCCCTAACGACCTCTCAGTAGCCCCGATCATTTGCACCACACAACTTCAGCAGCGCTAGCAAGCTGTCATGGTTGGCTTTCTTGACATGGCCCTCGCTCGGATACTCGGTCTTGCCTTTGTCTGCGCTGCTTGCTGCTCAGCTCCGTGCAGCACTCCAAAGACGCCAAGCCCGAAGAGTAAACCGAACAGGAGGCATGGCCACAGTAGAGTCGCGGGCTGCGCCCGTACCGCTACGCCGACGTCCTGAATACCAGCAGCACAGCAGCTTGAAAGAGAAGGGTGGCGGGAGCGCCACTGTGGGCTCTCGGTACGCCCATGGCCACCGACCTTTACGCTTTGCCACGCCCTCCGCCACCACGGCCCAAGCTCCGGAGCGCTGACTGCTGGCTTCTTAGTGTCAGGCATCGATCTTGAGGGCAAAGCGCTGACAGAAACAGAGCTCGCCGCTAGCGAACTTTCTGACAAACGTAGTCGCGCGCCTCAAGCAGGACGAGTTCTTCAATGTAGTAGTGTGGCCTAGGTGTACAGCTGCTATGGCGTGTTCAAGGAGTTCATGGAGGCAGCGTCTGCGGAGCTCATGGAGGCAGCGTCTGAGTCATGCGAGCTCCATCCTAACCATCCCGCTCACAGCGCCAAGACATGCCGGGAACCCCAGCACCCACTTGCACCCAGCGCACCCAGCAACCCCGTGGCTTCTTGCCCCGCCCCCACCTTCACATTTTTGGGCTGAGCCCCCGGCGCGTAGCGCCTGTCAGCTGAGCGAGCCTGAGTCCCCTAGCAGAGTGCCCGCTCCTCACTTGCCCGCCACCTTGGGCCGCGGCACGGGTATCCAGCAAGCACAAGGCACATGCACCCACCTCAGTGCATGCGGTACAGGTGATCGCTGGTCGCAGTCGTTGTGCCTCGGTGGTCTGCAGGAGGTCCTCCTCGTGGTCGGTCCCTTCATTCAAAGCAGCACGGCAGGGCCCCTTCAGCAAAGTTGGCAAAGTGCGTGAGCCAGGGGTCATCTTGCGCGTTTTTGCGCTGAGCCCCCGCCGTCAGGCTCTCGGGGTCCCAGGCTCCCAGCCGAATGCGGTCGAAGATACAGACAGGCGGGGTCGACTCCGGGTTTGGGGCGTGTCCCCGCCTCCCAAGCCCCAAAACACCACTTACGCAACGGCGTCCAAGGATACTCCCGCGGACGAACCCCTGGAAAGGGTGAGCCGCGAGGGAATTCTTGGACGCCGTTGCGTAAGTGGTGTTATCGCCACTGGCGTCCGAGGGGTGGGTTCCAGCGTGCCGACCGGACCGGCCGGACCCCTGTTCTGACCACCGAGTTGCTTCGTGCCTTTCCGTACTATGTTATCTGAACATACAGTTAGCCTACTGAGCGCGGTAGGGTCGCGAAAGGAGGTCATTCATCGCGAGACCTCTGTCAAACGGAATCGTGCAGCGACTAGAAACGCTCTCGAGGTTCCAGCCCCGCTGCCATCAACGTGATTATGCACTGCAAAGCCATCGCGCGGGCATCTGGACGCGAACTCGGCGGTCGGCACGTCGGCATGTCCCGCGACGATTTGTGCTCGAGAGTCCACAAACCGCGGCCCCGACCCCCCACAGGGCCTCCGTGTATGCATATGATGCATATTAAAGCCATGTTGGAAGGGGACACGCGGCCGCCCTAGGGGCGGCCGGAGTAGACCCCGCCTGGATACAGATACAATTACATACAGGCCAGAGTTGAGGTCACGCAAGCGTAAGAGAGCTACCCCGTAGGGCCGAAGTCGAGCTGCTTCCACGCACCAGCCTCCACAAACTCGATCTGCACACCCTTGCGCCACCGGGGCGTGAATCCGCGCGCCACCAGCCCGTCAAACACCTCCTGCCGCTCCCTGCGCAGGCGGCAGCCTAGCACAGTGAGGTTAGGGGGCCACCACCACTCCGCACCACCTCCGCACAGCCTGAGCCTCCCGAAGAAACAGCTGGTGCTGGCGGGGGCTGACCTGCACCACCACATTCCACTCGGATTGGCCCCGGCCCTGCCAGCACCGCACGAACCCCGCACCTTCCCGCCCGCTGGTGGAGACACCCGCCCCCAGCGCCGAGAACTCGTCAGCTCCTCCACCACCTTGCCCGACACCTGCTTCAGCACCAGAAAGCCGGAGTTCACCACCGGCATGCAGCCAGCAATCTCCTCCAGGCGCGCCTTGTGGGCAGCCATCGCCTCCTCTTACTCCCGCAGGCGCTGATAATAATCTCCGATAATCTCCAATAGCAGGGGAAGAGCTGTGTCGCATGATACCGATGCCCCGACACACGGGCCGGCGGGCGGGGGCCGTGGGGGCCTCCTGTACGGCCTCTTCGGTGCCGCCAGGGGCTTGGTGACCCGGGGCGAGCGGCCGTGCGCCCCCTTGTCGTCGGGGGCCGTGCGCCCCCTTGTAGGTCTCCAACTGACGCTCCTCCGGCGGCTCTGGGGTGTGCTAGTGGCTCCGCTGCTTGCCTCGCCGCGCTGGCATGCGCCGTCGATGAAGTTCCTGACACCTCTTTCGCCTTCCTGCGGCGGGGCCTGTAGCGAGCCGCCGGAGATGCTGCATGCGCCCTTGAGGGGTCCGCTACCCCACCCCCTGCCCACGCTAACACTGACGCCTCTGACACTGACGACACTCATCCAAAGACGCCGACTTCAGTATGTTGGTGCTGGTGCGTACGCGCGGCGTGGAGGGTCGCGCGAGAACGCGACGCGAATCGATACTTGAAACTGCGACTGGCTCAATACATAAGGTGTTCGGGAGGAGGAGAGCACAGCGAATACTCGCACTGGGGGCCTAAACACGCTTTTTTCGTCGCATCGACCATGCATCATCAGTAATGGCTTCAAGATGCTTTCATGGAGTCGGTCAAGCGCAGCGAGAACGGCCGACCATCAGCTTCAGCATCCGGCTGTGCCCTTCTTGTCGCGCCATGTTGTACACAGATATGTGCAGTCGGTCGTTAACTTGTGGCTAACTGCCATAAGGTGTGAGACAGGGCCGTGCCGGGTTGCGGCCCCCTCCCGGGTTGCGGCCCCTCGGCCCCCGCCCCGCCTCGACCCCTGGTTCTCGTCGAACCCCCACCTTTTCAAACCGCCGCCATGTCCCTTTCCTTTGGTTCCTTGGGGGCACGCCCTTGAACCGCCCTTGGCAGCTGCTAGTGTGTGGGGGGCTTCGGACGGCTTCGATGTGCCGCCTGACTCGATGGGCGTCGCTTCTCTGCTCAGGGCTGCGGATAACAAGGTGTGTCTGTCCTCCTCAGGACAGGGAAAAGGGCTGAGCCCCAAACCCCGCGAGGCCGGGCAGCACTGGGGCCGCGCAATCAAGCACTACGCCCCACAGCGCACGGACTAAACCCACGCCGCCATAAGTTAGGGGCCTTCGCAACCCCGCAATGCCGGACTTTGCCGGTTGGGTTGGGCGCACATTCACATGCACCCTCCAAAAGATAGAAAGAGAAGATGTCCGTCTCCAATCCGCTACTGCCCACACGCCACCCGCTACATCTCTCCCTCCGCCGCCGCCGCTGGTGCCCGCATTTGGTCGTGCCGAGACCTGCAGAGGACGAGGAGACACCACCGTTGCGATGCGATTCCCGCCTCCAGGCCCGCAGCACTGCGCGCAGCACAACGAACCTTCATCGCTATCCTCCTCGACCATCGTGACTGGTCCGGGCGCCTCGCAAGGCTAGGACCAGCGACAGGACAGAGACCAGCACGTTTTGGTGACCCTGGCACGTTTTCGTGAACAGAAGTAGAGTTTGAGGCAGCGGATGCGGATAAAAACTCGCCAGAGATGTTATGGGCCGGAATTGCACTTTGCTGGCCTTGCTTTTCGCGTAACCTCGTCCCCCGTTTCTCATTCCCCCTTGTCGGGGAGGGGCGAGCGGGGGGGCGGGGGGGTAAACAAACAAAGTTGCCCGATATCATGCCCCAAAGTTCCCCACACTGTCATTCGCGTGGTGCTGGCCGTGTGCATTATCCATGGGCACGCACACCACTCCGGTGGCCCACGTTGGTCGCGTACCGTCGACCATGCCACGGAGCTCGACCCGTCAATGGACCAACGGCTCGGCCCCGGGAGTGGCAGGCGGGCTTCAGGGAGGGACGCCGTCTGGAGACGCCGTTGGGTGGCCGCTGTGTGCCGCGGCCCGGCATGCCGACATGTCCCACCGGTCCCGACCCGCTTACACAACTGGAAGGGTTGAGTGACTTGCCAACATAAGGCAATTCCTTGCTGCATGCTCATGCCGAAAAGTGTAGGCCCCCAGTAACTTCGCAATGAATCATCCGTGTTGATTTCTGAAAGCGGATTCGGCAAGCTCTGTTCGCACAAGGCACATGCACCCACCTCAGTGCATGCGGTACAGGTGATCGCTGGTCGCAGTCGTTGTGCCTCGGTGGTCTGCAGGAGGTCCTCCTCGTGGTCGGTACCTTCATTCAAAGCAGCACGGCAGGGCCCCTTCAGCAAAGTTGGCAAAGTGCGTGAGCCAGGGGTCATCTTGCGTTTTTTTTGCGCTGAGCCCCCGCCGTCAGGCTCTCGGGGGGGCGAGCCCCCCAGGATTACCCCGTGTTGGCGTGCGTGCGTGCGTGCGTGCATGCCTGTGTCACACATAAACATTTCCCTGTCCTGAGGAGGGACAGACACCCTTGTTGCGCATCTTGCCAAATCTTGCTTGGCTTGACATGCACGCTGCCGGCGTGCGTGCCCCACCCAACAATTCCCCAATTGACCTGTTGGTGGCGTTTCAAGGCCCCGCCTGTTGTGTGTGGTGGTCCGGCCTTCGGTGCCTTATGGTCTGTGCCTGTCGTCGAAGCGAGGGGAATCCAGGTCAGTCAAAGCCATGCTGGGCTGAGCAGGGCTTCGCAGCGTGCCCCCACCTAGCATGTCCCTGTTTATTAGTTGGCGGCGTTTTGAGTGATGGTCCCTTCGGCCAAACCCAACGGCGCCCCGTGCACCGGATGGAGCGAGGGGCAAGGCTTGCCCGTGACCGACCGCCCGTATTGGCTGCGTACCGCGTGTCACCATATCGCGCCCTGCAGTGCCTGCAGCAAACTATACATTCCTTCAGCTTGCTTTGTAACACGAGCAGTCAACACGAGCCAGCCTTGCTCCTCGAACTTTGCTATACTAAGTGATGGGAAACAACTTGTGCGGGGCGCAGCGGCCCGTCTCAACAAATGAAGCGAATGCTGAAACCCAGCGCTCAGAGGACGATGGCACTCCTGGACCTGAAGAGCGCGAAGAGGAGCTGGAGGACGCTCATAAACAGCCAGTACGCGTCGCAGACTCAGGACTGTGCGTCAATGCGCTGGTCGCTCCAGCAGTGGCAGTGTCGCCACCGTCGCTGCAGCTGGCGCAGGCGAGTGAAGTTTTTTTCGGGGCGGGGGCTTTGATGGTTGCGAGCGGCAGGCCTGCTTGCTTGCCCTGCCCTCCGCGACCGTGCCCAACGCGAAAGCTTTCGCGTTTCCCCCTGCCCGCGGCGCTCATGATATGGAAAGCCTGGCCCCGCCATCTGCAGAACGGGCTCTTGGAAATCCTGCTCGGTCCCCACGCACGTATCGCTGCTGCAAGTGTATCCACACGGCATCCCCCCCTCCCCCCCCCTCCCAGGACCCCGAGCAGCTGTTCAAGGACCTGCAGATCCTCCATCCCATCGGAGTGGGCGGCTTCGGCGTCGTGTACCGAGGTGCGTATGTGTCCTGGGCGCGTGGTGCTGTGTGGAGGTGCCCGCTACCGCTTCCCCGCTCCGCCCCCTTCTGCCCCCCCCCCCCAACCCATCTCCCCTCCCCCCCCCAGGTCTGTACCAGTGCGCCAGTGTGGCTGTCAAGCTGGCCGTAACGAGCGCCAGTGACAGCACTGACAGGGCCAGCGTCAGGGAGGCGCTGGTCAGCCCGCAGCTGCGGCACCCAAACGTGAGTGGGCCGAGGGCCACCTCTCCTCGCTCCGTGGGCTTTGGCATGTCACGTCACCTCGTCCGCGCTACCTTCTCCAGCCATCACCTGCCACCTCAGGAGCTGCGCCACTTTCACTGCGGCCGCCCCCCTAACGCTCACCTGCCACTTCTACTAGCCCCCGCATCTGTGCGCAGCCCTGATGCGTGACCGCTCAAGAAACGTTGTGAGGGCGCTTTACTGCCCTCGGACAATCCGCATGCCCAAACTCCAGAACAGGGCTGATGCAACTGCTGTCTGCGGCTCCCCCCTCCCCTCAGGTGGTGACCACCGTTCTGGCCAGGGGTGCGGCCGTGACGGAGGAGTTCCTGGAGGCGGCGAGGGCGGGAGGGCCTGATCCCCCGCCCCAACGCCAGGGCTCGGGCCTCCTGCTCCCCGCTTTCGTCTCGGGTAGGCGCGGGCGTTTCTGCATGGGTCGGCACGGCGGACACCACTGCGAGGCCAGGCCGGGTTGCCACGACTGCGTTTTCAGCCGCTCTGTCAGCTGTACTTGCCTTCTCGCCCTGATCCCTTCCCACGCACCCTGACCCCTTCCCCCAGAGGACGGCCTTGGAGACCCCTGCGCTGGCCACCACGCGCGGGAGGGCTGGTTCGAGGCTCTGTCTCGTTCGGGGGCGCGCCCGGGGAAGACCCTGGTCCTCCTGGTGCAGGGTGAGGCGGACTGGGGCACGGGCGGGCGGCAGGCGCAGGCCAGAGGGTCGTTGCCTGTCCGCTTTGCTGCCCTTGCCATATGTTGGGATTCGGCCTGTTGCACCCAGGGCCCAGGCTCGACCTGTGCGGAGTGCTCACGGCCCAGCGCTGATCCTAACAATGTGGGTCGTTCACCACCTCGCTGCCCCCACAACTCCCACAACCCCGTTCCCCTGTCAGAGTTCTGCGAGCGGGGCACTCTGTCCCACGCCATTCGCCAGGGCCTCTTCCGGCCCGCAGTGCCGCCGGGCGACCCAGCCTTTCCACAGCAGGAGCGGCTCGCTCGGCGCATGCTGCTCCGCACCGCTGCCGAGATCTGCCGGGGCCTGGTGCACCTGCACGCCGCCAACGTCATCCACGGTGGGGGCGGGGGAGGGCCGTGGCTGCCGTACACGTGCCGTACCATGTCCTGCTGAGGGCGAGGATCAGGGAAGGGACAAGAAACAAGGAGGGGGGCCCGGAGGGGCGGGAACATCGCTGGCGGCAGCGGTCGCTCACCTGGCTTGCTCCTGCCCTCCTCGCCCGCTCCCGCTTGCTGTGCCCCAGGCGACCTCAAGCCCGCCAACGTGCTGCTGGCAAAGACCTCCGACCGCCGCGGGTTCACGGTCAAGGTGGGGAGGCGGTAGATGGTGGGACGAGCAACTGGGAGCTGTACGGTGGCCCCTGGACATGACTCGCAGCCCTTGCTTCACCCAAACTCTTGCACGTTTGCCCTACCGCTGCCCTCCCCCCGCCCCTCCGGCCCAGGTTGCCGACTTCGGCATGAGTCATCTGCTGCAGGACGGAAGCGCGCGATGCGACTCGAGCTCCCTGGGTGGGTGCTTGTGGCGATGGCATGTAGGGGCCTGCTGCAGCCGGGAAGGGACAGAAGCTTACCTCCCGTGCACGCAGAGCGAAGCTGCTTGCCATCCAGCAACCTCATATGCTTTGTCCCAGCCCCTCCGCACTGCTCCCTTCCCCGTCTGCACCCAGGCACACTGGTGTATGCCAGCCCCGAGTCAATGAACGGAGAGCACACCAAGACATCAGACGTGAGCCTCTGGGCGGGGGAGTAGGGAAAGAATGAGAGGCGTGCCACTGAAAATCGCCCGCTCCCTCCTCGCTTGCAGGTGTTCAGCTTTGGTGTGATTCTGTAGGAAATGCTCACTGGGAAGCGGCCGTACGAACATCTGATGTTGGGACAGGTGCGCGAGTGTCGTACATGTGCTGTCACATTCAACGCCAAAGCCCGCAGCAATGCCAACCACGTTGCGCCCCCTTCGCCCCGCCCGCCTGCAGATCATGTTGGGTGTTAGCCTGCAGGTGAGCATCGGGGTTAGGTAGCGTCGGGTGCGCGGTCGCCCCAACCTCTCCGCCAGTCGCTAACCCCCCTTTCTTCCCACCCCAGGGCCTGCGCCCCCCCCTGCCCGACTCCGAGTGGCCCGAGCTCTGCGCCCTCGCGCGCCGCTGCATGGAGCAGGACCCAGACGCACGGCCAAGGTGGGGGAAGCGGGGGAGGAGGGCGGAGGGAGGGGGCTGTCGGGCCGCCGATGTCCCACTGCCCAGCTGCCGCTTAACCGCCATCCCTCCCGCAGCTTTCGGGAGCTGGAGAGCGCTATGATGGACATGGAGAACCGACTCAGGGTGAGCCGTACGGACAGGGCTACACGGCACTCCATACCGCTCGTGGACTGCGGCATGGGGCTGCAGACGGACCCCTGTGCACATGTGCCGGCATGCCGCGCTCCTGCACCTGCACCAATTCACCCTCGCGCGCGCCCTTCCCCGTGCTCAGACCGAGGCCCAGCGGCAGTCCATGGATCAGCAGCGCCTGAGCCTGGAACAGCGGGCCAGCAGCGTTGACGGCCCCGCGCCGCCCCACCCCCCAGCCATGCCTGCACCCTCACCCGCACACCCCTCACCGCCTGCCACGGCGTCCCCCGCAACGCCAAGAGCCTGCCCCGGCGCTCCCGCTGCCCTCAGCGGCAGCGGTGGGGCGCCCTCAACCTCAGCCTCGACGGCCGCAGGGACAACAGCTCAGTTGCGCCCCCCAGCTGGGGCTGAAGCCCCTACCCCGCACCTCGCCCACAGCCTCGTTGGCGCTGGCATGGGCGAAGTCCCTCACGCCAACGAAACCCCTCACGCCAATGCTCCCGGCGCTACGCAGCCCGATGCGGCCGTGAGCCTTCTGTCTCAGGCAGACAGCGCGGACCGCCTCAGCCTCAGCCTCTCCCTCAGCGGTGGCGGCAGCGGGGGCGGCGGTGGCGGCAGCGGGGGCGGCGCCGCGGAGCAGCCCCTCAGCCCCTCGCCCTGGCTCACCACCTCCATCCCCGCAGAGGCCTTCCTGCAGGCCCCGCAGCCACCCGCGGAGCAGCAGCAGGGGGGCGGATAGCAGCCGGAAGCCGTCGCGGTGGTGGCGTGAGTCATGGAGCGGGGCTCTGCCACGCGTTGAGTCAGCGCCGGGGACCCAAACGTGGCGGCGGCTGGAGTCATGGAGCGGCCCGCGGTCAGGGCGACTGCCCGGATGGAAGTGAAGCGTATGTTGGTGATGTGAGATCCCGGGGCCATGGGGCACAACTTGATGCTGGTCGTGGTTTTGGTCGGGGGTTTTCGCGGGGGTGGCTGCCAACAGGCAGAGGGCATCGATTGACCCGGCATGCGGGGTAGCGCAGTCGTGATTATGGTTGGTGAAACAAGTTTTCAGCAGGGATTGCTTCGAGGGTTTACTTGGCGCGTGAGCGAGCGTGTAAGGAACTTAAAATTGCAATGCAACGGGGCTTGTGTCATTGCCAAGGCAGTACTTCGCAAGGAGGGGGGATATGGGCGTCTGCGCTGACCGCAGTTGGGGCTTGGGCTTGGCTACCGTGCCTTGAGGAGAGCCGGTTGGGGTGGGGCTCTGACGGCTGATGCATGTTGCCTCAGTCGACCGGGGCGGTCTTTCCCAGAGGCTGCTGAAGTACCGGCGGTGCAGTGCCGGCGATACCACAGACGCCTGCGCTTTGCAGCGCGCAGCATTGCCTATGACACGGTGGGAAAGCTGAACTTGGCTGCGGATGGTGATTGCTATGGGCGCTATTTAAGGTAATTCTTTGTGTGGTCCCGCTGGATTGTTGTGCGTCGTGAGACTACCAAGGCTTCATCGTGTGTGTGGCAGGACAAGCAGAAGACGAATGGCATACCTGTGGAGGCATGCTGGGCCGCGCCCGTGGGGCGTGTTGCACGAGGGTGGTTGAACATGAGGATTGGGTGTCCACGCGACACGCTCCTGCGTGTGCCGCGCGCTTTGCGGCTGTACCATAGCACTTGCATGCCCACGAGCGATTGGCATGCGCTCATGGCAGGGCACGCACATTGACAAGTTGGGGGTGCACTTCTAAGTTCTACGGCATTCCGTGACATGCGGCGTGGTGTGTGTGGCGTGTGGCCTGGAGCAATGACACGTGTACCACTGAGTAAGCAAGGGTCCCCTGGACCACTAGTTGTCTTTGTGGCGAGCGAGGCGCCCTGGATACCCTGGGACGAGTGGAAGGGCACCGTATGTGGGATAAGGGTGTGTGGTCGTGAGGGCTGAGCGGTCGGGAGCACATCTGCGGCCTGTGTACAATATTGCAAGTGGATCTGGACCATGCAAGATGGGTGGCGAGGGCCAAGGGGGAAGAGGGTGTGTGGTTGTTGACGCTCGGAGGTGTTTGGTGGTCACGGCAATTGTGGTTTGGGTTGATTGATGTGGTTGTGCGGTAGTGCGTGAAGCTTTCAAAGGGGCCTTATGCGATTGCCCGGGAGTACATAAGGAGTGACCGGTGACGGATGGGGTAAGCCCCGGATCCAAAACCGTGATCGTCTGGAGCGTAAACCTGCCCTGACTCGCTATTCTGCGGCTTTATTGCCAAGTGCTATCCTGCCGAGCCCTCTGTAATCTGAGAGCTCACTTCTGTCTCCGACCTGGAGCCCCGCGCCCTGTTCCCAGAGGCGTCAGACACGGACCCCTGGTCCCTGCCCCCACTCAGCCTGCCTGCCCCGCAGCCGGCTGTGTTTGTCTCGTGTCCCCTTCAGCGCTCGCACTAGCGCCACAGGACACGCTCCCCGCTCCTCGCCTGCATCAGTGCGCGAGCGGAGGCGAGCGCATTGGCTTCCTACCCGATCACACGCTAAACCCTGCGGGCCCTCAGCCCAGCCAGGTCTTCACCGCAGCAGCCCCGCGCCGCTGCTCCATCCCCCCCCCTTCCGTCAGCTCACACCCCTTTGACCCCGTCACGCTATACGCTTCCGCTGCATCACTTCCCAAACCTAAGTCCCACTTCGACGTGCGCAATACCCCTGCGTCACGAGACCCGCGCTTGAGACATCCCGAGCCCGCTCCCTGAGGCGAGACCAGAGTCAGCGTCTTCACACGCTAGATCCTGGGCACCACCGGGCGTGCAGAACGATCCTAGGGCAGCAATCCACACGACTGGGCCACACAAAAATTTTTTTTGTGGGTACTCATTAAGTGTGGCCCTGCTTTCCTGGTAGCGGGACCTGGTTGTGCAAGTCAGTGGCTGCACCTCGCTCTCATAGCCGGTCAGACGTACAGTAACACCCAACACAAGAAGAAAGGGGGCCAATATGGAAGACCAAGAGCGCCAACATGGCGTTACCGCGTCAGGCTTGAATGCCATCCCCCTGTTCGATCCGGATCTGCATGATGCACGGCAATGGCTAAACCGCATTGAGCGCCACGCCCAGTTGTTTGAATGGCGTGATGAGGATAAATTGATGGTGGCGTGCTGCCGCCTGAACTCGGTCGCCCAGATTTGGGAGGCGGGGCTTGGACCAGAGCTAGGAAACTGGGCGTCCTTCAGACGGGCTTTCGTGAACCGGTTCGCCGAGAGAGAGGACGAGTTGTACAGCCGCCTGGCAAACTGCAAGCAGGGGCGCAAGGAGAGCGTGAGGCGCTATGCGGACCGATATCGGCACCTGTGCTCACAGCTCAGCATTGATGCAAACGAGGACCCCACATACATGTATAACTTCCTGCGAGGGCTGCAACCCCGCATCCACGCCAAGGTTTACCTGTTGCGGCCACGTGACCTTGACGCTGCCATCAGCGATGCCATTTATGTGAGCGAGGGTCTGGACCTGGCGAGGGATGATCAAGGGGATGAGGAGGAGGGGGAGGATGTGGGCCGGTCTGCGCCCAGTCGCAAGGGCCGAGAGGAGGGTCCCCGGTTTGAGCGAGTGAACCCAGCGCCCCGTTACGAGCTTGTGAGACCCGAGCCACGAAGCGGTGGCATGGCACGGGGACGGGACGCGCAAGATCGCCCTCGTGTACGGTGGGATGACCGCCGGGAGCCAATGGGGAGGCGCGAAGACACACGCACCCCACCGCGGGCGGCACCTCCCCCTCGCCCACCTGCGTCTCCCACCGGAGGGGCTTCAAACGACATTGAGGCGTTGCGGCGGGAGTTCGCACGCCTCTCCGTGAACCTGCAGGAGATGCAAAGGAGGCAGGAGGGTGGTTACCCGACAAGGCGGGGAGATGACCTGGCGACCATGGTCAGCATGGTGGACGTAGACCACACTCCTCAGGTCTACTCCGCGCATGGGGGGCCTCTGCGGGGCCGATTCCCGCGCCTGAGCCCGACACCCCCTCGATACCAGTCGCCACGGTTCCACAACCATCAGGCTCACCGGGATGAGGTGTACCTGAAGCGGATGGGTGACTTCCCGAACACCACGCTGCCCCGCAAGAGGGTGGCGATTGACCCAGCCAGTTATGTGAATCCTGCTGGGGCGGGCGGAGCCCGTGAGGGGCGAGCGGGGGGAGAAGAGGAGCGCCCGCATGTGGCGGCACGGCGTGCTATGCCCGCTGGGACAAGGATGGACCCACCTCCCGCACAGCCCCCGGCCTTCGAAGCCAGGCGGAACCCCGGCCGCGTGGGGTGGCGGCCGCCACATCGGGCCGCCGGCGAGACCATGGGCCGCACGCACGCCATCCCTGCTGGCAACCCGATGGAGGAAGAGGGGAGGGTTGCGGATGAGATCATGCTGAAGGTCAACAAGTTTCCCCTGACCCTGGGGTCAGCTCTGCGTGTCAACCCTGTCAACGTTTACACAAAGCTAGGTGCTCGGATCCTCAACGTGGCACGTGCCCAGCGCGACAAGGGGGCGGCGGCCGCGCCTTCCCCCGGTGCGCCAGCTGCGCCCGCGCAGCATGCAGCCGAGATCAACCCGGACTCACCCGACCAAGCTCGGGGCGACCCGATGATTATGCACGCCGACCCTGGGGTGGTGATGAAGACCACCGCCTTGGAGCCACCTCGGTTCCAGGTGTGCCGGGCAGAGATCCTCCTGGCTGATGCGGAGGGCGTCATGGTCAAGACCCCCAGCATCATCGATAGTGGGGCGTCCAACAGCCTGGCGCCGTACCAGACCGTACGGAAGCTACGCCTGCTGCCCAGCATTGAGCCAACCAGTGCCACGTTCCTGTCGGCGGACGGGAGCAGTGCGAAACCGTCAGGGCGGATTAGGGAGCTTTTCACATCGACAGGGGACATGGTGATCACGATTGACCCATTTGTGAGCCAGGCGAGGTCGTACTACATGCTGCTCGGCTGCGATTGGCTGAGTCAGGCGCGGGCAACCATTTGCTATGACACTTCACGCCTGTACTACACGAACGACGATGGGCAACGTAGCTTTATCCCCATCACCTTCCTGAGGTCTCCCGAGGCCATGATGGTGGAGACCATTCCCGAGGAGGACTCACCGGAGGGGGCCTTGGTGGCGGACTTCGACCCGCCCCCTGCCGCGGCGGCGGGTGCTCGTACGCAGTCCGCAAGCACCAGCGCACCGGGGGCCGGAGAACCCATGGATGACGGTGACCTCCCGCCACTCGTGGAGGACTCTGACGAAGATGAGGACGAGGCTGAGGAGGGCGAGGAAGAAGAGGGGAGTGAGGAGGGCAGCAACTCGGAGAGCGAGGATGACGATGGGGATGATGATGCTGGGGCCGGAGGGAGCCCAGGCTCATGGGGGTCGTGGGAGGATAATGAGGATGGGCCGGATCAGGATGACTGGGAGCGGCAAGCCCAGTCAACGCGCCGACCCAACGTTGAGGTGTATCTCTCACCCTCGGCTGCCGGCCCGGCTCGCTCGGCCGCCAGCCCAAGCGGGCGGACGGCGCCTGCGGGGGAGGGTGAAGGGGCCGTGGCCCAGTTGGGAACGAAAGGGTCGGGGCAGACAGAAAGCCTGCCTAGCCCGCCGACCTTCACCTCGGCGGAGGAGCACCTGGCAGCAGCCCGGGCCCTCGCTACCCGTGCGTGGGCACGCAACAAGGAAGCGCCCCCAAGGGAGGAGCTGAGTAACACGCTGCGGGAGAGGATCAACCCGGATCTCACCTCGGCACAAAGGGAGGGGATGTATCAGCTCCTGATGCGCAACCATGACATGTTCGCCTTGACGAACAGCGAGCTGGGGCGCACGACGTGGGTAACCTGCAAGGTGGATACGGGGGACAGCCCTCCGGTTTACACCCCGCCGTACCGAATGTCACGTGTTGAGATGGCGGCGGTTGATGCGGAGATGGCCAAACTACTGAAGGACGGACTGATCGAGCCCAGCACGAGTGCCTGGGGTTCCCCTGTCATGGTCATCCCTAAGAAGGCTGATCCCGTGGCGATCACGGCCGACGGGCAGGATGAGACGAGCAAACCCAAGCCCCCGGCTGAATTCCGGGTGGTGACCGATGCGCGAGCGTGCAACCTGGTCGTCCGCCCGCAGCGCTACCCAATGGGGAATATCCAGGACCTGTTGGACACCGCCGCGCCGTCAGGCGGGTCCACTATGATCTACTCCAGCCTGGACCTCAAGGCGGGCTACTGGCAGGTGCCCATGCATGATGAAGAGTCGAAAGACAAGCTGACGATTGTGACCCCACACGCCGCATATCGCCCTACGGTCATGCCCATGGGCTTTCGGAACTCAAGTGCGGTGTTCAGCCGGCTGATGTCCCTCGTGATGGCGCCTTTGATGCCCGGCTCTCACTACCAAGAACGGGAGGCTGCAAGCGCAGACCGCCCACGCCCTCGCCCATGCTGCGTGGCCTTTGCCGACGATGTGCTCACCTTCGCCCCCACGTGGGAGGAGCACTTGAGGGCACTGGAGGACGTGTTTGCATGTCTGCGACTGGCGGGCTTGCGCGTGGCGCTGAAGAAGTGCAGGCTTGGCATGAAGAGGGTGATCTTTCTGGGACACCTGCTGGACGGAGAGAAGGGCACAGTTGAGCCTGACCCGCGTAACTTGGCAACGATTGAGCGGCTGCCCGCACCGCGGACGGTCAAGGAGGTGCGCAGTTGGATATCGACGGCGGCATACTACAAGGCGTTCATCCGCAACTTTAGCCTCAAGGCAAAGCCCCTGTACGAGCTGACGCGCAAGGACCAACCTTGGCAGTGGGGACCGGAGGAGCACGAGGCGTGGAGCACGTTGCGGCAGGCCCTGCTCAGCACGCCAGTCCTGGCCGCGCCTGACTTCTCCCGGCCGTTCATCATCGCCACGGATTGGAGCAAGCATGCCGTGGCGGCGATCCTGAGTCAAGTGGGGCCAGATGGGAAGGAGAGGGTGGTGCAGTACGCAAGCAAGAAGATGTCAGGAAGCCAGCTCAACTGGTCCGCAGCGGACGGCGAGTGCTATGCCGCCGTCTTCGGCGTGACTCACTTCCGCCCATACGTGTGGGGAACGCGCTTCACCCTCCTCACCGATAGTATGGCGGTGCGGTACTTGATGACCGCCAAGACGTCTAGTCTGCAGGGCAAGCTCGCCCGCATGACCCTTAAGCTTATGTCATACGACATGGACATCCAGCATCGGGCGGGCGAGAAGCATGGGAACGTGGACGGCCTGAGCCGGCTGGCACACTTGGCGGAGGACAGCGACGATGAGGAGCGCCCGACTGGGGTGGCAAGTGGAGTGGCAAGCTCAGAACACTGGCAGGCGGAGGCCACCACGGTGGAGATGTGTGCTAGTGAGGCTCCGAGAGCGGAGCTCTCGCCAGAAATCGAGGTCTACGTCACGAGCCGTATTGCCTCAGCGCAACCCGTGCGTCGCAGCCTATGTGCGCCGAATCCGCGGCCCTGGCGGCGACCGACGACCCTCTTGCCGAAGTCGCAGCTTCAGGCCAACCAGGCTCTGGGACGACGGCTTGCGCGGGAGGAGGCGGCAGAGGGGGAGGCCCACCGCAGGGAGAACCTGGAGTTGGACGAGAGGGAACGACGGGCGGGCATGACACACGAGACTGGGGTCGTCACAGGTCGCTCGAGCATCCGCTCCCATCGCTTCCCCCGGGTGCCCTGGGTGCCAGCGCCCGGAGCACCGCGGCGCCCCGTCGTGGAAAGAGAGGAGGAGGAGGCCCCGGTGCCCCTCACGCAGCCAGCCCACGCACCTGTGCGCGCCGCCGAGCACGGTGCGGGTGAGGTGGACGGGATGGACATTCCACAGACTCAACCTGTGGCGCGGGAGGCGGAGGGCCCAGTCCCCATGGAGGGCGATGATGACCGGACGCAGACACCCTCGGGCGGTGAGGAACCAGGAGTGGTCCCCGTCTATCCGGGAACCGAGCCCCAGTCACCGCTTGGCCCCCGCAGCCGCTGCGGCCCCTGCGCCGCCGCAGGCCCCGGTGGCAGCGCCTGGGCCGAGTGACCTGACGACGGAAGGCACCGGCGCAGAGGAGGACAGTGGCGGGTCGGCCCGTGAGAGCCTTGTGGTGTCGTGGAGGCCTGAGGACGAGGGGGAGGAAGAGGAGGGGGAAGGCATGGGTGAGGATGTGGCTGTGGAGCTGGAAATTGAGGAGGGAGAAGGGGCGGATGAGGGGGATGAGGCTGGACCCTCGAAACCCCGGGCGGAGAGGTCGCCCTGGGAAGACACGGCCCTGATCCATTACCTGCAAACGGGGCGCTGGAGCTTCCCCGAAAACATGGGCCTGGAGAGGGCAATCAAGGAGACCAAGAGGATTGAGCGTCGGGCAGAGAACTATATGTGGCTCGAGGGGACGCTGTACAAGGTGCGGCGCCAGCAGCGACGGCTTCCAGCCGGGGAGATCTCAAAGTGGAAGGTCCCCAAGCCGGCCGAGTGCGCGTCTATTGTGCGCACGGTGCACAGTCAGGGGCATCAGGGCTTTGACAAAACCTACAGCTCCGTGCAGGCCCGGTTCTGGTGGCCCGGCGTGCGCAAGGATGTGGAAGCCTGCCTACGTCAGTGCCCCGAGTGCGCTAGCAACCAGAACAAACTGCTGCGCCATCCTCGGCTTCGCCCCCTTCCGGTCGTACCGATATTGGATACGGTGCACTTGGACCTGTTCGGCCCGGTGACAAAGACGCCGCGCGGGCATCGTTACTGCTTGGTCATGGTGGACAGCTTCAGCTCTTGGGTAGAAGTAGTGCCCCTGAAGACGAAGAAGGCGGCGGAGGTCTGGACGGCCTTCTGGCAGAACTGGGTCTGTCGGTATGGCGTGCCAAGGGTGGTGGTGTCAGACCGTGGTACAGAGTTCACGGGCAAGGCCTTCGCACGCGAGCTGCGCTCCCGCAGCATCAAGCAGTACGTCACGGCCGGTAGCAACCCGCGTGGCAACGGGAAGGCGGAACGCATGGTGGGGACCTTGCTGGATTCTCTCCGCAAGTTGATCACCGAGGAGACCGAGTGGGATGCCAAGTGCTACGACGCCGCTTATGCTTATCGTACGGCGGCCCACGCCGTCACCAAGATGAGCCCTGCTCTGTGCATGTTTGGGCGCGAGCTCACCTTGGCTGTGGAGCTGGCTCCCCCGGCAGACCCGGAGGCCTCGCCGGAGGAAGTTGAGCCCGAGCAGGTCCGTGTAGAGTGGACGTCCGAGCACTACCAGCTCCTGAGGGCACGGCGAGAGCGCATGGAAGGGTTGGCGGTGGATGCGGAGAAGAGGCACGTTGAGGCGAAGGAGAGGGCGGAAAGGGAGTATCAGAAGAGGCGGCACCAATCCAAGCCCAGGCAACGAGGGCAGAAGCCCGGCAAGCCGGAAGACGGATCGGCGGCAGGGGCGGGTCCAGTTAACCCCCTTGGGGAGAAAGTAGTGGCGGCGGCCCGGCAGGCGACTGTGCAGCGGAAGCCGCGCGGTAAGGAGGCGGCCCAGCCCCCCTTGGCTAAGCCCCAGCAGCGGGAAGGTGCCAACCCGGGCGCCGTACCTACCCAAGCACGCGCGTCAGCCCCGGAGATTGGTCCGGCGGATCAGAGGCGCGAAGCGCCCGCCGCGGCCGGTGGTGCGCCAGCTGAAGGGGCAGGCCCGAACCCTGGACCTGTGGAAAGGGAGACCGGGGGACAATACAATGTCAGGCCAGCGCAGGCGCACGAGCTTCGAGGGCTGCCCGACATCCCGCAAGACGCTTGGGTGTGGAAGCTGAAGCGACGGGATAGTAAGATGGCCAAGGACCGTGAGGGACCCTACCTGTTCCAGTTTTGGCGGGCACCCGACGGCTCCCACGCCATCGTCAAGGACGCGCAAGGAACCATGTTTCCCGTCGCGTCGCACCTCCTGTTCGTGCCTCGGTCCAGCTTGTAGGCAGGGTGCCTGCGGGCGAAGGGCGGGGTGACGGTCGGGACAAGCCGGACACCGACCGAGACAGGGACCTCTTCCGCCACGACAAGTGGCCATAACTTTGAGTTATCCGACGACGGGAGGCAATCCTTGAGCGAACTGTGCTGTGCTGAGGGGCGCGGTCGCGATGGTCGCAACATCGCACGCCCAGGTGACCGGGAGTCACAGGACACGTGTGGCGCACAGGTTGGAAACGCCCCGTGACTAACCATCAAGTTTCTGGTCAACGCACCAACGAAAAGTGACAGGCTCCGAACGCGTTGACCACAACCACGGTAGGGTTTGCGACGAAAAAGGGCACGCCGGCAGACGCCGCGTAAGGAAAGCCTTATGGGAAGTGTAAGCAAGGAAGGAGTGCCGCCCGGCTGCTGAAGCAGAGGGGCAGGGGCGCATATCCTGTGGCGAACCGCTAGGGTCAACGGTCCAACTTCTCACGCCGGGCCCTACCCGGTCTGCGGCTCCCCTCAATGGGTGCACGTGACACTTCAGAAGACTAAGGATGCGTCGGCTGGGGCAAACGGGCATGGGTGGCGGTGTTCGCTCTCCAGGGCTGACCCGCCAGCGCCGCCAGCGCCCCCGCGTAGGCGACGCCGGCCCCCATAGCGCCCCGCGGTAAGGTGCCGACTACGGAGTCTGTGCTGGAGAAGCCTCCAACGCGCAAGCTCACAAGCTCGTGCCGTACGGGCGGTTGGCCAAGCCTGGTGCACAGGTGGCAAATAAACGACCGCCGGAGGAGGGGGCAACCGAACGCCACCCTTAAACGCCAACACAACCCGGCAACCCGTTACACGCTGCACACGCGACAATATTATTGCCTCTGAAGCGCTGAGGTTTCTAGCTAACCCGCATCATGCATGCTGTCGCCGCCAAGGAGGCTGACGCCGGCCGTAGCGCTAGGGATGCCGGTGTGCATGGGCTCCGCCCGAGCACCGCGCTTAGGACGTCGGTCCGTGTGCGTGGTTTTGTCAACTACAAGGGAGTGCGCCTGGTGAGGGCCCTCCCGGCGGTGCGCGCCCGGCCCAACGGCAAGCCCAGCCTCGCGGCCGAGGCCGACAAGGACCCCAAGTCCCTGACTAAGGACTTCATCTATACCGGTACCCAGAGACGGAAAAGACCCAGAGCGACGCGCGGGGATGAGGGAGTGCACTGCTAGGGTTCAAGCGTCGCACTTGCCTGTCACTACGCCACCGGCCTCACGAGGTCAAGCGCTGATGTCCACTAGCGCTTCGACCGCCATCGGGCGCTTGCGCGCGTCGCGCTCACTGTGCCGCTCCAAGTTGATTGCTGATTCGCGTTCTGCCTGTCGCGCTTCCCCTACCGCTAATAAGACGGCTGCGGTCAAGTGGCTGCTCAAGAAGCTCAACGTGAGCGGAAGGAGCGTGGTGGCGCTCAACCATCTGGTGTCTCAGATGTCGCTTCAGCTCGCGCGGGCCGAGAAGGCCCACAGCGATGTCACCAAGGAGAATCTGTCGCTGGCTGAGCTGCTGGGAGTACTCGCGGCGCTGGTCGGCGGGGTCCTGTTCCCGTACGCAGACCCCATCATGCTGACTCAGTACATGATGGCCGCCCTGGGCTCTGGGCCGGGCACCGGGGGCCTGTTCTTCGGGGGCGAGATACTGCCCCCCAACGAGGCTTTCACCACCGTGGTCTCCGGTGTGCAGCGCCTGTCCATGGCCCTGACTGACCCGCGCATTGCGCCCCACATCGCCAAGGTGTTTGACATGGCCCGCTCGTACAACACGACCGACACCTTCGCCTCCGCCTTCGAGGACCTCGGCATCTGCGCGCCCAGCTCCGGCAAACCTCCCTCGACGGCCGTCGCCAAGGCCATTGAGCGGGGCGCATGGGCCACGGCTAAGGCCAACGTGCACCTGCAGTCCCTGATCCCGCCGATCCCGCCCATGCACGCCCCCACGGGCATTGTGTTCGCTGAGCACCCTCCTCCGCCTCCGCCTCCCCCGCCTAGCGCCTCCTCTCCGGCGACTGACAACGGCGGCGCTCCCATGGACACCAACCTGGGCAACGAGATCCCCGACCCCGTGTTCGCCCCCTGCGACCCCGAGACGGTCGAGGCCTTCGGCGCCTTCTCCTCGCCGGACGCTAAGATGTGCGAGCCGCCCGGCTCCCCCACCTGCTCCGCCGGCCTGGTCCCCATGACTCACGCCCCCTTCAACCCGCTCGAGGAGAGCCCCGCTCCCTTCGCCACCTCCTTCCCCAGCCCCATGGACTACCAGGTGGTGCCGCAGATGGACTGCCCGCCTTTCGTGCCGCCGCCGCCGCCCGGCAGCCCGGACTTCGGCGACTCCGGCTTCCCCGACTCCATTCCCGGCCCCGGCAGCTCCCCCCCGCTGGTGATTGTGTTCAAGGGCAAGGTCAAGGACCCCCGCCGGCACCTGCGCGTGGTCCGCTCCATCGGCTCCCGCCGCGTGCGCCTGGCGACTGACCCGCCCGCGGCGAGCCCGGAGGTCATGGTCGAGTAAGGGGCGGGTTGATGCAGCGGTCGAGCAACCGCAGCGTGGGTTCTAGCTGACGGGACGTGCAGCCCCGCAACTACCCCCAGCGTTGTACAGCTGTTGCACGAGGGTGGTTGAACATGAGGATTGGGTGTCCACGCGACACGCTCCTGCGTGTGCCGCGCGCTTTGCGGCTGTACCATAGCACTTGCATGCCCACGAGCGATTGGCATGCGCTCATGGCAGGGCACGCACATTGACAAGTTGGGGGTGCACTTCTAAGTTCTACGGCATTCCGTGACATGCGGCGTGGTGTGTGTGGCGTGTGGCCTGGAGCAATGACACGTGTACCACTGAGTAAGCAAGGGTCCCCTGGACCACTAGTTGTCTTTGTGGCGAGCGAGGCGCCCTGGATACCCTGGGACGAGTGGAAGGGCACCGTATGTGGGATAAGGGTGTGTGGTCGTGAGGGCTGAGCGGTCGGGAGCACATCTGCGGCCTGTGTACAATATTGCAAGTGGATCTGGACCATGCAAGATGGGTGGCGAGGGCCAAGGGGGAAGAGGGTGTGTGGTTGTTGACGCTCGGAGGTGTTTGGTGGTCACGGCAATTGTGGTTTGGGTTGATTGATGTGGTTGTGCGGTAGTGCGTGAAGCTTTCAAAGGGGCCTTATGCGATTGCCCGGGAGTACATAAGGAGTGACCGGTGACGGATGGGGTAAGCCCCGGATCCAAAACCGTGATCGTCTGGAGCGTAAACCTGCCCTGACTCGCTATTCTGCGGCTTTATTGCCAAGTGCTATCCTGCCGAGCCCTCTGTAATCTGAGAGCTCACTTCTGTCTCCGACCTGGAGCCCCGCGCCCTGTTCCCAGAGGCGTCAGACACGGACCCCTGGTCCCTGCCCCCACTCAGCCTGCCTGCCCCGCAGCCGGCTGTGTTTGTCTCGTGTCCCCTTCAGCGCTCGCACTAGCGCCACAGGACACGCTCCCCGCTCCTCGCCTGCATCAGTGCGCGAGCGGAGGCGAGCGCATTGGCTTCCTACCCGATCACACGCTAAACCCTGCGGGCCCTCAGCCCAGCCAGGTCTTCACCGCAGCAGCCCCGCGCCGCTGCTCCATCCCCCCCCCTTCCGTCAGCTCACACCCCTTTGACCCCGTCACGCTATACGCTTCCGCTGCATCACTTCCCAAACCTAAGTCCCACTTCGACGTGCGCAATACCCCTGCGTCACGAGACCCGCGCTTGAGACATCCCGAGCCCGCTCCCTGAGGCGAGACCAGAGTCAGCGTCTTCACACGCTAGATCCTGGGCACCACCGGGCGTGCAGAACGATCCTAGGGCAGCAATCCACACGACTGGGCCACACAAAAAAAATTTTGTGGGTACTCATTAAGTGTGGCCCTGCTTTCCGCGTTGTACAGGCGCAACTCTATGCTCAGCTCAGTACGGCAGTTGGGGGTGTGCTTTCGGCAAGTGAATTTGCCCTTGGAAGTCTGTATATCTCTGGTTGCGTGCGTGCTCTTTCCTCGCTCTAACCCCCGGACTTGCTGCATGCTGGTCTCGTGGGCGGGCTGCTTCAAGTCGTTGCTTGACTCGTCGCATCACCGGCTGGTGGCTGGGTCAGACCCGGCTAGCTAATTGCTCGTTGCTTTTACCCTCGCCGGCTGCGGGAGTCCTGGAACCGGTGGCTGCGCGGGGGAACGGACTTGGGGCGGGCTGAGCGTGCGGAGGCGGGATGCTTGTGGATGGCGGGGCAGGTAAACGGGTATCATCAGATTATTACTGCTGGTGCCGTCGTGAAAGCCTGCACGCACCGCACATCACTGCCTGCCGTGGGCTGTGCAGCGCGCTGCGGCGGGCAAGCATGCGCAGAGTACTTTCTGTGGGCGCTGCGGTAGTGTGTCTGCTGTGTATCCCGACGGAACCAGGGTGCCACTCCTATTACGGCTATAAGTGCGTCGTGGGCTACCTACCAAGGCTTTGTTGTGCGCATGATTGGGCACGGCAGTAACAGGCGAGCTGCACATGGTGCTCGGCTAGCCGGCGAACCCGGGGATTGAATAGCCCTTGAGCAACCCCGCCCCTGGCGGCTCAGGCAGGGCCTGGCTGCTATCTATGCACTTGGCTCTATCTGCATGCGGGCTGAGCGCGTATCTGCGTGCAGAAGGCTGATGCGCTGGAAGCCGGAGGGACCTTACTTGCACTACTGCGTTCTGCCCAAGTCCGCCGGTGCGGTAAAGAGGGCATGAAAGGACCGTATGTAGCTGGACAAGTAAGGGGTCAGGACTCCAGGAATTCCCTAGCACGGTTGCAGAGTGAGAGAGTGGGAACGTGTATAAGTGAAAGGAGGTGCGGCGGAGTGTTGGGTCTTGCTTGGGTAGGCTATGGGCTGAGACATCGGTCGGAACATTTGGGGCTCGCT
The DNA here is from genome assembly GCA_016858145.1 of Edaphochlamys debaryana. Taxonomy (NCBI): domain Eukaryota; kingdom Viridiplantae; phylum Chlorophyta; class Chlorophyceae; order Chlamydomonadales; genus Edaphochlamys; species Edaphochlamys debaryana. Next base: position 189,335 of record JAEHOE010000106.1, on the reverse strand, counting down.
GAGGGACAGCTGGGGGATTCAAGGACGGAGGGACAACTTGGGGACTCAGATAGCTGGTCTGAGAAGTAGCTCGGGGACTGAGAAGACTTCACATCAGTGCGTGGCCCACCCGCACTCAAATGTCTCGCTCGAGCACCTGGGGTGTGTACAGTCCTGCGCTGCAACCCACTAGACCGAATGGATCTTGTGGCCTTCATTGGCCCGGATTCTTGGGGGATACACGGGCCGCGGGTCCGCGAGCAGGCCATTACCTACCTGGGGTCGGAGAGGGGTGTCAGCAAGGCGCGCGTGGGCCCCGGGGGACAGCTGATGAGTGCTTTGCATCAGCTTTGTCGTGGGCGAATTTGGATGCGATCTGGATGGCGCTATGGATGCGATCTGGATGGCGCTTGCAGTAAGGAGCCCAAATAAATTCGGTCTCAGAATTCAAGACGGAGGTTGGCTCGCCCCTTCAGGGGCAAGACAGCAGGGCTTTGGGGGCGTTTGGGGTCAAAGGCACCCCCCGGCCCTTAGTTTAATTCGCCCCGGATCTGAGTTGAACGGAGCAAATGGGACGAGATGGGGGAGCGAGAATAGAGTTCTCCGCTCTAGGAATAGGCGCTGGATGGCGGCGCAGGCGTGGCGCTGGGGGTAGTGCAAAGGCCGCGATTTCCCGCGCAAGTATAAGCGATCCGCCGATTCGGCCGGCGCCGCGAGCGCTGTTGCGAACTACCTCGCAAGAGGCAACCAGTTGTATACGCTGTGTCCGCCGAAAAAGTTTGCCTCCTTGATGGCCCCATGTCCCAGCGCATTACAGCTCCATCCGGAGGGAGCGAAGCGACCGGAGGTTGGAGCGGAGGATCTGTACGGTAGTTAAGCTGTCCGGAGCTTAAGTAGTGACCGCTCTCTCCGTTCGGCATTCTGCCTCTGTGTAGAGAGCGCTCACCGGTGTGAGCTTTACTTGATGACTTACGTAGCCAAGACTTAGACTACCACAGAAGTTCCACAAGTTCCATGTCAGGTCGCGGCCGCGGCCGCGGTCGCGGAGACTTCGGCGGCCGGGGCAGCCCCGGACGCGGTGGTCGCGGTGGCCGCGGCGGCCCCGGGCAGCCTCCGAATGGCTCGCCGGGCGGTTCTCATCGCAACTCGGCAGATCAGCGGGCCGGCTCGCACGGAGCCGGCGAAGGGCCGAAGGGCTGGAAATCGAGCGGAGATTCATGCGGCGGGTCCATGAGGCTGCCGCGGAAGCCGAGCAGGAGAGCGAGGCCCAGATTGCGGTCCTCAGCGATCGCGTGGATGGAATCGCCGGCCAGCTCGGGCACATCTCCGCGGCCTTGGCCGAGCTAAAAAACGAGCGTCGAGAAGGCCCCGCAGAGCGCTCACCGGTGTGAGCTTTACTTGATGACTTACGTAGCCAAGACTTCCCGCCCGCACGGCGGGGTGCCGTGCCTCCCACCCTGGTCGCCGCAGGCCTGTGTTGGGGGTGCTTTTTTACTTCGCGTTTTGTTGTCGGTTGACGGTTTCCGGTTGCGGTTGTGTCGCTTGGTAGGCGCCCGCCTTCTGGTGGTGGCGGGGCGCGTGGCTGGGGTCAGGCGCTTTGACTGCAGGCTGGCGCGGCTGCGGCGGGTTTTTGCTTTGTGGGTCCGCCCTGTTCCGTTTTTTCCCCGCCGCTGCTCGCCGCGCCAGTCTTCTTTTGTTCGGAATCAGGGTGCGGGCCGCCCGGCCCCCTAGTCGGCGTCTCTTCCTCGGTGCTCGGCGTTTGCCGTTGTAGGTGGGGTGGGTCCCCCGGTCAGGTTCGCGGTGGCCGCCCGCGGCCGTGGGCAGGCCCCGCGCGGGGCCCTGCCGGGCCGCGCTGCGGCCACTGGGTTGGTTTGGTTTGGTCGCTCGCGTCGGTCGCTCGCTCTCTGCATGTAAGGGCTGTCGTCAAGGCTGGTGTGGTGGTCAGAAAGCGAAGCCACACCAAACACGTAACCACACGAAATTTTCGCGCGTTCGGGATGGTGTGCTGGCTTGCCCTATGGACCGTTCTGCTGCGTCGTGAGGTGCCCAGGGCTCAGCGTGCGGAGACGCTGGCACCGGTCTCAGTCACCGCCGGTTGGGTGCGTGTCACGTTGCGGGGCTCAATCAACGGACAGGCGGGTACGCAGGGTAATTGCGCAGCGGAAGTCTTGTTAATGCGGAAGCGTTATGGGTATAAGATAGGTTTGGGGCTGGCGGAAGCGGCTGACGGCGTCGGGAGGACGGCAGGCGCTCCGGCTTTGGATTGTGCCGGGACCCAGGGACCACGGGCACGGGCTTGGCACAGGCTCGGGCGAGGGGCCAAGGAAGAAGGAACAAGCGAGGCAGTCTGTAACGAGTGCGCTCGCCTCCGCTCGCGCACACCACAGGGAATGACGCTGCGGGAGTGAGACAGGGCTAGCTGCGGGGCAGGCCCTGTGAAGAAGGGCTGAGCTAGGCTGCTGCTCAGAACAGAGGGCTGAACAGGGCTGCCCAGGCAAGATCTACGCTCAACGGAGAGCTCAGAGGGCTGGGTCCGTGAGGGCTAAGCTGCGCGGTCGCGCTGCAGGCTGACGTCGTGCTAGAGGGGCCAGAGGCCAGGCGCTTCAGAGCGCAGTGTGGGGACACGAGGGGACGGGGCCGCAGTCGATGTCGCACGCACTCTTACAAAAGCAGGATAGCAAGAGCACACTAGGCTCAGTTAGGCCCAGGCAACCTCAGTTCAAGTTTCGGGGCTTCGTGTGACCACCTAGTCCTAGCGGTGCTCCAGTCGACCAACTCGTTGGTCCCGGGCATACCGAAATGGCTGGCACGCTCCCGCTTATATACCCCCCGCGCGGGCCTAGTGCCGTACAGGCCACACGCCTGGCGCACGCCTGACACACGCCAGATCCTTCCAGAAGATACTCATTACGTTGCACAACCTCCCATGTCCGACTGGCAGGCGTTAGGATGAACGGGCAAACCTCCCACGAGTCGGACAGTCAACGTATGGACCGCTGGTCAACGCTCGTCCCATCTATGTGCTCGTCCCATATAGACAATGGACGGTCAGGAAGCATCTATGCCCAACGGACGGTCCCAAATGAACCGTGCGGGTGGGTCGCTCGCAACTTGCTCCCCCATCCGCAGGTCCCATTACTGTCCTGCCGGAACTGCTGGAACGCATCGCACCGCTTACCGCCATCTCTTGCAACAATGGAATTTCCCTTGTAGTAGTGCTTGCTGTGCTCGCACGCGCACGCCCGGTTGTCCCACGCAGGCGTGTGCCTACCTAAAGGGCGTGGCCACCCTACATCGCAGCACACTGGCCGCTCCGCTGCTCTGGCTGGCCCAGCATCGCCGCCGTCGGCCTTACAGCGGAGGACAGCCTATATAGTACAGATTGTCCGTCACGACCATACTTTGCGAATGGCGCCGACGACGCAGCATGGCAGGCCCAATGTCAAGACAGCGAAGCATCCTCACATGACCGCTTAACGTCCAGGAAGCAAGTCGCCGGAACGCCGTGTACATTGCGAGCCGTGCACAAGCCGGAAACATATGTCGCCGCACGTAACGAGACCGCAAGCACGGATGCCAATACCATGAACACTCGTGAGCCCCTCACGGACTGCAGCCATTTTACCCCACAGGCCACAGCCTTCCCACCCCATCACGCCACGTGACATACAGGGCTGAGGGGAAGGCGGCACGCCAATCACGTCTCACGCGACTGCCGTTCAGTGACAGTGTGTTTCTTTCTCGGGGGGCGAGCCCGCCTCGCTGAGCAGCAGGACGTTTATTTGCAAAGTTGTGGGGGGTCGGAGGGCATAGCCTCCATGCAGGGCAGTGACGCATCGAGGGTCTCGGGGGTGGTTTTCCCGGGCGGTGATGGCGGCGGAGTGGGTAGTGCGTCCCGAGGAGAGAGCGCCGCGTCGCCCGCAAGCAAGTGGCGCCGGCGCGCGGCGGGCTGAGCGATGGCGGCTTGGGATGGATTGGGGTTGTAGGCATGGACACGGCCCCAGACAAAACATGTGCGGGGGGCTGAAGACGGCCCATGGGGAAGGCCTGGTAGGGGGTTGATTGGCTCAGCCCTTTTCGGGGATGGACATCCCGCACTTCTGTACTTGTCAAGCCTATGCACGGCGTCCGGATGCTGAGCCGCTGTGAACGGGTATCTGCGTTGCTCTTCGGGCTATGGCAAGGTGCGAGGGGGTCCGTGGGGTCGGGGGGCATAGCCTCCATGCAGTGCACTAGCAATAGGGCTATCTAGCACTACACGGAGCGGTACGCGCAGCAGATGTAGTCGGTGATGCGGCTGAGAACGGCTATGCTAGAGTAACCAGCATGCTGTTGCTGTCGACGAAGTAGAGCTGTGCCGGTTACTGCTAGCAGGCTGACACAGGTCCTATGGGAGGCAGGCGCGAATAGCACTTTCCTGAGCCGCTTGAAGAAGCCCCCAGCCGTGAAGCGTGCCAGTCGTCTATGGTCATCATGCGCGAGCGTGCACCTGCAGGTGGCGTAGAAAGTTGTGGGGGGGCAAAGTTCTCGGTCGGTCGTCGGTCGGGGGGGCCCGGTGGGTTTTGTCCAGGGGGGCGCTTGGATTTGGTTCCAGCAGCACATAGCATTTTCCGGCATCTTACAGCACGCCATAGATGTGTGGCCTTGTGTTCGCGAGCCATCGATCCCCTTCTAGCAGTGTCCGGGGGTGGGGACATGCCGGCATGGCGACCTTGCGGCACCCACCGACCCACGTCACTACCCCGGGCCGTCTCCCCGGTGCTCTCGAAGCCCCCCGACGACCCCAGGGTTAAGCCTCGCACATCCAATGCTAAGCACGCTTATAGCAGTGCCCCTCAGTGCCGAGCTGACGGTGAGTGGAGGGGTCGGGGTCCATGGCGTGGTCAATGGCTCCCGGCCAACTTGAGCAGATAGAGTAGCATGATGTGTGAAAAGAGCACGCAGGGAGCAGCCCATAGACACAAGAACGGCCTAAGTTGGAGTACGAAAAGGCCTTGTACGACAGTGCCGTACACTGTACGGGTCGGTCGGTCGTCGGTCGGGGGGGTTCCAGGGGTTTGGGGCATGGTGTCTGTGGGGTGGTCGCGTGTGTGCCCGGGGCCCGGCATGCCGACATGTCCCACCGGTCCCGACCCTCTACCACCGTTTAAAGGGTACCAGTGACTTGCCAGCATAAGGTCGTGCCTTGCTGCATGCTCAGGGCGTGTGGTATGATGCTGGGCGCTGCTCTACGCCGCGGTGACAAAGTTCCGCCACACAGCCTCCCAAAGTCCCCCGAGCCCCCCCGACCGACGACCGACCGAGAACTTTGGGCCCCCATAACTTTGCAATTAAACCTCCGCTTTTATTTTTGAAAGCAAGTGGATTTGGGATCATCGCGGCAAGCTCTGTTCAGATGAGGCATGATGTATGTCCGGGGAGGACCTACCCCCCCCCCCTGCTGCCTACTTCACTCAAATGCGGTACCCAGCCAGCATACCGGTACATGGCCTTGCTCTGGCCTTACTTCAGCCGGGCGGGCCAGTACCGCACCCGATTACGCCTCAAGCAAGCGCCTGCCCGGATGCCCAAGCGGCCTGGGCAGCAGCGAGACCGAGCGCATGCGGCCGGAGTTCCTGTTCATCCCCAACCTCCCTAGCCGACGGACCGACCGGGACAACTTCAAAGCCCCCGCAAGGATATCCCGATACCCGATCTACCTGATCGAAGTCGGGTACTGGTCACGCCTCAAAGCTGCAAGTTCTACTGGCTAAGGGGGCGTTCACATGCGCACCGGGGTTCGCGCGGGGTTCGTGCGAACCCTGGACCCTGCGGCCAGGATGAGCACACGGGTGGAGAGTCACCCCCATGGTGGCGGGTCTAACTAACCCGCCAGGGCTCCCTGTAGCTCCCTCCACCTACTGCATCCACGCGCTGTCCCTTTATTTACCATGTTGACAGACCCCAGGGAAATGCCCTGGACACCCTGCAGCACAAGTTGTCTCACGTGGCCCCCTTCTCACTGCCTATTGACCTGATGATGACCCCGCCCATCCGCCCTGGTTAGTCGCATTAATTTCCCGCCCATGCATAAACCTTACATGCCCCTTGCAGTGTCGGCAGTACGACCGTCTCAACTCCAAAACATCACAAGTAGTTTTAGCATCAAGTGGGCCCATCCGGTACTACAATAGCCTGACAATCCCATGCATGCGGCGGCGGCGGCGTCACTTCAAACCCCCATCAAGTGCCCACGCACGCATGCATCATGCAGAAGTAGATGTGCTTCACTCCCTCCACAAACGACCAGGGTGGCTGCCCGAGGGCAGGAAAAGGGCTGAGCCCCATGGTCCCTGCCAGGGGGTCCAATGTTCGAGTGTGACTCCATGAAGCAGAATCTGACGGAGGGGGGTTCAGCCCCAAAACGACAAGCATGGCAGATTATTAGTGGGCAACGTCGACCAGTTAAGCAGCAACAACCTCATTGGTTGATTGACAAACCCAATCCGGCCGCTAAAGATGTTGTAAGCCGTGATTGCACTTTGTTGGCCTTGCTTATTGCGTAACCTCGTCCCCACGCAGGCATGTGCAGCTGGGACAGGTGCAAGTACCCACCGGCACATACGGTCAATCAAAAGCGCAACCGGAGTTTGTATCCATCTGCCGCCCTGCCCATAAAGAGCGAGCCCCACATGTATGAATGCCCCACAACTGTGAACGAGAACTACTTTCCACACAACAAATACTGTCTTGCCCTTCAGAGCAGTCTTGCCACCCTGAAGCACATACCACACGCCGAATGAATTGCACTTGCATCCCTCTGCTTGTGCGTGATAGCATCTTTTGGCACATTCCCGTTCTTTCTTGTGGAGCTGTACTGCTTGCCACTAACAGCCATTGGTTGATTGCGGGGTTACAGTCGTGACCCCGCGACATCATCCCACGCTCATTTCCAGGCCAGCCAGTGCGTCGCAAACCTGCATGCGTTATCAAGGCCCAAAGAATCGTGATGACCAGCAGGTGCCTGAGAAATCTGGTACCGGCCGGAGAAGCAAGCTAGAGAAGCGCTTTATCAATCCATCCCCCTCCCTCGCTTTCTCACCGCTTGCGCAGACGGCCGCTGCGCGGGTTGCGGCTGGACGCAGGCGGCGAAGAGGGGCGCCAGGTGGTCGTGGGGTCCCGCGGGCCAGTGGGGTGAGAGGCCGCCAGACGCCACTCCCATCAGCACCGGCACTGACAGGGGGCGGTGGGGCCGCACGGGGCGAGGCAGGGGCGGAGGGCGGTAGGCAGGGGTGAAAGGCGGCCCGCCGCTGCCTGATGCTGAGGCGCATGGCACAGCAGTGCGGACGACAGGTACAGGCGTGGCCCATGGCCCATGGGCGGGGCACGCGCGCACGAGCAGTTTCGTCCGTGGGCCGTGCAGCCACACCACCCGCACATGTCTCACCCAGGGCTCTGCCGCTGAAGGGCATCTCCCCCGCCGCCATCAGGTACATCAGCACACCCAGAGCGTACACCTGTACGAATTGTACGATATATTAAACACACAATCAGCGCAGCTTTGTCCGCGGCGGTGCTCATCACCGCCTCCATAACGCGCCCTCGCCCGCTCTCGCCGCATCCGCCCACGCACCCACCCACGCACCACCTGCCCTAGCCTTACGTCAGCGGCCGGCTTGTGCACTGCGTCGGCAGTGGTGAGGGCCTCGGGCGCAACCACCAGCATTGCCGCGCTGGAGGGCCGCAGGCGCAGCGGGAACGCGGCGGCGGCCTCGAGAGAACCGCTGCCTGCGTCCGCCAGCCGCGCCACAAAGCCCCGCTCGTCCGCCAGCGACGCGGCTAGCAGCACGTTGGATGGGCGCAGAGCGCCGTGCGCCAGGCCGGCGGCGTGCAGGGCCGCGAGGCCGGTCGCCATTTCCTTGGCGGTGCGGAGGAGCGAGCGCTGGGCCAGGCGGAGCGGCCGCGAGGGTGAGGCCAGGAAGGGCGAGGGCCGGGCGCATGCGGCGTGCTGGAGGTTGCCCTGCAAGCGAGCGAGCGAGCGAGCGAGAGAATGAGGGGGGAAGAAAGAGAGTCACGGGTGGTGCACAGCGTAGGTACTGCGCTGGGTGCACCCACGCGCGCATGTGACACGCTGACTTGGCTGTGTGACACACACTTGGGTGGTGACTTGCAGCACGCACGCACCAGTCGGCAGTACTCCATGAGGGTGACCATGACCCGCCCGCCGCGCACCAGGCCCCTGAGCGAGCCCAGCGCGGCGTGGGCGGGCGTGTCCCAGGTGCGGGCGCCGACGGGTGAAGAAGCCAGCAGCCAGTCTCCCTCTCGGATGGTCGGGGCACCTGCGGCCGAACGGGCGAGCACAGCAGGGCGTCCGGTTGGTAACCAGCAGGACCGTGCAACGTGATCCCCGCGACTGGCAAGCCGAGACGCTATGGCGTCGCGCGCGCCGGGAGGCGCCCGGAGACCACCACCGGAATTTTTCGCGACTCAGGCGGGGGCTGAGGGGCCTTATGGCAATGCGCCCTGGACCGTTGCGGCCGGGTCACCAGAGCAGCAGCAGCGACGGGAGAGGGGAGAAGCGTGACTTGGGACGTGCGGGACAGCGGAAGCAGCGTGACTGGAAGCGGGGTAGCAGCGGGGACTGCAGCGGGTGCAGCAGCGTGACGGTATCAGCGGGTTGAGCAGGGATGCGCAGCGGAAGCGGAAGCGTAGATGAGGGTGCGGAAGCGTGACGGGAGACTGGAGAGCTTGGGGTCAAGTGGGGGACGTGAACGGGGGACTCGGGTGCGTGGCGGAGGTGCGGGCAGGTGGGCTGGGCCCAGCGAGGCCCAGGCGGGTCCGGGCAAGGGTGCGGCAGGACCCCAGAGACCAGGGGTCTTAGCGGGACAGGAGCAGCAGCGGTACTTGAGGCGTACGGGAGACGGCGGAAGCTGGCTGAGGCCCAGCGAGGCCCAGGCGTGGGTACGGGAGCACAGGTGCTAGCAGGATAGGCGACGTGCGGCTGAGGCTGTAGATCCTTGGCAGCGGGCTGGTATCGGCGGAGATGAGGGAGTCGGCAGACAAGTGGCACGATAGCGCGGAGGCTGGGATGCGGGACACTGGGAGCGAGGGCGCAAGGCCGAGTACGGCTGCTTCGCCCTACGGTGGGGCCTCAGGCCCGTGCGGGTGTGAGGGGCTAAGGGCTCGAGGGCTCAGTAGCTCAACCTCTCCACCTTACAATCAGAGACAACGGCTTGACGCAGCCGAGGCGGAGTCTGCGGTGTTTAGGCTCGTTGCTATCGAGCTAAGACCTAGCAAGACTTATTGGGAAATGCGGGAACCGGCCCTTATATACTGCCGGCCCTGGGCCCAGGCCCATGGGTCAGGCAACTGGCAGCAACTGCCGTGCAGCTACTCGACTGCCGTGCAGCTGCCGTATCTCGGCGCACACAGCTACCTTTCAGCTTCTCAAACCCGGACAAAGGCAACTGCCCCGCAGCTGCCGTTCCGACACTGCGCTTGGGCCCCTGCTCGACATCCTACACTCTCGTCAGATCAGATCTATCGCAACCTAGCTCCTACCGCTTCATCAGCTTCAACCTCATCATGAATCTGTTCATATCCGCAGCATCTTGCATCTGCGCAGGCGTTTCATGCCTTGCAGGGCGTGGCAGGTGTTATTGCGGTGCGTGCGTCCCTAGCGTTCCAACCCGGCCTACACATCTGCGCGTCCCTTGGGGTCCGATGCACCACAACGCCCCTCGCTTGCCTCGGGGTCGCAGAGCGACGGGCATGCCTGGCGCCAAAGGCCTCGGCCAGCCGCTGCAGCTGCCAGGCCGGCGTGCGGCCGCCGCCCCCCGAGGCCCAGCGGGGGCGAAGCACTGGCGGGAGCACTATGGCATCCCAGCTGCCCTCATCCACCTCGGACGTGCGGACGTCGAGTAGCGCTGCGACGCCGGGCAGCTGAGGGTCCGCTTGCAGCAGGGCCTGGCTGCAGCGGAGGTGACGCTCTGCGGCGGCGGGTGGCTCGGCATAGCTCCTGTCGTCAGACTGCCAGAGAAGTTGCGTGGAGGTTGGCCTCTCCTCCACATTGTCACGTGCCGTCACGACTGGGCCCGCACGCAGTCGGACGGCCACGCGCCGGCCGCGCCAGAAGCCTGAGGTGCAGCCAAGGAGAATGCAGGTGGAGGGGGGTGTAAAAGCATTGCACGCAATCGGCCGGCGCGGCCGTGCGGGGTGGTACTAGTGGTACTGAGAATCCGAGTAGGCCCTTTCCTCGCTTTCTCCCAGCGCCTACAGCCTGCGCGCCTGTCTAGGAGGCCTGGTGTTATCTATGAATCTGCTGTGTGACTGCCGTGTGACTTCCCCCCTTGTGCTTGATGGAGTGCTCCCAGGCCCTCGCCCACCTGCCCATTCCCCTGCGGAGCTACCTGCCCAGGCCCTCGCCCACCTGTCCAGAGGCCCGGTGCCATGTCTGGGTCTGCGGGCTGCAGCTGGTCCACGTCCCCCAGGAGCGCTAGCATAGGACTGGAGAGGGAGCTGTGGGTGGTGGTTAGAGTCGCGAGCGCGATCCCGTTGTCGGCCAGGGCGGCTGTGTCGTCGCCGCTGCTGCCGAGCGACCGACGAGGGCTGTCTGCTGAAAACGGCTCCGCTAGGGCGGGGAGCGGCTGGGAAAGCTGCAGCAGACCGCCGCTGGGGCCTGGGCTGCTTAGGAACCCGGACGCTAGCGGGGCACCCATGGATGCAGGCTGAGGCTGCAGCCGCAGTTGGCTTTCAGACACGGACGGGGCTCCCTCGGGGCTCGGTGGGGTGTGGGACGAGGGGACTGAGCGCGATGGGCCACCGCTGCCCCACGGTCCTGTCGTCGAGGCCGGTGTTGGAGAGGAAAGCTGCAATGCTTCACCGTCGTCCCGCACCTCACCCCGTCCACCGTGTTCCACCGGCTGAGCTAGCAAGCCTGTATCGTGAACAGCATGCAGGTAGCGCGTCGCGGGGCGCTGAAGCGCAGAGTCTGGGGCATGTGCCGTTGGTGCGCCTGCAGGGAATGTGGCGCAACATTGTGGTGCAAAATTGTATTCATCCCACGGGTACTCGCAATCAGAGGCATGCGTGCGCTGCAAGTGTGGCACATTCCAATGTTACTCAGCAGCAAAGTCAATCAATCTCACCGGCAGTTGTGATTCCATTCCCACGCTCCTTCACCTCAAGCTCGGCACCAGAGATCGGGGTTGCCCCCGACACCACGGCGGGGGATGCGGTCGCATTCCTCTCTGCGCCTGCGGCCTCCCTCGTCAATTCCACTCCCTTGGGAGCAAAGCATCTTGCAAAACAGCAACGCATGAACCTGTGTGGCTAGCTAGAAGAAGAAGAGAATGGACAACATGAGTGTGCGCGCTTGAACTCTACTGGCAGTGTACGTGTCTATGAGTTCTATGTGGCCAACAAGACGTCGTTGACTTGCTCACAGCGTTCGGGGCAGTACGCATAAGCAACTTGTACTTCTCGACTTCCACTGGTGATGACTCACACTGATGACGCAAAACATGTCGGGCAGACCCCATGAGTAAGAGGATGTCGGGCCCTGTGAGTGGGCCGGTATTGTCCTCCTCCTCCCCCCTTCGGTGTGGCCACACCACCAATGGTTGGTGACCAGCTGCGTGCCTGGACGAGTTGCCGATACGTACGACTTAGTCCCCGTACTAGCACGGATACGTATAATTACGGATACGGCCTCTCGCTACCGTATAAATACGGCATGCGGGGCGGGGGACCGGCCGGGCAGCCGGGCGGGGGCCGCTGGGGGGGTGGGGCGGGGGTAACGTGGGTCCTGGCACGCTGCTGCGCGCGTACTGGCAAGGAGGGGGAAGGGGCGCACGGGAGACGAGTTACGTGATAAGCAAGGCCAGCAAAGTGCGACGAATGCACTGGCAAGGAGGGGGCCGTACTGCGTACCGGTATCAATGCGCGTAATGGCAGCGGAGGCTGCCGTATTGTGCGACTGGTACAGGGGGGGGGGGGGTACCAACAAAGTTGCCCGATATCATGCCCCAAAGTTCCCCACCCCCCCAGGACCGATAGTTGCCGACCAGTGCAATCGTTGCATTTGCTGGCCTTGCTTTTCGCGTAGCTCGTCTCCCGTGTGTTCTTTCCCCCCGGGACCGATGACCGACCGACCCGTACAGTGTACGACACGGTCGTACAAGGCCTGTACGTATTCCATTTTATGCCTTTCCCGTTTCGCTGGACTGCTGGCCGTGTACTCTATCCATGGGCGTGCACACCACTCCCACTCGCGGCGGCCCACGTTGGTCGGGTACCATCGACCATGCCACGGACCCCGACCCGTCAAATGACCAACGGCTCAGCACCGAGGGCCGATGCCAGGGCTGTAACTTATAATAGCTGTGCGGTCTGAGGCGCGGGAGTGGAATTCGGGCTTTCAGGAGCACCTGGGAGACGCCTTTGGGTGGCTTTGGTGGGAGTGGAAGGCGAGCTTCTATTATCATCCGGTCCGCCATGCCGACATGTCCCACCGGTCCCGACCCTCTACCACCGCTGGAAGGGTACCAGTGACTTGCCAGCATAAGGTCGTGCCTTGCTGCATGTATCAGGGCTGTGGGATGATGCTGGGCGCAGCTCTACGCCGCGGTGACAAAGTTCCGCCACACAGCATCCCAAAGTTCCCGGACCCCCCCCGACCGACGACCGACCGAGAACTTTGGGCCCCCATAACTTTGCAATTAAACCTCCGCTTTTATTTTTGAAAGCAAGTGGATTTGGGATCATCGCGGCAAGCTCTGTTCAGATGAGGCATGATGTATGTCTGAGGAGGACCTACCCCCCCTTGGCTGGTGTTGGGCGGGCGGGGAACTCTCCGCTACCTGGGCCACCTGCGTGGGGGGACTCTCAGCACTACTCCCGGATGGGTGGGGTCCCTGCTTGCCAGCCACCCCATCCGGGCCTCCCTGCCCGACTCCACCCCTCGCAGCGATGGGCCACCTCTGCCGTACGGCCCTAATCGCGTGGTCTTTGCTGACTTTCGCACTCTCCTTGCCCTCTTTAGGGTCTTCTGTGCAGTCTCCGGCGGATCCTGGGCTTGCTGTTGCTTCTTCTGCCATCGCCCTGGCTTTGCGCATGTTCGATGGCTGACTCCTTCTCCTTCGCGTCTGCCACGGCGCTTCTCCCTTCACGTTCAGGTCTGTATGATGATGCTGGGCGGGTCCGGGACTGTAGCGTGCCGCCGGAGACGCTGCGCGCCAGACCTGCACGCTCAGGTAACCTGCCCCAGGAAACTCGTGGGTGGGCGGCTTCGGACGGCTTCGGGCGGTTTTGGAGGGCTTCGGCTTGCCGCCTGGTAAGGTGACACCGCTCTCGGCTCGCAAGAGCAGGGATGCGGGTGGTCGCCGACCAGTGCACTTGTTGCATTGCTGGCCTTGCTTTTCGAGTAACTCTTCTCCCGTGTCTTCTTTTCCCCTGACTGGTAGCTTGGGACGACAAGGCGGCCCTGCTGTCTTTCCCCGCCCCCTTTTTGCCCCTGCGGCTTGGAGAGGCGGTTCCGGCTCCATCCCCCGCCCAACAAATCACGCCACCTTGCGGCCGTGGCATGCATCAAGGCTGGGTGAGGGAGGCACGTGGCAGTTCGCGTGCGGGTCTTGGACGGTTACCGGCGTCTTGGCCCGTTGGCCGTCAGCTCGAGGGAGCACGCCGCCAGCTTGGAGGGTCTTCCAGGACGCAGTCCGCCCGCCCCCCGTGTAGTGCCGTGCCATGCCATGGGGCCCTGTACGAGTCCCCGGCCAGCCCTAGCCAATGCGTGCTCTCATGGAAAGCCCCATCCTTCCTGGCTGACAAGCATGCACCGTCGTGAAGCGTACAGCAGGCGGGGGCGGGCGGGGCAGCGCCCAGGGGGGACACGTGCAGCGCCGCGCGCGCAGGCGCGCAGCAAGGGGCACACGCAAGCGCAGGCCTCGGGTGGCCCTCGGCGCATCAGGTGGTTTGGGCCCGATCCGACACACCGCGCTGCCAGGTGGCCAACTAAGACTGGAGAAGCGGGGGCCGGGGTAGGCATGGTTAGCGAGGGCCGGATGCATCCCTAAAACTGCGCACTCGCCACCACCAGCGTGTCGCGCCTAGGGAAGCATGTGGGGATGCGTGGCGCGGGCGAAGCCCACTCCCTTGGCTGCCCACCCAGGATTAGCTTGCGAGGCCTGCTTCTACTGGGAAGGGCGGGGACAGACCTAAACCCTGGTTGTCTCGTCTTCAGGGGGTCCAAAGTCTGGACATGTCGTGACCCCCCTGGGAAGTGAGACCGGGTCGCCTAAACTGGCTCAAAAACCGTGTCTGCACGACGCGCCCACTCGACCAAAATTCAGGAGCGTGTGGCTGCCGTGGGCCTCTATAAGCCCTTATCAGCCCTCATCGCGTCATAGCCACTATGTCTCTATTCCGCGCCCGCATAAGCTGGCTTAGTGGCCGACTACCCGCGCAAACAGGCTGACCACAGCGACACTTGCATTTTCAGCTGCCTGGTCGCAGATGGAATCAGCTCTGCTTCTACACGTCAACGCGAAAGTAAGGCCTCGCCGACCAGTTTGGCGCAGACCATGCGTCCGTGGTCATCCTCGCGCTGGCTAGTGGCCGCACAGAGAGTGACAAGCCACATCAGCTAGAAGCAGGGATCACAACACATTACCAGACAAAAGGCTGTGACTCTCAAGCCAAAACCCGTTGGCACCTGGAGTGGCAGAACGCATCTGCCGAGCGACCGCCTGCTCCTCGCGGCGCCTGGACGGTCCTCCTTGGCTAAACTGGAGGCTCTTCTTGGATCGGACGTAGCGGACCTCCGGGCGAGCGCCGACGGTGTCTTCAACGGGCGCGCCACGGCCCCCTCCTCGCTACAGCTGCGCACCGGTGGAGTGGCTGAGGTCGTCCCATGCTGCTTCACCCGAGCTTCGGGACCTCGGGGCCTCTCTAGCGGGCGCAACACAGAGCCCTGCAAGCGGGCCCGCCGAAGGCGCGGCATCAGCTCCCTCCTGGCCTGCCTGCTCCCAACGTTGCCACCCGAGCCCCCGGATGAAGCCCGCGCCAGCGGCGGCGGACGAGGGCCTTCGGCGCTCAACGATGAGAGCACAGCAGAGGCACCCCAATCCCGGACGCTGCCCGCTCTGCTGGTACGCGTGGACCTCAAGACCTTGCCACCCGCGGGCCGCCAGCAGCTTCAGCTCCCTGCGCTCGGCAGCCCGGCGCCTGCCGCCACCACCGTGACTGCCGGCTCCCAGCAGCCGGCTGCGAAGCCGTGGAGCCGTGCACGTGCTGCAAAGACACAGCAGCGGCTGACACACGCAACCACCGCAGTAGAGCCTCTGCCCATGCCTGAGCCGGCCGACCCTAGGGGCGGCTCCTCTGCTGCAGCATCGCTCCTGCCCCCGCCGCAGCCGCAGCCGCTTGCGGACTTGGCGTGGGACGGGCTGCCGGCCTCCGTCACGGTCTTCACCCCGGAAGGTGCCGTGGCTTTCCAAAACGCGGCATCGAGGACGTATCTGGGGTGAGCCGCGGTTCGCGGTTTGTGAACGGCCCAGGGCTGAAGTCGTGTGGCGTGAGTTCTTTGCAGCCCCTGCTGCGGCCGCCCGCTCCTGCCTGCCGCCCTCCGTACAAACGTGCCCCACCCAGCTCCACCCTCATTGGCGCCATCAACCTGTCCACCGCTCTGCCGCAGGGACATGTCGGACCCAGCTCTGATGCCCGCGGACCGTCAGGCGCTCGCAGTGCTGCTGCACCCCTCCGCGCCGACACCCCTGTTGGCAGCACACGGCTGCAACGAGGAGGGCCAGCAGCCGCTTCAGACCTCTCCCCCCCTTGGCCGCGTCGCCGGAGGCTTGGAGGAGGAGGGCACCGGGGGCACCACCAGTAGGGGGACCAGCCCCCGAGGCGGTGACGACGACGACGTGCTGTCGGCACTGTTCGCTCTGGACCCCTCCAAGCTGGCGCAGATGCTGGGGGCCACGCAGCTGCTGGGACCGACTGTGTCGCCGTGCGCATGGGAAGGTGCGTGCGCGGGTCTAGGCCTGCTGGGGCGTGCGATGAACGCGTGTCGTTTAGGGTGGGGTGGCCTTAGCCACGGTGTGATGAGGCTCACACGTGCCGTATCTCGATCCGCATCCTCCCCGCAGGGATCGTCCGCGTCCCGGTGCTGCTCAATCCGAGCCGGCCACCTTCCAGCCGCAGCCGCAGCCTTGGCGCTGGATGTGGCGCTGCCCGCCCAGCGCTCAACGCGCCCGGCCGCCCCAGCTTCCCGAACGCGGATGCGCACCTGGGCGCAGGCGACGGCGTTACAGGGGCCGCTTTTGTTCGCTTGCGCTCCACCACTCAGGGACAGCAGGCGAGCGCCGCCGAGCAAGACCCGTCCCCGTCCAGGGGTTGCTGCCCAGCCCCAGGGGTGGCGGGGGGGTCTGCTGGCGGGCAGGGCTCGGACGGACCTGGCGACATCACTCCGGAGCTCAGCGCGAGCGCACGTGCCCCGGGGGGCGTTGCGGCTGCATACCCGGACGTCAGCCCCGCCCGGACCCAGACCTTCTCGTTCTTCCGCCGCTCCCTCAGCACAGGCGGCACCCCCGGTCCCGACGGCCACCCCAGCCACTCCCGCCTCGAGCTCGGCGCCGGCCTGGACCCCCAGAGCATTAGTCACGAGACCACGCTGGGACGGGGCCGGCAGCCGGGTGGGCTCCGCAAGTGCGTGGGCGCAGTCAGCGAGGGCCCTGGCGTGTGCAGCGCTGGTGAGCGGGACGCGGTCCCCGCTCCCGTACTCCACGGGTTGAAGGCGGCCTACATGTCGTGCACCGGAAGCCGCGAGGGCAGCGGCGTGGCCCTGCTGGCCGCAAGCGGGCCGGCGCGGGTGGCCCGCCGGGGGCCGAGCGTCAGGTCCATGCTACCTGTGGATGTCCCTGCTGTGGACCTCCTGGGCGGCGCGGAGGTCGAGTTTGGAGGCCTGTGGGGCATGGGAAGCAGCGGCGGCCTGCGCTCGTCCAAGCAGAGACGCTATGCGCACAGGCTCAGGTGGGCGCAGCGGTGCGGGTCTTGGGAAAGCAGCATGCATGCGCATGAGGCTGACTCTTGATAGGCAGGGTGGGAGCCAGCCAGGTCAATTTCCGCACCGTGCGTCGTACGCATCGCCTCGTACCTTGGAAGCAATCCCCTCGCCTTCCCCCCCCCTCACCTCCCCCCCCGCTCCCCCAGTTCCACGCAGCGCTTCACGTCCATTTCCCCGATGGCCACCTCGACATGGGGGGTGAGCGGGAGAGGGCTCTGGCGTGTGTCTACGGCAGTGTACGGCAGTGTACGGCAAGCTGAGGTTGTCCTCAATGCGGCCGGCCAAGCAAGTGAAGCAACCCCATGTGTTGCCACGCCGCTCGGGACCGCCGTTCATCCCTCTCCTCCACACTTGAGCGGCAGGCCCTGCCGTTAGCTGCCACTGCCGACAATGGGTGGGGACAGCTTGGCTGCCGAGGGCGGCTGCTAATAAATATGCCTGTTCCAGGACGCCGCTCGGCGGCTGCTTTCCACATGCATGCCACTACACTGAGTTTAGCCCCCTGCTGTGTTATGCGTGTTGCCTTGCTTCCGCTCGCTCGCAGCTGCTCATGCAGGGCCAGGAGCCGTCGGGGGAGGCCGTCAGTGTGGGGCCCCGCGCTGCCAGCTTCCAGCTCAGTGCGGCCGACAGCACCGCAGGGGTGAGCAAGGCACGGTTGATCCGTCCCGGGGCAACCCGTCCAACCCGCCCTATCGTGCCCCCCTCATCACGCACTCCGCCTTCTTCTCCCTCGCCTCTCGCACGCAGACCGCCGCCTTCCTCTTCCAGACCCTGGAAGCGACCGACTATGGGGGCGCAGGCGCAGGGGCCCGCCTTCCCGCCACGTACCTTGAGGAGCACCTCAGCAGCAGCCAGGCCCTCGTGTCTGTGGGCGGGAGAGAGCCAGACGACGGCGGCGGTGCAGCTGCCGTCGAACGGCCAAGGTCAGAGGAGGCACAGCTGGCTTGCTCGGACTCCAACCCGGCTGGAGGCTTGGGCTCGGGCTCGGGCTCAGCGAGGGCCCCGGCTTCCGGCGTCGCGGACCCCGCTGGGCCCGGCGTGGGCCCCTCTCAGGACTTATCCTCCTGCAGTGACAAGCTGGGCCCGCTGCTGAGCAGAGTGGGAACATTAGTGGTGAGGCCCCTTTCGGCGGTGGGCCTGGCGCGGGCCCGGGCGCTCACCGGGCCCAGCGCCGCGTCTACCAGCTCGAGCGCGGGCCCTGCCGCAGCACTTCCGGCGCCACATTCAGGCCCTCTCTGGTCAAAGGCTGATCCGCGAGAGCATTTGGCAGTGCGGCAGCAGTCGGTGCCGCGGCTGCCGCTGGTTGGGACACTTTTCTCCACTCAGCCGCCGGCGCCGGTCTCGGTGACAGAGCCTCGAGCGCTGCACAGCCTGGCAACGACGCCCCGGCGCAGCCGGGCTCAGCCGCGGTGCGGTGGGCATGGCCCTATGTCCTCCGCCGCCCTTCTGGCGGCGGCGCAAGCGCAACCGTTCGGTCTCGACCGCTCTGTCGCCGCTATGCAGCAGCACCAGCAGCAGCAGGCCCTTCCCGGTAGCTCGACCCGCCTGCTCCAGTTCGCAACGTCCCTCGCCACCGCGCCCAGTCCGGTCTCGCGCGCCTTGTCGCGCTGTCACAGCTTACAGGGGCAGCCCCGTCCTGCCCGGGCGGACACGTCGTGCAGCCAAGGGAGCAGGATACAGGGGGGACACGTTATGCAGAGGAGCGGGTCTGCAGAATATGGCGCAAGCGTTGGATTCAGGTATTGCGGTAGCGCAGGGGTTGGATGACAGGGGGCAGGCATAGCGAGGGTGGAGCCACGTGGTTGAAAGAGGGATAGCTGCGTAAGCGCTGAGCATGGTAGGGCACGCATTTAGGGATGACGAGCGAGGGACAAGGCCTTCCGTTCCAACCTAGGTCGCGAGCCAGGTTGAGGCGCAGCGTGTGTTTCCACACGGAGTGCATACCCGCCGTGCCATAGCATGTGCCTTGGCATGGCCGGGGGTGTCTGGCCGTAATAAGCAGTGTACGTATGAGACCATAATAGGAGTATTGCAATAAGCGTGGATGCTGGTCCTTGTGTGAGTCGGCCGCGCGGAAGCACCGGCAACGCGGTATCGGACCACTGACGACCCCTGACAGTAGAACTGCAGTCTTTATGCGTTTAGGTTTCATAGTGCGACGGGTGCCGACGCCCTCGCTGGCGGTGCTGTGCTTTGGCGCGGCATGTGCTGTTTTCCTGTGCGTATGGTGTGTTCCCCTTTCCCCCTTTCCGTAGTGCGGGTGATGTTGTTATCACCGCTAGTATGGCTTTGCGTCGGCGCTCACTCTGACGTGCGCGTGTGTCTCCCCGATGTCCCCTTTTCCATATCGCCAGGCCCCGCTAGTTGTGCTTTTGATGCTCCACCATAGACTTACCGCATAACCTTGCAGCACGACCGACGGGTGAGCGCAGGTGTGTGGAAGGACGGTGATAGCGGTAGGTGTCAAGCGTGTGGACATGGCTGAAGGCCTTAGCTTTCCGTTGCACAGAAGCGGGTTTGTGGCTGGTTTGGGCCCTAGGCCCTTCGTAGAGGGTTCGTGCTGAGAGCTGCCAGGGTCTACGAACGTGGGCCTTGGGCCTTGGGGCGTGGGCCTTGTACGGTGGGCCTGGGGGAGGCCCAGACCCGGCCCGCCGCTGGGAGTATATAAGACTCGCTGTTCCCCAGTTTCCACAGTTCCTCGTGGGAGGACAAACAACATCATGCCTAAAGGCCACTAGTTGTAACGATTCAGCCTCAATCCGAGCCCCGTGCTCAAGACAGCAGTCTCCGGATTCCCGCCAGTAGGGCCATCTGCACGCAGCTGCCTCCAAGAGCCCTCGTGCCTGCCCCTGCTAGTGCGTTCGGCTTCTTAAGGAAGGCCCAAGTTCCCGACCGTGTGCTACACCGTCGCAGTAGCATCAGCATCTTACTGTCTCCACTGACTCAGCCCACCCCAACCAGCTAGCCCCGATTAGCGTCAGCCTGTCGCTGTATCCTGACAAGTCGCCAAGTCTCAGGTGAGTGAAGCGTTGCCGTCCGCGTAGTCGGGCCATCGCGAGGAAGAGCAAGGAGGTCGCTGTGTAGCCATACCCTGTGGAATTAGGTGGAGGTATCGAGCAAAAGGGTGCGACAAGGAGGTTCAGGAGGTGAAGGTCGGCGAATGTCACTGATAGCGATTCAGGTGCGCTTCGGCTCTAGACCTGCTTGAGGGTCACCAGCAGTGCGCATACATAGGAGTTGGTGTTCGGAAGGCATAGGAGGTATCCGGGCTTCGCTAGTGAGTGTGTAACGAGAAGGAGTTTCCGTGTCCGTGTCTCGGCAGCATCGGCTCGTGCCGAGCGAGTGCCCGTCCCGTGGTGCCCCTGAGTCCCCAGAGTGCGCACGCAGCCCACTCCTAGGTCCCAGCAGCCCCACAGCTATCAGCTAGAAGTCAGTCGGTGGATTACAGCCGGAAGGCCCAGCCAGGCCCGTCCGGAAAACAGCCGCCGTGCCCAGCTTGCCCATCGCAGGTCCCAGCCCGCCGCTGTTCGTGTATTCGTGCTTCCGTGTGAGCGTACCGTAGTCGACGCCGCCTCGCCCAGCCAGGTCACCGCGTCCACCAGTCTACGTATCAGCTCCAGCCCTCGGTCCCTCTCGCTTAGGGGCCCAGGTGAGTGTCGAGGGTCAGTCGCTGAGTGAGACAGCCTCTGCGGTAGCCCACAGCTACCAGCCCTCCGGGTATCGTGCTTGTACTATATAGACCGCCTAGACTTAGTGAAGGAACAGGGGGATATACACATCAGCAAGGGAACAACCAGTCCGAGGGGTCCTCATACCCTGCTGGGGAGGCAGTGCCACTAGTTCCGTCCCGACAGTGGTTGCAGGGTCAGCAGTAGCAGTCGCAGTAGCGCGCGAAAATTTTGGGGTTCCGTGTGTTGTTGTCCCGCTCCGCTCCGGTAGGGACAGCGCTGCCCCAGCCTCGGCGGCTCCCGCAGCCGCAGCCCGGCGGTGCTACGCACGGCGTCGACGGGCATCCATGAGGCGCTGGGCTGTACGACAGCAGCGGCGGTGGCGGCGGCGGCTCTCCTACGGTGGGCAGCGGGCGGGCGACTTCTGGGCCGCAGGACTTGCCTCTGGCGGTAGCCGTGGCTGCTGCTGCTGCTGCTGCGGTTGCAGCGGGCCCGTGCTCCGGTACCCTTGTGGACGATGACCCTCCTCCCAGGGGCGAGTCGCGGACGCACCCGCAGCTGGACATGAACCTGCCGCCACCGCCGGCGCTCGACTACGCTCCGCTTGCCTCGGAGCCGCTTTCGGCTATCCGCAGCGCCGGCACGCCGCCTGCGCCAGCCTCCTTGGCGGCGCCGCCGTCTCAGGCAGCTCCGCCGTTACGGGCTGCGGCGCTGACGTCACACACGGCGCCGCCTGTGACAGCGGCGCCGCCGTCGCAGGCGGTGCAGCCGTCACAGGCGGCGCCGCCAACCGCCGAGCAACCGTCCCTGATAGACGGGATGTTTGGGCTGCCGGCGGAGGCCTCGCGCCGCCTGATGGGGCCTGATCAAGGGCAGGAGTTGCCCTTGGCGGAGGGAGACGAGGGGCTGGAGGAGGAGGAGGAAGAGGAGGAGGTTCCCGCGCTGCTGGCGTGGCACGAGGTGCGCGCCGCTGCGGTGGAGGACCCCGGCAGCGGAGCACGGTACCTTGTGGTGATGCAGAGGGACGTGACGGCCAAGGTGGAGGCGGAGAGGCACATCGCGCAGATGGGTACGGTCTGTGGTGGGATGGGCGACAGGGCGCGCGGCTTCGGGCCGGTGGAGGGGGGGCGTGCGCACTGTACCGTGATGAGGGCCCGGCAGTGCTCGTGACCGTTGCAATGGTCTTGGCCCCGCGCGCTGGCTGGATGGCTCTAGCCTTCTGTTCCGCGGGCGGGCCCCGACGGAGGCGCCCCTGACGGAGGCGGAAGCAACCACGCCTCCACCACGCCAAAAACCCTTTAAATTTTATTTTGACTGAGTCGGGGAGTGAAAATCACCTTGCTTGTCGCCGACTTCCGCTCCAGATTTCGGAGGCGGAGCACCGCCTCCTGGAGCAGGTCTTCCCCCGCCACGTGCTGGCCTACATGACGGAGGAGGGCTGCCAGCTGCAGCCGCCACCGCCGGCGGCGGTGCCATTGCCATCGCTCACGGACGGGGGCGCGGGCTTGGCCTTCCCTGCAGCAGGTGGCGGGCCCGTGCCGCAGCCGCCGTCCTGGCGGCCGTACGTACGGGACTGCACGCGCCTAGCCACGTGGCACGAGCAGGTCACGGTCCTATTCGCAGACATCCAGGGTGCGTGCACACGTGCTTACCGTACCGGTACTGTACGCGTGCGTTTTGTGTGGGCGGGGGGAGTGCAGGTCAGACGGCCTTGCGCACCGCGTCAAGCATGACTGCCCATACATATCACGGCTCATTCTGTACCGCATCATCGCATGTTGTGCGTATAGGCTTTACGCCGCTGTGCAAGCAGCTGCCCGCTGCCGTGGTGATGCGCTTGGTGAACGACCTCTTCATGCACTTCGACTCCCTTCTCGACACGCACGGTGTGTATAAGGTAAGCAGGGGGCTTTGCTCCCTACATACGCCAGACAGACTGGAAGACGAAGCATTGCTTGCGTTTTACCCCGCCCGCTCCTGCTGCCTGGCCGTCCAGGTGGAGACCATCGGCGACTGCTACATGGTAGCCGCAGGACTGATCTCGGAGGACGCTGACGGAATGGCCGTGGTGCAGGGGGGGTTTGCACAGGTGCGGAAAGCAGGAGCGGGGAGCGGGGAGCGGGGAGCGGGGAGCGGGGAGCGGGGAGCGGGGAGCGGGGAGCGGGGAGCGGGGAGCGGGGAGCGGGGAGCGGGGAGCGGGGAGCGGGGAGCGGGGAGCGGGGAGCGGGGAGCGGGGAGCGGGGAGCGGGGAGCGGGGAGCGGGGAGCGGGGAGCGGGGAGCGGGGAGCGGGGAGCGGGGAGCGGGGAGCGGGGAGCGGGGAGCGGGGAGCGGGGAGCGGGGAGCGGGGAGCGGGGAGCGGGGAGCGGGGAGCGGGGAGCGGGGAGCGGGGAGCGGGGAGCGGGGAGCGGGGAGCGGGGAGCGGGGAGCGGGGAGCGGGGAGCGGGGAGCGGGGAGCGGGGAGCGGGGAGCGGGGAGCGGGGAGCGGGGAGCGGGGAGCGGGGAGCGGGGAGCGGGGAGCGGGGAGCGGGGAGCGGGGAGCGGGGAGCGGGGAGCGGGGAGCGGGGAGCGGGGAGCGGGGAGCGGGGAGCGGGGAGCGGGGAGCGGGGAGCGGGGAGCGGGGAGCGGGGAGCGGGGAGCGGGGAGCGGGGAGCGGGGAGTGGGCCCCATGCATGCTGCTTGCAAGTGTCTGGGTAGCTTCAGGATGGGGCGGGGTTTCACCTTTCTTCCGCCCTTTCCCCTCCGTCCAGGCCATGATCCGTGCTGCATCGGGTGTCAATCTGCCCACCACGGACGAGCCCGTCAAGATTTGTGTGGGCATCCACACAGGCCCCGTGGTCAGCGGTGTCGTGGGCACCCGCATGCCCCGCTTCTGCCTGTTTGGAGGTGCGTGTGGACATGGCCGGGTGGGATATGCAATGGCGAGCGAGGCCAAGCGTTTGCAAGCAACCTCGTTTTACCTCCTCCCACCCCTTGTCCTCCTACAGACACGGTCAACACGGCCAGCCGCATGGAGAGCACGTCGCGGGCGGGCGCCGTACATGTCTCCGGCGATACGGTATGCTCAGCTTGGCGGGTCAGGGTACGGGACCGGTAGTCTTGGGCTCTTGTCGTGCAACGACGCACAGACTGGTCAGCACAAACTAGTCAGCCCTGCTCACCGTGCTCTCGCTTGCTGCCCTGCCCCTTCCCTGCGCCACCCTCACCTGTGCAGTTCGCACTGCTGACGGCACCGCACATGGGCTGGGTGCCCACGGGCGGGGTGGAGGTCAAGGGCAAGGGCCGAATGGATACCTTTGTGTGGGAGCCAGCCACGCACAGCGGCGAGCCCTGATTGCAGCGGGAACAGAGCCAGCGAGAGACTCCCAGAGTAGGATCGGTTTAAAGCGACTGCTGGCTACGGACGCTCAACAGCAGATAGACCCGCACGGCGGGGGACGGGGCACGGGATCAGGCAGGGGAGCGTCTGTGGTTATGGCGTGAGCGTGAATGAGTGACTGGAAGGAGGGGGTGTGACTGAGCCATCCTGCGCGCTGATGCGGGGACGGAGGAAGAGGTGCGTGGGGCGCCTTGGTTCTGGAGCGCTGGAGTGCTGGAGTGTCATTCATGGATAGTAACAGCAGTAGAACTGTAGAAGGCATTGGTGGGAATTGGTCTTGGGGCACAGCACGTAGTGAGGACAGGCGAAGGCAGAGCAGGTAGGCCAAGCAAGGTGGAACACGCTTCAGGTCTGTGATGTCACCGTTGCCTGTTAGCAGATGGGCGTGGTGGTAGACACTGTATGTGTGAGGACGTGTCGCAGCACGTTAGCTCGTGCGGCAGGGGGCGGCGGGCGTCCTGCGGGGGTCGGGGGGCATAGCGGACCTTTCACTCGCTGGCAGGGACGACAGCAAGGCTGCTCCCTAAGCACCAGCCACGCGCTCCAGCCCCGCGTCCCTGAGCCCCTGCGCCCGCGCCCGCAGCCGCCTCGCTGGCGCCCGAGCCCGCATCCGGGTACTTGGAGTAGCGCCCGGGCGCCTCGGGGTTCTTGGCGGCCGCGCGCGCCTGCTCGCGGCGCTCCGCCTCAGTCAGGTACAGTTGCTGCTGCAGGCCAGCGCTGGTGGTGGCGGCTGGGTCTGCAGGGGCGCGGCGCTGCGCGGGAGTCGCGGGAGTCGCCTTGGCCTTGCGCTTGGTGCTGCTGCGGAGCATGGCTCGCTAGGCAGCGCGAGAGAGAGAGAGAGAGAGAGAGAGAGAGAGAGAGAGAGAGAGAGAGAGAGAGAGAGAGAGAGAGAATAGCGGTAGCGTATTACACAGCTGCAGGCTGGAAGCTGCGAGCGCGCGACGAACGCGACACGTCCACACGCCAAACCCATCCCGCCCATCCCACCCCCGCCCCATCCCCTCCCCCCGTCCCCCCCCTCCCCGCATTTTCGCCGCCTCCCCCGCAACCCCGCAACCCCAACGCCGTGCGAGGCCACGTTCTCTGGACCTCAAAATCGCCTCAGAACCGGTCCCGGCTGGCCCCTCAGTGCTGCTTCTTGGTCTCTGGGTATATGAAGTGTTGCCAGACGTTTGCAAAGTAGATGGCCAGCGACCACAGCCCCAGCACGGTGCCGCCCCACAGCGCCACGTAGGCCAGGCGGGAGGCGGTCAGGAAGGCGGTGGAGCCTGGGGGGGGGGGGAGGGCCAGGGGGGGGAGGGCCAGGGGGGGGCGGAACAAGGGGGTCAGGGAAAGGAAAGGGACTAGCAGGGAGGACACGGCTGTCAAGCGTGTCGCGGTCTGCCCCGTCGTCAGCCGCACAGCTGAGTCGTACGGTAGTGTGCCGCGCTGCGGCCAGGACGGGCCACCCAGCCACGCAGCCACCCTCCCACGCACCCGCTCTCAACCACTCCGACCCACGCCCGCCCCCCACCCCACCCGCTCTGTTGGGGAAGAGCCACCCTTGCCGCAACCCCAGCCCCCACCCCACCCCACGCCCGCCCCCACCCTACCCGCGCTGTTGGGGAAGAGCTCCTCGATGGGCTCCCGCACGATGAGCAGCAGCGACATGGACACCATCTGCAGCGCGGTCTTCCACTTGCCCAGCGTGTTCACCTTGACGGCCTGGGGGACAGGGTGGTGGGGTCATGGGAGTAGTCGGTGGGTAGGGGTAGGGGGTGGGTGGTGGGGGGGGAGGGGGAAGGTGTGTGTGGGCGGGGGCGTGCAGAGGTGGTGGGGCGGGTGGGGGCTTCTGCCGGCCCAGCGCGTTGACCTTGCGCGTAGCAGACAGACAGACGGACAGACAGGCAGCGCAGTGACACATACCCAGCTCAGCCAAGCCGCGACGCCCCGAGCGAGGGGAGGCGGCGTCAGACAAAGAGTGACATTAAGGGTGAGGTACATCAGCACACCCAGAGTAGTCACATCATCACAACGCCGTCCTTTCCCTAACCACACCGATTCCGCCACCCGCCGACACACCTTGCTCGCCCCTCCGCCCGCCGCCGCCGCCCACTCCCGCAGGCTGCTCATCGTGATCTCTCGGCAGATGATCAGTACGACAGGCGCGATCATGTGCTGGGGGGTCCAGGGGGCCGGGGGGGACACCGCCAGGAGCACCAGGGCCGTGGCCACCCTGAGGGTGGGGGGGGGGGGGGGTTGAGGGTGGGGAACGGGCAAGGGCGTCAGGGTGTGCAGGAGGTGCACTTGGCCCAGTGGAAATGCGCGTGCCCAGTCGCTGTTGTCACTCACAGCTTGCTCCACGCAGGCTGGCCGTCGCTAGATGGCTCCCCCCGTGACAGCCCCGCACTTACATGATCTTATCCGCTACGGGATCTAGGAATGCTCCAAAGACTGTCGCAATCTTGAGCTGCGGGAGGGAAGCGGAGCAGAGGCAAGGTGTGAGGCCCTCCCATTTCGGCCAGCTCACGTGTCGGCCCATGCCCCCGTTACCCACCGCACACAAGGCTTCCCCTACCCGTCTTCACCCCTCTTCCCCCGCCCTTCGTGTCGTACCCGTCAAAGCAGTTCGCAACCCGGCATGCAACCCCGACGCGTCGCCCAATACACACACGCTCTTCCCCTCCCCTCTGCCCCCCTCTGCCCCCACCCTTCGCGCCAGGTAGCCGTCGAAGTAGTCCGTCACCGAGGCGGCGATGAACATAACCGCACACAGCCTAGGGAGCGAGAGGGGGGATGGGGGGCCAACGCGGGTGGGAAGGTTACACGAAACGAAAGTGCACAAGAAGGGGCATGGAGGGGAAAACAGGAGCAACGTGAACACAGAGAGGGGGGAGCAGTGAAGCTCGCGTCAGCCGCGACACGGCCCTCCCCCACGCACCAGGCGCCCGGCCTGGCCTCACCAGACCATTGCGAGAGCCCGGGCATGCGCGAACGCGTCTTCGCGTTTCTCTGTGCCTGTGCTGCACGTCTCATTCTGCCGGACACTGGCAGCCTGGGGCAGTCTGACCGCTCCCCTGCTAGGCCCCGCATGAGCCCCTCGGTCCCTGCAGGGTCCCCCGTCGGTCCTTGGTTGGGCCCAGCCGGGCCCAGCCCCCGGGCCCCCACAGGCACCCACGTGGCGTTATACTTGTGCTGCATCTCCCACACCAGCAGCAGTACGGGGACCAGCAGCAGGCGGAAGTAGGTGAGGATGTTGGGGATGGTCATGAGCGGCTGGGGGGGGGGAAGAGGGGGACAAGGGAAGCATGGGGAGGAGGGGGCATGAGGAGGGGGTTGGGTGGTGGGGCAGAGGGGAGTTGGGCAGGCGGGGTGGAGGTGAGGTGCCAGGCCCAGCCAGTCCAGCCTGGGCCCAGTCGGCGTCACCCCGCTCGGCCCCGGTCTCTGCTCCACAGCGCTCGGCACCACTGCCCCAACAGGCACCGCCGGGGGACCTGCCCCGTGCCCGCCCCGGTCAGTCCAGCCTTGTCACACTCTGCAGCCACGCACCCCACCTGCGCACCGTGACGTTACGATACTGGGGCTCCAGACTGAACCAGACTGCGCCAGACTGAGCCAGACTGAGGCAGACTGAAGCTGAGTGAACCCGAACCCCCATGACGCACAGACCCGCGCCCACCTGTGGAATGGGCTTGTGCGGCACCACGAGTGCTGCGTGGCGGTAGTAGTCGGAGCGGCGGTCGATGGGGGAGATCAGGGACTCCTGGGGCGCGGGTGGGGAGAAGGGAGGGGTTTGAGCGACACAGGAGGGAAGGCAGGGAAAGGGGAGGCCTTGAGGGAGTTGCAGGCGCGTACAACGGCCGGCTCCTCCTCCCTGAATCCCGGTGGATTTTTCATGGGAGGAGATTAGGGGCGACCAAGGGTTTTGTGCTCAAGGCTCTGGGGACCCAGGCCGAGGGACGAGGGACGTTGTGCTGGGGGGCGTGGGCACGGTTGCCCTGCCGCGCCAGTATGGCTCACCGCCTGCTTCTGCACCAGCAGCAGCGGCACCCGCGGGATGTCCTGCTCCACGCCCACGCCATCGGGGCTGTTGTCAGCCATCCTGCTTCAGCAGCTGCGCGAAGGGCGGGATGCTGTGCCGGCAGTCTGGCCTGGCCCGGCGTCAGGCGTCGCTTCGATACGCTATTTGCCTCAGGTGTTTCGCGGGTATGATCGGTCGTTGCTTTGCAGCATAAAGAGAGCGGTGACGCTTGGCGGAGGTAGAAATGCAGTGGTTCCCTACTTCTGCGAACTGGGCTTGCGGAGCGATGCAAAAGCGGTTAGCTAAGCTTGCAGGTAAGCACACTGCAGCGCACAGTGGCGAAACCTAGGGACCGACTTGGCGGAGCTGTCGATCGCGGACCCCGCTCACCGCATGCGCCCGATCAGCGCAGTGTCAAGGCTGCAAACCCTGCTCTTCGTCATCACACACCAACCATGCACACAACAAACGCACCGTCCAGGCCTGCACAGGCGGTGCCTGCGACCCGCGGCATGTGCACCCGCGTCGCAGCGAACTGCCCGCGGCCCCAGGCTGCCCTTCCCCAGGGGAACCGGCCACCGGCCGCTCGGCCTCAGGCCCGAGCCAGATGCGTCATTCGAGCTCAAGTAGGAGGGCAGCCCGGGACCTCCGCTCCGTACGTGCCACCCCAAGTCCAGCCATCATCACCCTTTGTAGAACCTCACTCCCGCCGAGGCGTGCTAATCGGGCTATCTGGTGGAGCTGCAGCCATCACCGTAGCGTCACAGCTGGCGGACCTTGCCGTGACTCCTGGTGCCCAGGCGCTTCCGCTGGGCCCCCTGGGGCCGGTGAAGCGTGTGGGGGGCGAGAAGCGGACCGGGCTGACGTCTGACGAAGTGGCGGTGAGGCTGGACAGGGCACGGCAGGGTTGGGGTGGGAGACGCAGGGATGGAGGGAGGCGGAGGCTCG
The DNA here is from genome assembly GCA_016858145.1 of Edaphochlamys debaryana. Taxonomy (NCBI): domain Eukaryota; kingdom Viridiplantae; phylum Chlorophyta; class Chlorophyceae; order Chlamydomonadales; genus Edaphochlamys; species Edaphochlamys debaryana. Next base: position 160,322 of record JAEHOE010000106.1, on the reverse strand, counting down.
GGATGGGGATGGTCGAAGCAAGGGGGGACGAGGCCGACTTCATGCTGCGTGTTCCGGGGCGAAGTGTTTCAAGCACTGTGGTGTGGTTGGGGCAGCCACCGCTCCTTCCACTCGAGACGGACGTGAGTTTGGTCGGGGGGCGTGGGGTACGGAAACCCTGGCTCTCTGGCACTCTGGCATCCCTTCACTCCGGGCTCGCGGAAGGGTTGACCTGGACCGGGTCAGGCAAATCTCATGGAGCGGGCTAGAGGCTAACGGGAGAGAAGTGAGTCCACGGGCTGCAGTGCCCTCCCGGCCCTTGTTCCGTCGCATAGGACGGCTTTGGAACGGCTTTGAGCACGCTCAGGGGTCCGCGGGCTGGGGGATATGACGGGGGAGGCGGGTTTTGCCGACTTACAGGCGGTCAAGGATCGCGATGCAGGGAAATGAAACGGAGGAGACGACACCGAGTCGACCGCTTGCTCTGCGCGCTTGCAGCCCCTGCCCCCTCCTCCTCTCGTGCATACGCGCGCACCCTACCAACCATCTAGCCCCTTCATTGCCTGCCCCTCCCTCCTCCCTCCCTCCACCCCCTCCACAGGAGGTGCTCAGGCGGGACCTGGCGGTGGGGCAGTACTTTGTGACGGGGGACCTCACGCGGGAGGTCTTTGCGGACGACTGCAGGCGAGGCCCTGGGATGGAGGCGGGGGCGGGGGCGGGCGGGGAAGGCGCACGGAGGGGGAGGGCAGAAGCGCACCCACAGGCCCGGGAGAGGACTTGGGGGCCAAGCGTTATGGGGAGGGGCTGTCGGTGTCAGGTCGCTGCGGGGCGGGGTGGCGGCAGGTGACTGACTGGCTGCCCACGAGACGCCCCACTGACTGACTACTACTCAATGCTAGGCTGGGATGCTTGGTGGAGAGCACGGCTGCAGCGGTACGAGACGTGTGAGGCCCTATTTGTGCCCCCTCTCCCCGGGCGACTGCGGACGCGTGACTCCTTCCCCCCCTTCTTCCCACCTCCACCCCCACCCCCATTCCCCGCAGGTTCGTGGACCCCGTTCCCCCGGACACCCCCGGACACGTGACTCCTTCCCCCCCCCACCTGCCGCTCCTTCTCTCCTTCAGGCCTCCAAATCTTACGAGAATCCCCCTCCCCACCCCCACCCCCATCCCCCCCAGGTTCGTGGACCCCACCAATGACGTCACGGGGCTGTCCAAGTACCTCACGGCCCTGGGGGTGCTCTTCGACCCGGCCTTCAGCAAGGTGTGGGGGGGCTGTGGGGTTGGGGCCTGCAGTTCGCCCCTCCCGGCAGCAAGGTGTGGAGGCAGGGCGCGAACATGGACGCTTCCAACGCTGTCCCCGCCCCTCCCCGACCCGCCCCCCAGGTGGAGCTGCCTCTCCATCTCCGCCACCAGCCCCCGGCCCGCCCCGCCCCTCCCCTCGTAGCCCCTATTGACGGACACCCTCCCACCCCTCCCCCCGCCCAACCCTCCAGGTGGAGGTGCCTCTCCATCTCCATCTTCACCCCAGCCCTACCCTCCCACCGACATACACCGCACACCCCACACTGACCCAATCCCGCCCCCGCCCCGACCTGCACCCATCCCCCAGGTGGAGCTGATCTCCATCTCCGCCACCGGGCCCCGCCGTGTGGAGGCGGACTGGCGGCTGGGGGGGTACCTGGTGTTCCCCTGGAACCCGCGCGTGGAGCCGTTCGTGGGTGAGCGAGGGAAGGGGCGGCGGGGGCCTGCGGGGAGCTTGAGGCAGGGTAGGTACGTTGGTGTCCTTGAAGCGGGGAAAGACGGTACTGAGGTAACGGTACTAGCCGTCCGCGGGTGAGTGCAAGTTGGAAGCGCAGGCAGGCAAACAGGGAGGACTAAGGACTTGTCTGGACTAATGGAAAAGTGCTGAGGCCTGCACTGAGCCGGCGGCAGGGGTGTTTAAATGGGCGAGGAGCAACTCAGTGGTTTGGCGCAGCGCGCTGTTATCAAACCTGCCCCGGTCCCCACCCCCTTCCCCGCCACCCCTGCGCCCCCCAAAGGCCACACGGTGTACACGCTGGGCGATGACGGTCTCATCAAGGAGCAGCTCCAGACCTGGGACAAGCCGGCAGCCACCGCGCTGCAGGGTGGGGCGGCGAACCGAGCTTGGGGGGAGAGGGGGCCAGGGGACCAGGCCTGTGCTTTCTGCTTGGGCTCCGGTGCTCGGGCTGGGGTGGCTAGGTGGGGCCGCGGGCCGGGGTCGGTCGGGCGCGGCCAGGACGGACGGTCCCTGCCAGCCCTTGCACGGGTCAGGTTTGGCAGAGCGTTTGCCTACTGCCTGATCAGACTCTGGCCCCTGCCCAACCCCTGCTCCCTCCGCAGAGAGCTTCACGCCCACATTCGGGCCCAAGAAGCAGCTGTTCTAAGGGCCGCACGGAGGACTGCCTGCCTGACGCTGCTCTGTGGGAGGCCAGCGTCGCTGCCGTAGGAGTGCCTGGAGGAGTGCCTGCCACGTGGCCGGAGTTCAGAGGCTCGGAGGGAAGCCCCATTGGACCCCGTCTTGACCCCTTGAGGTAGAGAGCGCTGAGCTCAGGGGGCAGGAGTGTAGCAGCGGAGGAGGGGACAACACCGTAGGAAAGGAGGCGATGAAAGGTGAAGAGGAGTGGACACTGCCGGTATGTACCGGTCTAGGCATGCTAGGAGGGATTACCTCTACCGGCTCTGGCAGAGGGCGTTGGAGGGATGACTACCGGTAGGTGTCTCGTAACTGTTGAGAACTGTAAGGTGGCTGACGGCATACAACGTGCATGGCTGACTGGATCATTATAGTGGAGCTGGAGCCAGGGTTGCCAATACGTATCAGTCCCCGTATTGATACGGATACGTGTTAATACGGATACGGCCTCTCGCTGCCGTATTAATACGGCATGCGGTGCGGGGGTACCGGCCGGGCAGCCGGGGGCCGGCGGCGGGGGGGGGGGGGGTGCTTGGGAGCTGGGGTGCGTCGGTCGGCAGCTCAGCCGTCTGTTCCGCCGTAGCCGATGCCCTACGCGTTCCCTGCGCTTCTACGTGAACGCGGAGCGCATTCGCTCGTGCACAAGGCGGCAGTATGGGCTGCCGTACGCTGCCGTACTAATACGGCTGGGTGCCGCCGTATTAGAGCCGTATTAAGCCGTATTAACGTGGAGGGGGCCGTATTGCGTATTAATACGCGTATTGGCCCCGGGGACTGCCGTATTGTGCAACCCTGGCTGGAGCAGTCGCCGGCCGAGGGCCGCAGTCCCGCAGAACAGCGGCGGAGGGAGGGTGCGGTGGCCGGTGCGTGGCGGGTGGGCGGTAGCGGCTTGCATGCGGGAAGCAGGCATCTTAACGTAAGATCTCTGGGCGGTGCATGTGTTTTGCAACCAGCCCAGCAGGCTTAGTCCGGTATGTGCGTTGTGACCCAACCCGCACGCCCCGGACTCGCTAGCGCCACTGTAAGACCCGATGAAGGAAGCGTCCAAGAGCACCAGAGCTGCCCCATAACCCCTCCAGTTACGCGTAGCCTTGATAGTTCCGCATCCCGCATCCGAATCTGCACGCCACTGGATCACCCAACCATTCAGCCAGCCGTCACGAGCGAGGCGGAACTCGCGACCCGCCACCTCGGGCACCCTCGCTGCTATCCTCGTAATGCCCCCTCGAATGGGACAATGTGCCGTCGAGGCTTGTCTGCGCTTCTATGGGCGGGCCTATGCGCAACCGCCCCACCGCACGCACCCCTGCGCCTGCGCTGCTACCATCGCGACAACATGCCGCCTGCGCTTCACGTACCGTCCCGGCGGTGTGCCCCAGACGCTAGTCCCCCTCGTGCAGCTCCGACTCCTCCAGCATGACCACTTCTGCACCCTACCCCCCTGCCCCCCTACCCGCTGCAGCGCCCAGGCAGCTGGCGAGGCCCACGCAGTCCCACGCCAGGCCCCCGCAGGAGGTCCGCGGCCGCTCCAGCACGGCCCAGCACCGCCCAGCACCCCCCAGCACCGCCTTTGTCGATGTGGGTTGTGGAAGGGGCTGCCCACCGCCCGCGTCAGCACCTCACGCGCCGCAGTGCCGCGCCCGCACAGGCGCGCAGCAGGAGCCCGCACGCTGTGGTGTCGCGGCCCGGTGTCCCGCTCCCCTCGTATCGTGCCCCTGCCTCTTCGATCCCTGGAGTACAGGAAGGCGGGGCGCACAGCCCGCCACCTGGGGCGCAGAGGGGCGGGAGCGAGGGAGCCGTCAGCAGCCAAGCAGTCAAGAGCAATCTCCCCCGCAGCTTCTCCCTCAGGATGCCCGCACACCGTCCGCGCAACCACGCCGACCAAGCAACAAGCACGCACCTAAGCCCCCATCTCCACCGTACTCACCCCACAACCCACCCTGTGATCAAAACAGCGTGAAGGGCCGGAAGCCGCCCGCGGGCAGCCCCGCCTCCTGGGCCTTGACCGCCGCCTTGGCCGCGGCCCGGGCCATGGAGGAGTCGGTGACGGCGGGGTCGAAGCTGGGGGAGTAGCGGCGCACGGCGGCGGTGGCGGCGGGGCCGCCGGCCAGCTCGAAGGCGGTCATGAAGTCCGTGGCCAGCTGCGGAGGCAGGAGGCAGAGGACGGAAGGGCAGAGGACGGAAGGGCAGGGGATGGAAGGGCGTAGGGGGCAAGGACAGGGGGTTGGCGGCTTGGTGCTGGTGCCGGTAACCGGATGGAGGCGCGGGTGGGGGCTGACGATGACTGGGCCGTTCCTCCCAGAACACACACGCTCTCCCGCCGCCGTTCCCCACACCTCTCCCCCCTCCGCCCCACCTGGCGGCACGTGGCCACGGTGCGGCGTTACCCCATGCCCGCCTTGCCGTGCCTCCCAAAACACACACGCTTCCCCCCACTCTCCCCTCCTCCGCCCCCACCTGGCGGCACGTGGCCACGGTGCGGCGGTTGTAGCCCATGTCAACCGCCAGCGCCCCGCCGCGGGCCCGGAACAGGTTGAGCACCTGGGCGGTGGTGCGGATTGGGTGGGGTTGTGGCAGTCGAAGGACGTGGGTCGGTTTTGGCAGCGCACTTTTGATAGGCCAGGCCGAGAGACGCACACCCCTGGTGGGGTTACGGTAGTTGGCTAGGAGAGGAATGCAGGTCACATCCCCGCACGGCCATCCACCCGCCCACCCCTCCCCGCCCGCCCCCCCACCTGCGCGAACTGCCAGTACGCCGGCACCCAGCGCCCCGCCACCCCCGGGTCCAGCGCCAGTGCCGCCCCCATGAGCTGCAGCGCCACCGCCACCGCAGTGGGCTCGCGCGTGTCCAGGGCCAGCTTGAGGGGGAGCACCAGGGACTCGGCGAAGGTGTGGATGCTGGGGGGAGGGGGGGGGGGAGGAGGGGGGCAGGAGGGTTACGGGTGAGGCGTAGGGGGGAAGGGGGAGGGAGAGGGGGTGATGTGGGAAGGGGAGGGGCAGCACCAGGGACTCGGCAAAGGCGTGGATGCTGGGGCGAGGTGAGGGGGGGGGGATAGAAGAGGGGGAAAGGAGAGGAGAGGGGAGGGGGGTGGGGGTGGTGGGGTGGGAAGGGGAGGGGGGGCACCAGCGAATCGGCAAAGGTGTGCAGGTTGCATGCAACCAGCATGAGGAGGGGGGAGTGGGCAGGGGCGGAAGCGGGGGCTGGGCGTAAGGACGGGCTGTTTATGCAGGCGGCGGGCTGACTGCGCACCTCTCGTCCTCCCTACTTCCACTGGTCCCGGCAGGACCACTGGTCCACGGGACGCGTGCCGGCAGCCCTCATCCAGCGTGTGGGCGCCCCCTTCCCATCCCCCTCCTGCTCGGCCTGCCCCTCGCCCCCTACCCCCTCCCCAAAGGTACCCACGTGTCCCCCGCCTTGTACAACAGCTCCTCGGAGCCCCGTACAGCCAGGAACCTGAGCCAAGGGAGGATGCGGGGGGGGCAGTGCCAGTGGCAATGGCAATTGCAGTGGCAGGAAGGGGCGGAGCACAGCAGCGGCGGCGGAATCTTACGCCTGGGCCTGGGCCGCCACGTTCCCCGTCCCAGGCCCAGGACGTGCGGATGCCGTACCTGTACGGCTCGTCGTACTCCCGTATGCCGTCCAGGAACACGGGCAGCCACGTGGCTACGTCCAGCTCCGAGGGCAGCTCGGGGGACCAGGCGGTGTAGTCCCGCTGGTGGGCGCTGGAGTCCTGGCCTGGAGGGGGGCCGGGGGAGGAGAGGAACGGGAAGATCAGGGGGGTGGCGAGGATGCGATGTGCGCGCTATGGGTGGAGGTCCCGCTAGCCATGGCCCGAGCTCCAGGGCTCAGGAGACATGCTCGCTACCGCACTTCCCGGTTTATCCTTTGGGCCCTGGCCCCTCCAGCCCCTGCTCTCACCCTTGGTGACCGCCCTGGCCCACACCAGGGAGTCAGCGCGGCTGCCCCGCCACCGCACCGCCACAAAGTCGAGCGTGCCGTTGTCTGGGGTGGGGTCAAGTGGAGGGGTGGATGAGTGGGTGGGTGGGATGGGGCGAGGGGATGCCTCTTGGGGCTTAAGGAAGAGAAGTGGGGCATGAGGGGCGGGAGCTGCACCGCCACAAAGTCGAGGGTGCCGTTGTCTGGAGGGCGGGAGGAGATGGGGAGAGGGTCAGCGTAGGGGCCGGTGCCTTGGGTGCGGGGCCTGGGTGCAGGGGGCGCAGGCTGCGCAACGGGAATCACTGGTAGTGCCGACAGAAGGAGCAACGCCGAACGTCGAGCAGAGATCAGCCCCAGCCTCGCGCACCACGGCGCGAGCTGGCGTAAAGCCCCCCGCCAGCTTCTCCCCCATCCAGATGCTCGATTGACACCTCACCACAGCTGCCACCGACTGAAAAGCGCCTTACTTAACCCATCCAAATGCTCCCCAGCCAAATCCCTCGAGGCCTCATCACAGCTGCCAGACCGGACCTTCGCCGCCGGACCGCCCCGCTGCTGCGGCTTCCCCACCCAAGTAGCCGCGCCCTCCCTCCTCCCAGACCCCCGACCCCCCGAACCCCGAACCCCCGAACCCCCGACCCTCGACCCCCCGACCCCCGAACCCCCGACCCCAGGCCCCAGGCCCCACCGCACCGTAGTAGATCCTCAGCAGCGAGGCGGGCAGCGGCTGGCGAGTGCAGGCGAAGAGCGAGGCGGAGGAGGCGGCGGTGGCGGAGGCGGGGCGGCGGCGGCCCGCGGGCGGCCCCGGACTGAGGACGATGCCCCCCGTCCCGGGCACAAAGGGCGGCTCCCTGGGGCGGGGAAGCGCAGGCGGAGCAGAGGAGCAGGTGTGGGGCCAGGGCCAGAGCTGCTGTCCCACAGAACCGCTGCAACCTGATTCCGCTCCTTGCCCTGCTCGGTGTGTGCGATCCCGCCTTTGACACAGCTCACGTGCGGACGGGGTTTTGGAAAGAGCGGAAGGCCTGGGCGCCCAGCGCAGGCCTCCAGGCCAGCAGAGTCCGGGTATCACAAACCCCCGCCGCACACTAGTCAACGGGACACCCCACCCAGCCCACCCTTGGCACCCTACCCCACCCCACCCCGCCCGTCGGCCCCCGCCCCTGCCCACGTGTTGACGGGGAACTTGCGCAGGTGCGCCCTCAGGCGGTTGCGCTGCCCCAGGTCCAGGCCCTGCCCCGACTTGAGGAAGTCCTCGGGGGGGCGGGTGGGGAAGCCCATGCGGGGGGGCTCCAGGTCGCGGAGGATCACGGGGCCTGGGGGCAGAGCGGGCGGGCGGGCGGGCGGGCGGGTGGAGAGCGAGAAGCAGTGAGGAAGGGTGGGCTTGGCAAGGCGGGCGAGGGCGTGGGTGGTGGGGGGCGGGGGACCGGGTAGCGGCACCTCAGGCGCTGCCCCAGCAAAGGGCGGCCGGCATTTACGGGCTCGGCTAGCAGTAGTCCAGGCTCAGGCGGCCGGCTTCCTGCTCTTCCTTTGTCCGCAAGTGCCGAACATCGCCCCCTGGCGCCCCGCACAAAGCACGAGACGCAAGCGTTTATACCAGCCGAACTCCCGTGCTGCACGTCGCTCCCTAAGCCATTTTAGCGTCTGACCTTGGCCCCACGCACTGAGCGGGGGACGGCATCCCGGCCCAAAAACACCTCCAAGAACCCCCCCCCCCGTGTAACTCTCTGCTTTCGCGGGCTTGACCCTAGCTGAGAGCAGGCCCACGTTTTCCCCACCTCCATTTGCAACCACAGCCAGCACCCCGCATGCACCACATGTCTTACCGGGCACCTCGTGGGGCTCGGGGTTCCCTCGGTCAAACAGTGACACACGACCCCACTGCCGAGGGCGCGGCGGGGGGCTGGGCGCGGCGCCTCCGGGCGGGTCGCGATGCAGTCGTGGCGAGCCTGACGTCCGCAGCCGGGGCCCTGCGCCCGCGGACTGGGGCCGAGGCCTGGCCTGACCGCTCCCAGAACCGGCCCGTGGCCGGGAGGCTGTGTCGCCCGGGTTCGGTGCGGGTGGGGATGGGGATGCGTGCCCAGGAAGTCCGTGGGGTCCGGGACTCGGGCCCGCATTGCTGCGACCTCCTCGGCCCGTGTAGGTTATCTCTGCCATCGAGCCCCCGCCTCAGCACCCATTCAAGCGAATGCGCGCGGGCTTCCTCGAGCTTTCAGTAATTCGATAATATTCGAGCATGCTCAGCTAGTTTAATATGAGCACAGCCGAAGTTAACACTTTGCGTGCCTTGCGCAGTTGCGGGTGCCCTCGCGACAGGTGCGACTGTGCCTTGCGCGACAGGCTGCTCGCTGTGACGGTTGTTTGTATAATCTATCTGATAAGTGTCCCATGGCGGGAGCTCCACATTTGGCCACGCAGAGGACACGACGTGTCACGGCGCACGGCCCGCACGAACCCGACCCCTCCGACCCCTCGCTCCCCCCCAGCGTCAACTCGTCTTGACCTCAACTCCCCGTCTTACGCGCTCTCTTCCAGTGCACTATTCGTCTATTCCGTATGCTGAACGACAGACTGTCCTCGTCTTCTTCTTGCGGAAGCCTTGCTTGTTTTAGCATAAGGGTGAGGGCCAAATAGCTTGGACGTACCAGACGTACCAGATGTACGGTGACGTACCCTCGGCCGGGTGTGAGGCGATTCGCCCATGTCGGCAGAGCAGTCAGGGACAGAAGGCGAAGGGAGGGGGCCGATGGCAAGCCCTCGGGCGGCAGATCGCCGCATGTGGGGCGTCGGCGGTTGGCCGCATCCAAGCGTTGCAGGGATGAGGCCTTGCGAGACCTCCATTCCCTGTAAAGAACCCGATAACGCTGCCGGCTGCAATAAACCATATCGTGCCACGAGTGAACAAGCGACAAAGGGCGGCACGCGAGACATCTCAACCAAGGCGAGTCGCGCAAGCAGCGGCAGACCTCGGCGACTCCAGCTGACGCCTCTGCCCGCGCCGACGTCTTGATGCCTTGGCATCGCAGGACCTTGTATCGCGGTAGCCATGCTTCTCTCGGCTCAGAAGCTCCATTCCGGAAGGGGCGTCGCGGCCCCCCGCCAGCTCCCGCCCGTCGCTCTGCGCCTCGTCATTACGCGTGCGGTAGGTAGAGGTGGAAGGCTAGAGGCGCTGACAGAGAGAGGGCTGGGGCTGTCGGAAATGTGCATGTGGCCAGGTCAGCACGGCAAGGCATTGCGCAACGGGAGCTGTCTCGGCACCGAACGGAACTGCCCGCCGGCGCTGCCACAGCCGTCATTATCACCATACGCGACTGTACTAGGGACCGGCCCGCAACCCTCTGCATCCCGCCTCCCTCCCCCCCTTGCCCGATGTCATCCTTAAGCTTTCCTTGCCTGAGCTTGCGAATTTACGGAACGGCCTCCGCAACTCTGCCTGCACGTCTCTGAGCCCCTCCACTGACTGACCTCGCAATCGGGACCTTGCAACGACAGTCCGACCTCAGCAACCCTTTTTGCACACCAGGCCCTCCAGGAGGCCTCCTGCGGCCCCTTCCCGCCCTTCGCTACCTCAGCCGTTTTACGGGCGCTGACGAGAGCGTCGTGCCATGCTCGTCTCTCAACCCCCGTTGGCCCCACCATTCCTGGACTTGCTTGCAGACCGCAAGCGACAAGGAGGAGCCCAAGAAGGACAGCAAGCCCCCACCGGTGGACGAGACCAAAGAGCCAGGTAGGGGCTTCGCCGTAGGGTCCACTCCTTTGACGTACACCTCGTACCTAGAGGCCCACATAGACAGGGTCAAGAGGGCCACGGCGAAGCCACGAGAACGTTGTGGGGAGGCGAAATGCATCCATGACATGTACGGGTTGCCAACCAGGTGACAACAGGTGAATGAAACACAACTCGGTGTGCTCCTCTCCAGAGGACATCAAGCTGTGAAGCCAAGCCAGCTGTGACAAGCCGCAGCACCTGTGACCAGCCAAGTAGAAAATTGCGGAATCGCATGCCCACTCAACACCCCACCGCACCGCAGCTGTGCACCAGCAGAAACTGCAACTCTCTGGAGACGCCGTGTCCTGCGGCAGCCTCCGCCTGTCTCTCCACCGCCCCATTTGCTCATCCCCGCCCTACCCCGCGCCCTGACCCTGATTCCCCGGCCCCCCCAGACTATAAACATCCAGCACCATCCATCCCCTGCCCCTCTGCTGCCACCAGGCTGGCACCACGACCCCCTTCCCCTCCTTGCCCATCCCCACACCGCTTACCGCCTGCACCCCTCCACCCCTCCTTCTGTCCCCTCGTCTCCCTGTCCTCGTTCTTCCCGCTTCATTCCCGCCCTCTCTCCCCCGCAGGGTACCACCGTCCAGCACTCCCACTTCCCGCGATGCCACCCCCTCTCCGCTCCTCTCACGTCCCCCCCCCCCCCCCCCCCAGGCTACTACCACGACTCCCGCGCCGACCTCCAGCGCAAGGGCGCGGTGGTGCACGAGGAGGTGGGCCGCCCGCGCGAGCCCAAGCAGGAGAAGGACAAGGCCAAGAAGTGACGGCCTAGCAGGATGAAGACGAGGCCAGGAGCGAGGAGACGTAGTTGCCAGGATGAGCGGACATGAGACCACGTGTGCATAGCGCAGAAGGGGGTGACCCAGTCCTCGGTGGTGGTGGTTACAATGAGGGACCCCAGACTAGGCACGGTCTCGGAATAGCCGTGCCGGTTGACATAGTTAACTAAGTTGTCAGGAGGAGGACTGGGCACGGTTGTACAAGTGCAGAGCATCAGACTGTTGGTGCGCGGATTGTTGCTTGTTGTAGTACACGGACAAGGGCATCAGCGGTGAGCTCCCTTACGGGCCAAATACAGAGGCCTGGAGGGAATGGGGGCATACATACCTCGTGCTAGAGGGCAGGCCGGGGCCCTTTCAGTCATGCATAAGGCAGGGTGAAACTTGCCAAGGGCAACAGACTGTAAGAAAGGCGGTGAGAGCTGGTCCCCACGTACAGGGCCCAGCCCCAAGCACTTGTCCGCCCCACGACAGATGCATCGGGTACGGTATGGCGGTTACGCCGTGTACCGGTGCGGCATGCACGCCAGTGGTTAACGAGCCCCCGAGGGCGAGGGCTCTGGCGGAAAGAAACGCACACGGTTTATGGAGGGGGAGGGAGTGCGAGTAGCCGGGTATGGCATGTCCTCGCGTTAGATGCACCAGCGCGGGGCAGGGCCAGGAGAACTCAGCATCCAACGGCGGGGTTTTAGACAACGGGGCGTAGTGCCGCGGTGACTGGCGTCGCATTATGTTGGCCGACGCAGAATGCCTGTGTCTGTGAACGGGGGACCCTTCCGCAAGGCTTCCGGGTTGAGAGTTCCCATCCTAGAGATACCCCGGGCTGCTCCGCTTGTCGGTGCACCGAGAGGGGCTGGCTTGCCGGCTCCACCGAAGGGAAGCCCCGATAAGCCCCGCTTACGTCGTCGTTTACCTGTGCGCCGCTGCTTTGCGTCCTCCGCTCCTGGCCCGCCATCGCCCGAGCCCGTTCGCGCGCCGCGCGCCCGCGGAGGTCTAAGCGTCCCCACGCCCCACGGAGCCGAACCTGTGGGTAGTGGAGGTGGTCCAACGGCGGGGACGGCGCGTTCGGGGAGAGGCGCGGGCCGTTGACGAGCGCCGCCCTCCCTGTCAGGATAGGTGTCATTGACGTGTGCCGACGCAGCACACCAGGCCAGCAAGGGATACCGGTAGTTAGCTAGCCGAAGACAGAGTGCACAAGCAAAGAGTGGCCCTGTGCGGGAAAGCAGCTGGGGCAGGCCAGGGGCAGGCTGGGGTGGGGGTCCCCGAAGGGACGAGGCGTCATACTGCAAGCGGCATCGCCATCATGCGTGAATGCACACGATACACAGCCGAGCTAGCTGCCACGCACGGCGAGCCATCACCGCGGTACCGCAAGCCCGCGACTGGAGTACGAGATTTATTTTGTGTTGTCGCGTATCCAGAGCTTACTGTCATACTAGTCCAGAGTCTAGCTACTGGATTGAGCGCGAAGCAGCATCAACAGCAGGGCGTTACTGCTGGAGAACGAAGCACGAGCAATTTGACCCACATAGCGAGCCAGCTGCGCCTTGTGCCCCAGACAGCACAGGCTTCACCATACGGACTGCCTTAGAGGTTGTTGAGCAGTCGTCGCAGCGCGGCGGAACGCGGGGCCAGCTCTCGTGCAGCGGGCTCGCGCCCGAGGCGCAATCGCGCAGGTGAATTACGTTTCGTAGCAGGACTCATTGTGAACCAGCTCTGAGGGTCGCCACGACGAGTCGATGTCAGACCGAAATCAACTGCCTCGCCAGTAATACGCCCTGACATCCTGAGGCCTTTTCCCAATCTCTCCCAGGATGTCTCGATGTTGCGAGAACTGTGCGGAGCACGATTACAAGCGAGCTCTTGCGCTGCTCTCGGACCTGCTGGTGCCACAACATGCGCAGTCATCGCTATCAGCGCTGCCCAACCTCTGCTGCCGCCTTCGTCCCGCCGAAATAAGCGTCAGCATCGGATGCCCACAGCGCGAACTTGGCACGGTCCGCGTGTGGCCGGGTCCCGTGGGGAAGCATGCCTTTGCGCTGGCGGCAGCGGGCCGCTGGCGGGCAGCTGGCGGCAGCGGGCCGCTCCCGACCACCGACTTCGAGCTGGAACTGCCGTCAGGTGTGCTCCTTCGCGTGCAAGCGGGTCACTTTACTCTTACGTCATGTTCCGGAAGTCCGACTTTTCCCTCGAATCACACGCAGGGCGCACACTCCGGCTCTCCGGCCTAGACAGCTATGGCGTGGCTTCCTATGCCGCAGCGATCGGTCAGGAGTTGGCGGCGGGCGCGTGGGCGGCGGGTGTCCGAGAGGCACCCTTGCCTTTGCCCCTTATGATTGCGGCGGCGGCCATATGCATCGGGCGGGAGGTGCCCGACACGGCAGGCGCGTCGGCCCTCACATCCCTTACCTCAACGACGCCCTCCACGCCGCCCGCTGACTGGCTGGACGTGCTCCTTGACGTCGCGGACCTGCTAGACGGCGTCGACCTCTCGACTTCCAGCATCACTGCCTCGTCAGCAGGGCACATGGAGCCCGCCAGCCCCTTTCTTAGCAGAAGCGGCATGACTGCCGAGAGGGCCGAGAGAGCGAGCAGCTGCGTGGAGGGAGGAAACCGCAGCACCGGCGCAACATCAGCGGGCGGGGCGCGGCCGCCAGGCGGGACGCCGTCGCTGGTGCGTGTGATGGCCTGCCTCCCGGCGGCGACGGGGGAAGCAGGGTGGGACCCGTCGGCGGCCCCAGACGTTCGGCCCCACACCTTCCCGCGGCGGGTGGCAGCGCCGATGTGGCATCCGCAACCGATGCTGGAACACGCTACCCCCTGCTGGAGGGGCACGGCCTGCATTCGGACCGCACCGGTGGCGGCTGGCGGCGGGGTGGGGGCTGCGGCGGCGGCGGTGATGTCGCAGGCGGCCCCGGCGGCCCGCGTGCTGGGCATGCTAGGCCTGCAGAGCTTGCAAGACGAGCAGGCGCAGCAGGCACAGCACGGTACGCTGCTGGAGCACAGCAGAGCATGCTGGCAGCAGGCCGCGGGGTCGGCCAATGCTGGGCCATATGCCGAGCTGCCGGCGGCCGGCATCGCCCACCCGCTGCCAGCAGGAGCGGCCCCGGCGGGCGCCTCCCGCGTCAACCACAGGCCCGCCCAGTGCTACGTTCAGGGCTGCTCCGCGGTCCTGAACGCAGCGGCGGCGGGGTGGGGCGTGGAGGCGTCGGCAGACCAGGGTTTGGTCTCCAAACAGGCCATGGCGGCGCAGCTTCAGGGAGTCGTCGCCGCCGAGCAGGTCTCCGTCTCCGCCTTCATACCGGGGGCCCTGCAGCTCTCCGCCTCGCGCGCGGCTCTGGCTGCCAGGCCCCAAGCCGCCGTGCTGCCTATGGACGCGCCACGGCCAAGCGCACCAGATGCGCAAGCGGTGGCGCCTGCGACGGCGGGGGCGAGACAGGCCCCGGCCGCCGCCGCCGCCGCCGCCGCGTCTACTGCCGCAGACGCGGCGTCCGCTGAGGCCGGTGCGCTGCGGGCGCCGTGGGAGGAGGAGGCGTGGAGCTGGAGCCGGTACGAGGACGAAGACGCAGAGGGCAGCGAGTTCTCTCTCGACAGCAGCGACAGCCTCGACTGCGGCGGCTTGCTGGATGCGCTGTGTGCCTCGGGCTGGCAGGGGGCACCGGAGGCATCGGTGCCCCCGCAGGTGGTGCGGTGTGAAAAGGAATCCTTCGGCTGACTCAGCGGAGCGCATCGCACACGGCCAGGGGGAAAGGGCCGGGCCCCCCCGCCGCAACTTCGCTACCGCAGCAAGCCGTGCTCTTGAGCCTAGGCTCAAGGCCTTGCGCCCTGTCAGATCCACATGTTCGTTCTCCAGCCTCAGCCTACGGCGGGGTTGGTCCGTCATGGCGCACACAGCACACGGCACTTTGGATGGGGGCGGGGTAAGAATGACAAGGCTCCCTTCCCACGGCAGGCCAGGCCATGACGAAAGAGCCCCGTCGCCTCAAGAAGCGCCACTCCCATGTTCGACAGAAGCGCGCGTCTGGAGGTTATTCATTCGTTATTTTGTTTTTCTGGATATATAGTCCCCGGACAAACTGCTATCAGCGCGTTAAAGCTAGGTTAAATTATAGTGCGCCCACAGTTACCGCGGGGAATGGGTCGCGTAGCAGGTCGGGTGGGGGGCTCAGCCCTCGTTTTCCGCTCCCGTGGGGGCCCCGCTTGTCTGGATATACCGTTGACAGGACAGGGCGTATGTCCATGCATGGGCCGTCGGATTGGCCCGTCGGCATGTTCTGGTTCATTCTCTGGAAGTGCCCCCCTGCGGGCCTGAGTATAATGCTGTTATCCCCATTGGCCAGTGCAAGCAGTCGCGTACAACACTTCCATAATCTTTATGCCTTTGATTGGGTTGCGTGTTGGGAAGGGTGCCCAAGCGCTGCTGAACGAGTGTCGGATGGACAAAGGGGGGTGGCGCGTAGGAGCATTTGGGCTCGTTGGGCTGAGCCCCATCGTCAGTCCGCAGGAGCGAAATGACCCCTTGATAGACCCCGGTGTTAGTTTTGGAGTGGCTGCAGGTCCGGGCCGCACCCGCACCGACCCTTATTGATGACCTCGGGGTGTGTGTGGGCGTTCTACTGTGCAGCGTGTAACCGCTGGTGCTTGGGCGGAGGACCCTGGTATGCGCCCCATACTGCATTTGGTCGTCTCGCTAGCTGTGATCAAATCTACTTCAAGGGTGAGCTTGCTATTATATGCGAGGGCAGCTTGGGTCATGTGTCAACACTTGAACACTACCGTAATAACTGGCCAGGCAACGACTCGTTGCCCCTCGTTGACCCTCGGAGGGTCGTACGTGCTGACTCGGGGCCCCGCCAAAGTTTTGTGCACGGCTGCCGAGATCACGCTCACTCTGCGTTCCCGGCCCCACCCTGCGCCTTACGACAGTAGTGCTGCTGACACTGAGATGGATAGTTTGGATGTTGGTGCGGGGTACGCCCGTGTTAATCAAGTCCCTGCCAATTGCGAGAACACATCTATCATTTCCCCAATGCACGGCAATACTACCTCCAGGATTGAATGGATGTGTTGTTTTTGTTGCTGGTGCTGCTGTCTGCTGCTGCTGAGTGTGGGGCTGACGCTGGTGCTGCTGGTGTCGATACTACTCCTACGTCCCGTCTGTGCTGCTGTGTGCTGTGTCACCGCGTACCTGTGCTATCTACGCACATATCCTCGCACTGCGGTCCGCCGGCTTGCTGGCGGCTGGGCTGATGTGGGCTTGTCCAACATTTGGGACAAATCAATCGCTGGCCTGGCAAGTTGTAGGCTGCTGACTTGATTGGAATCTGCTGGTGGTGGGCTGTTGTTGACTAGCTCCATGTCACCCCTGCTCCATGATTGTAATGAGTCTATCATCCTGGGGCTAGGGGTGGGGGCAGGGGCAGGATCACCACGCCTCATCCTCACGGAGCTGAGCGCGCTGAACGGAGGATCAATTGCAAGGTTAGGGGGGGGGGGCAAAGTTCTCGGTCGGTCGTCGGTTGGTGGGGCCCCGTGGGTTTCGTCAGGGGGGCCGCTTGGAATTCGTTCCAGCGGCCCAGGGCACTCTCCGGAATTGGACAACGTCGGACAGCGCGCCCCGAGCGTGTAGCAGGCATGGCCGTATGTTGGCAAGCCATTCAACCCCTTCCAGCAGTGCCCAACAGTGCCCGGTCGAGAACTGTCAGCACGGTCCGCATGGCAACCCTTCGGTGCACACGTCGCTACCCCAGGCCGTCTCCCCGGTGCTCCCGAAGTCCCCCGCCACCCGCAAGCTTGCGCCCCGCACAGCATACGTCAAGCACGGTCTTAGGCCTCATAGCATCGCCCCTGGTGCGGAGCTGACGGTCAATGGACGGGACGGGGTCCACGGCATGGTCAATGGCTATCGGCCAACTTGGGCAGCCGAGCGTGGTGTGTGCGCCCACTGGCAGGGATAGAGCACACAGGAAGAAGCACATAGACACAGGAACGGCTTAAGTTGGATTACGGGAAGGCCTTGTACGACAGTGTCGTACACTGTACCGTACCGGGTCGGTCGGTCGTCGGTCGGGGGGGACCAGGGTTTTGGGGGCATGGTGTCCGTGGGTTCGTTCCTACCCCCCCCCTGCTGGAGCTAGGACCGAAGGAATGTGGAGCTGGAGTCAAAACAAGGGACACACGCACGCGGAGCACGGGGCGTGTGGAGGAAGGGCCCAGCGTGCCTAGGGCTGGGCAGCTTGCCTGGGGATGGGCAGCTTGCCTAGCTCGTGGCATAGCTTGCGCTGCTTGCCTCGGCGCCACGTCACCCGCATGTGATGACGGAAGACAGGCCGAGCGGCAGGCACAAGACTTCTGCCAGTGGTGCAGTGATCCAACGGTCTTGCCCGTGAGTCATCGTGCAGGCCTCGCGTACCAGAGCGCTCATCCCCGGGGCGCCGCGCCGTGCCGCAATTGCGTGGAGCGTACAGGAGCGTATACCGGCACCTTCGACCAGGGGTGTCTCACCCCTGTCAGCCAGGGGCAGTGGCGAGGAACTGCAATGTGCGCTTGTGGAGGCGACTGTGAACTGCAAGCGTCAGGGGGGCCCCGCCCGGTCCCTCCTGTCGGTGGGTTACCCAGGCAATGCTGCTTGACGCAGGCGATGAGAGGCGTGTCAAGGGACGGTCAGTGGCATCGCCGGCAACTCCCGCGTGCAAAAGGGAAGGTGCTGCTGCGGAGGAGGGCCCACCCCCAGGGGGGAAGATAAGGCTGCATTGAAGGCGCTTCGTAATCTGGTTTCGGCCTCACCCCGTGGGGTGCTCACGTCTACCTACCTTCCTACTTTGCCACGGCCGCGAGGTTACAGGGCATTGCGCTTTGCTTCATACCCGGGGCCAGCAACAAGGCAGACAGGCGCGCGTGACTGGGACTGCGGGGTGTGTCACACTTCGCGAGTGTCCCCAGCGAAACGGCTGTGCTTGGCTATGCCAGAGCTCCCAGAGCTTTGCATGGTGTTTACGAGCTGGTCGCTGATGCTACGTGTACTGTTACCAGTACACGGGGGAAGTGACTCTTACGGTGAGTTCGCGCTCTGACCAAGGCGTACGGTTTCTCCATCAGTGCGACGTGGGCACCTGCACCCACTCCACTGCGACCACCTACTGCTAACGAGAGGCCCGTCGTGACACCAAGAACGCGCTGCTACAACGACCGAGGGCCGTCTTACTACCTTGCCCTGAGCTTCACGCCCTGTGCACCATTGTGCTTCCCCCTGCTTATAAGCTTTGTATCAGAGCACGCCTTGACGTTGCGCGAGCCTGCGAAGATGGTGGACGTGCGCGCCGTGATGCGAGACCTCAACTCAGAGTACACGCGTTCCGTAGCATTCCTCAAGGTTCTGGAGGAGCAGTTGAGACCAAGCACATCGACAAGCTTGATGCCATCGCTCGCGGAGACAGCTCCAGGTGGCAATGCCGACCTGCTGTCGGACGACGACACTGTGCCCGCCCAGCCGCAGCGCGAGCCGAAACCGAAGCAGCAAAAGACAACACTGGGGCGAAAACTTGGGCAATTCTTCTCGAGGAAAACCAAACCCGTCGAGGTTGTGGTGGTTGACGAGCCTGGTGAGCCGAGTGCGTGAAGATCCTGCAGGGGCGCCTTGTCACGAAGGGTTGGCGTTGATGGGTATTCCCACCCAGCTGCACACTTATGGGCACCCACGCTGCTGGGCATAGCAGTGTGTATATCCCAGTAGTCATCATGCATGCACCTCACCTCCCTGCTGACGCACATAAACGGGTACCGAAGGCTGGGCAGTGGGCAGCAGTCAGCTTCAGTAGTGCCCGGCCCCCAGAGAACGCTTCTCGGGGGCCCATGATGGGATTTGATCAGCCAGTTGAGAGCCGTCCCGAGCACTGCCGTACGTGCCAACGCCTCCCCATCTCCCGCTGCGCACAGACGTCCTGGTATCACCTCGTCCGCCGGAATCCCCCAAGCCGGCCGACGACCGGCGCACTAGCTTCACCGTCATCGACCTCAAGCTCGACTTGTCGGCCGGATCTTCGGGATCTCCGGGATCTCCGGGATCTCAGATGCCGCCCAAGGCGCGCTCCTTTGCCCAGCACGGCAGCACCAGCTTCGGTGCCGCCGCGTTGTGCCCCACACCGCGGAGCGGCCCCTCGTTCACCCGGCGCTCCTCCATTGACTCCCCTATGGCTTCGCAGGCCCAGGCCCAGCAGCTGACACTCCACGCCAGGCCAAACTTGCGGGCCGGTTTGAGCCGACGCGCCTCCTTCACGGCCGCCACCACTTCCCTGCTGGCCGTTGGAAACCGCGGCAGCGACGCCTATCTGGCAGACGACGCCCTCCCCACCGCCCCGACCTCCGCCTGCGCCTCGGCCTACACGCCCTCAGCAGTGTCTGCCAACTCGGCCACGAGCACCGGTAACCGGCGGTCCAGCCTCGAGGCGCATCGCTCGCCGTTGCTGCACATGCGCTACCCCGGCACCGCCTCCTGCGCCCAGCCCAACAGCCCCCTGCCCGAGCTCCTCAGCCCACAGCCGAGCGCCGCTAGGGCCCGCCGCGCCTCCGCAGTCCTGTACTCTGCCGCACCGCCACCGGTATCCAACGAGCCGTTCTGCCCCCCCAGCCCCAACAGCCCCGCCAGCGGGCCCGGCTCGGACCTCTTGCGCCGGATCCCCATGTCGCGTCTCTCCATGGAGCACCTGTTTCTGCCGGGCGCCGCCCCGCTGGGCGCCCCGGCGGCACCCCCCGCCCAAGCCATGAGCCCGACTGGCTGCTGCGGCACACCGCTGCCCGGCAGCCCCCGCCAGCCGCTCGAGGCGCGGATGCCGCGCCGCGCCGTGAGCCTCCGCCCGCAGCGCAGCCCCGCCGCGGGCGGCAGCGGCCCCGTCGGCTCCCCTGTTGTCGCAGGCAGCGGCTACGAGTCTGACGAGGACGCCATGCCGCCCCGGATGCCCCTGCGCACCGGCTCGTGCACCAACGCCGGCGGCTCCAGCACGCTGCCGCGAAGCGCCTCGCAGCGCCGCACGAGCGGCGCCCAGCCCCAGCCCGGCCTCATCAGCGGCGGCCTCAGCGTGTGCGGCCCCGTCGACGCCAGCGTCAGCGCCAGCGCCAGCGGCTTCGACGCCTCTCCGGGCTCGCCGGGCTTGCCCTTCTCCAGCGCCTGCGCCTCTCGCAACATGCGGATCGCGCATATGGTCGACGCCACCGCCGCCTTCCCCACGCCGCACCCGCCGCCGCTAGGCCCGCCGACGGGGCTTAGTCACGCCGCTAACCGCCGCAACTCGGTGCTCTTGGTCTCGTGCGAGCACGCGCGTCTCACGCGCACCGGCGAGGACATCGATGGCTAGGATCTGTCGGGGCTGGAATGGAGTGGCAGCGGCGGCGGCGGCAGCCGCAGGCGCACACTGAAGGACGCGCGCGCAGGCGCCGCCGCCGGCCGTGTCATCAATCCTTGCAGCTAGCTTCAGGGGCGCGTTGAACCTCACTTGAGATTCTACGGGATCAATGCCAGAACGGTTGGGTTGCCAGTGGAGGGAGGGGCAGGAGGACGGCGAAGTCTTCAAGGCAGAGCCAGGGAGCAGGACTCAGCAGGGCCGGTGCAGCGATGGGGTAGGCAGCAGGGCGAGGTCCTGGCTGCAGCGCCGGGAAACGGAGTGTCCAGAAGGGTGACGGCTTTGGTGAGTGCAGCTTATAGATTGAGCGGCGTGTGATATCTCACACTCTAGAGCGGGTGCCCCTTGAGGCCTGGGTTCAAGTTGTGCAGGCCTCGGGGCCGGGTTAACCGCCGGCCGGCTTGCAACGAGGGAGAGAGCAGGGCCAACGTGTGGGCGACGTAAAAAAACTGTTTTGCGGATCAGAACCTATGATACGACAGGTGAAAGATATGGTATGCAAGCTAGGATAGGTGGTCAGCATACCGTGTGAGGTGGTCATAGGGGTGCCGCTCATTAGGGCACACTTTATTGGCTTCAGTTTGGTATTACCACAGGATTATCGAGGTGTTCCCATGCTGGAACTTGACGGCTGCCAGCTGAATAATAGGTTTTGCGCCGAACCCTCACTCTGATGAACCTGATATTGTTAGTAAAGCTTATTTCCTTCAAACCAAGCTTCTAATTCAGCAGAATGAACAGATGGAGATGAAGCGGGCGTGTGGGTTTTTATCCTGTCAGGCTGTCACTGGCCTGCCGCCGGCTTCGCTGATGGCAGAGCACGGCGGCGGGCGGGCAGTGTGCACAACTTGGAACTTGCACAGCTGTGGGAGGGGTTATGTGTCTAGCTACCGACAGCTAATGCAATGAGGAGTGCGCAGATGTGTACTGCCCCTGCCCCCGGCCGGTGGCCTGGGCATGGCAGGGCGGCACCGTGCAGGGCGGGAGGGACTTCGTTTCAATGCCCGTGCATGCGTGCACCGCATGGACCGGGCGCCCACCCTCTGGTGTGATGTTTGATTCTCGGCTAGGTGCTTTTGTTCTTGTGTGCAGATGTGTGGGGTTCCTGATAGATGCATGTGCGCGGTGAGGCCCTGATGGGAATCCGATGCCGTGATGGAAATCCCGCACTTGTCTCTTTGACTTGTTCACACAAATAATCACGCACAGTGAGGAACCGTTCTCCTGATGTGCACACTTGGCATGCTCCTCGTCAGGCGGGCTCCTCGAAGGTGGGCAGCACTGCAAGCGTGCTACTTCGGCCATGTGTGCCATTCCCCCTTAACTTCGCTCTGAGGCTGTCGGTTGATGGCGGCAGGTGTGAGCCGTTCGTGAGGATGCGGGGTGGTGGCGATTGTGGGCAGGCAGGGGTACGTAGCCGCAGGTGGCCTGGCCGCGGCCCAACAGGCCACGAGGGCGGCGTGTTGTGGGGAGGCTGTGGGAGAGCCTTAGCTCCATCTAGCGTCCTATTTGATGTTGTTGTAGCTGTTGAAGAAGCGTGTAGATCTGTAGAAGCGCGCTTGATGTGCTTGGGCCTCCAGGGGCCATGCGGGTCGGCGGGGCGACAGGGGTCAGGGCTCATGGTTCCAGACGCATGCCCTTGCTGCATGTTGCATTGGCCCTGATGCTGCGCTTTGGCCCTGATGCTGCGCTGTGGAGCTCCGGGGGCTCCGGGGGGAGGTAGGGCCCAGCTAGCCTCAGGGCACGTGACATCCGTCCAGGGTGTAATAAACGCCGTAAAGCGCTAGCAAGGATCCAACGGTCGGATGACATAGTCATCGTGCAAGCCCTCGCAAACCCGAGCGCTCGTACCCCGGTGTGCTCATATCCAAGCCACGCCGCGAGGCGCCGCGCGCGCTTACGTCGCCGGGCGTACGGGCCGTGGGTGTCTTGATTGATCGGCCTCGCGCGGAAGCACGGAAGGGAACACGCGAGCCCGAGAAGGCCAAATACTGTCATTCTTCTGTTAGTTTGTTACAAGGCCTGCCTCCTGCTGTGCACAACGCGGCAATGTTGGCCCAACCCGTCGTCCAGACACCTACGCCCCCTCGGTGAGACACCGATAACCTACAAAACGGATGGAGGACGACGACGAAGTTAGCTACGGCACGCTTGTCGGAGACGGAAGAGCGAAGCGGGCAAAAAGATGGTCGTCTGCGGAAACAGCGACGCTGGCCCTCCTCCACGCCCGGCATGGCAACTGCTGGTGAGATCTCCACCCTAACCATAATCTCCACCATTATTGCGGGGCGGTGCTGACTCGAGCAGACAGGGAGCAGGTATCTAGCAAGCGCACAGCAGCCGCACGCCCGCCCGTCCTCATGGTCTGTGCATGTTGAAGTATCTTGCTGCTGGGCATACAGCCATACGTGGGATCGCCCGGCAGGATTGGTCCCACCAGCCCGCTGGGCGACAGGCAACAGTTGCCCCGCGTGCGCGCTGCAGGGCGATGAGCCGATGAAACGCCGCACAGACATAACCTTATATTAGCCTCTTGCGCTGAGAAGCGTGTCGTCACTGCTGCGCTGCTGCTGCTTGCCCCTCTCAATCCATCAGGGTTTTCTTGGCCAAGCACCTCCGGGGGCGCACGGATAATGACATCAAGGTAAGACTAGGAGAGCTAGGAGAAAACGGCCGGTGGGTGGGCCGGCTCAGATTCCGCAAACTCCGTGAGGGTCGGGGCCCAGCCGGCCCAATCGCACTCACCCCTTGTGCCCCGCGCCCCCCCCCTTGACAACCCTTGGCTTGGTCCCCGCCTGTCCCCGTCAATGGAAACGAGCGGCACACACGAGGACAGAGCCCATCCCACCATGTAGTCACAGTCTGCGTCAGGGGCGCGTTGCCCAGTCGGCGGTCTGTCCAGCCAGCGCCCCCTCCGCTCGCCCACAATCCCTGCTAGTTTTTGCAGCCCGCTTTCGCCAGTTCGTGAACGGAGACAGACGCGCTTCCCGTCTCCCAAGCCGGCGCGTGCCCTACACACGTCTGCAGCTCCTCATTGGCCAAGCAATGCAGGCGGCACACGGTTGATTTACACGGCCTTGCCCTGCTGCCCCCGGTGCCCTGTGCCCTCAGAACATCTTCCACTCCACCCTAAGGGGCAAATCGGCGGTGGCGCAGTCGAACGCACACACGCTGCTGCTGTCCTACGTCCAGGTGTGTGGGGCTCTCCAATCGGGGCGGTGGCGGAAGGGGGCCTGAGGGGCTGCGGGCCGGCAAACTGGGGGCCGTGGGATTTGGGGGCGGGCGGGGGCGAGGTTTGACCAAAGTCTAGTCACTCTCCGTCTCCGTCTCCGTCTCCGTCGGCCAGGATGCCCGCAAGAGCTGCTACGCGACGGTTGCTCAGCCCGCAAAGGCGCCGCAGTTGTATCATTAGCTTGTGAGCTCGATAGCCAGAGCCGACGTCAGTAACCGGCCGTCGTCAGAAACCAACAACCAGAAACTAAGCCCGCCGCCACCAAACAGCCTCACTTGGACTTCTTCTCCTCCGCCTCCTCCTTGCCCTCCACCTCCTCGTCCTCCGTAGCGTGTAAGCTCGTTAGCCAGCTGCGAGGACCCGGAAGCCCAGCAGGAGCTGGCTAGGTAGGAACAGCCTCACTCGGACTACTTCCCCTCCTCGCCCTCCTCCGCTGCCTCCTCCTCGCCCTCCCTCCGGCTCCTGCTCCAGCTGCTTCCCGCGCGTACAGCCGTCGCAGCAGCCCCCGCAGCGGGCCCAGCTGCGCGTCGCCTGCCGCTGGGCGTCCAGCTGCTTGTCCTGGCCCTTGATTAGCTGCCGGTAACATGTGGGGATGGCATGGGCCGGGGGGTGTGCGATGCAGCACTCAAGCCGTCCGCAGCCGTCCGCAGCGGTAGCCCGCCCTGCCGAGTGGTATGGGATGGCATGGGGAGCACAGGGCATAGCCCCTGCCGGCAGAGCCCCTGCCGGGCTGGCGCTGACCCGGCTCTGGCCCCCGTCCCCTCCTGCGTGTGCAGGCCGTTGGGGCCAGCTGCGAAGACCCGGAGGCCCGGCGCCAAGCCTACGAGGCCGCCCGACAGGCCGCTGCCGCTGCCGGCGTCAGCACGCGCCCCTTCAACTCCACGAGCCGCAAGCAAGCCCCCGCGAGCGCCGTCGGCACCGCCGCCGGCGCCGCCGCCGGCGGCCCCAAGGCCAGGCCAGGCAGCCGTCGCCGCCGTGGCCGCCAGGAGCTCGAGGCAACCTCCGCCCGCGCCGCCTCCGTGGCGACCGCCAGCGCCGGCGCAGCGGAGGAGGCAGTCGAGAGCTCCGCCGCAATCGCGGGCTGCGGCCGCACCACCACCGCCGCTGCTGCCGCTGCCGCCGCCGACCCTACGCGAGTCGCGCCGGACCTGTTGGGCGGCGCCTTCTGGCCCCTTGATCAGGCGCTGGGCGGCGGTTTCGAGGAGTCCGGTGACACAGGCGGCGACCGCTCGGCATCGGAGCCCGCCTTGGCCTGGGCCCTGGCCGGCGCCGGCGCCGGCGTGGGTGACGGCGCGCGTCGCTACGGAACCCAGATCCAGAACCCCGCAGCGCAACAGCCAGGCTTGCCGTTACAGGAGCGCAGCATCGGGGACCGTCTGATGGGCCCAGGCCCAGGCCCGGGCCCAGGCCCAGGCTCAGGCCCAGGCCCAGGCGTCAAGGTCAAGGTGGAGGCGCAGGCCAGCGCTCCGGAGGCGGGCCCCGATTGGGGCTGGAGCTGGGGCCGAGTGGAGAGATGGTCGGGAACGGGCATGGCTGAAGGCGGCGGCATGGGACCCCCGATGTGCCTGTACGGCAGCGGAGCGCTGTGCAAAGGCGATCTGGGCGATCTCACTGGACCTGCTCTGGGCCCCTTTGGGCCTGGGTCTGTGCCGGGGCCCGGGGGCTGCGCCTACCCCGCCGCTTACTCAGCCCCTGACAGCCCGTTTCCGCACCTGAGCTCCCAGACGCACGGGGGAGCCTCCTCGGCGGCCTTCCACGCCGCTTGGAGAAACGGCGGCGGCGGCAGCGCAATGGTTCGTGAGGTGTCGGTGCCAGCGGCGCCGGTGCCCCGCGCTGGCGCGGCCTCGCCATACTCGGTTGCCACGACGGCCCGGGTCCCGACGGCGGCGCTGCCCCTGCCGCAGCTTCCGTCGCTCCTGACGGCGCCGATGGCCCGAGTCCGAAGCTGGGGCCACATGGACGTCAACGACCACGGTAACCGTGACGGCGACGGCGACGGCGGCAATGGCGGCGGAATGGAATCGGCGCTCGCGCTGGAGACCTGGAGCGCCGATTGGGACCTGGTGCTGAGAGAGTCTGACTCGACCAGCGTCGCGCTTTCGGCCCCCGCCGCCACCGCTGGGGCTGCCTCCGCCGCCGCCGTCAGCGCCGGTGCCGGCGTCGTCGCGCCGACTCGGCCCCAGCCCACGCACACGCCGCTACGGCCCGGCTCCCGGGACGTCCGTGCGTCCGCGCTACAGCCCAAGCTCAAGCCCAAGCCCCGCGGCGGCAGCAGGCAGTATATCGTGCAGCTCCTGACCTCGTCACAAGCGCCCCAGACCCCCATCGAGGCCCCCGGACCGCCGCGGGCTCAGCCGCCGCCAGCGGCCGCTCGTGAGCTGTTGGACGTGCCGGCCCAGCGCCCGCTCTCCTGGCCGCCGCCTGCGCCCTTTGCCAGAGCCTCCGCCCCCGCCTCGGAGAGAGCCCGCTGGGCTGCCGCTGGGGCTGACTGGCAGGCCGGCGGCGGCGGCCGTGACGGCGGCGCGGACAGCAGCTTTGCGGCTGGCGGCGGCGGTGGCGGCGGCCCTGGCGGAGGCGGCCCTGGCGGAGGCAGCCGTGATGGCGGCGCGGACAGCAGCTTCGCCTGGCCGTCGCAGGCCAGCGGCATGGGTGGTATGGGCATGAGCGCCGGCCCCATTGCCGCTGCGGCGGTGGCAGGGCCCACGAGCGCGGGGGCCGCCGCCGCCGCCGCCGTGGCGGCTGCCGCTGCTGAGAGCTGGGGCTGGGGCGCGGCTACCTGGCAACGCGACCTGCCGCCAGCCGCCGCCGCGCAAGGCCGACGCGCCGCCTCTGCTGCCCCACATCCCATCAGTTCCCTGATCCCGTCGGCGCCAACTCGCTCGGGCGCTAGAGCGGGCAGCGGCACAACGGTCGCGGTTCAGCCGCCAACCTCAGGCGACCGCGCGACGTCCGCTCCAACTCTGGCCTGGGGCAGCGGCAGGGAGTGGCCTGCCGCCGCTGCGCTCGCTGCCGCTCCGCCAGCGCTAGCGCTCTCCGACCCCACTCCATTCAACGGCACCCCCTGGAGCCCTCCCGAGTACGACATATGCCGCCGTACTGCACCCGCACCCGCGCCCGCACTGACGCCCCCACCCCGCCGGCCGCACGGGGCGCGGCTGCAGATCCTTACGCCGCGGCAAGGGCAGCCGCAGCCGCCGCAAGCGTGTGAGGAGGCCCCCTGGGCCCTCCAGCTGCCAGGTATGGGTGCAGTCAGGCCGACGCCCGATCACATACAGGGCCTAGGTCCCGTCATGGAGCGCCCAGCCATGCGGCAGCCACCGCCGCCGCCGTACGGATCTCGATCTGGATCCAGATCTGGCAGCGGCGCTGCCGTACACAACCCGAGTGCGGGGCCCACCGTGGGCTTGACGGGGCCCGGCCGGGTCCCGCGGGCTTCGGCTGGCGACGAGGACGTCAGCATGCTGCACATGTGGAATTCGTGGAATGCGACGATGTGCGTTGAGGAGGAATGCGGCGCAGCGCGGTGATCACAGCTAATGCAGTACAGCTAGTACAGCTAGTGCAATAAAAACAGAGCAGGAGGGCGGCGCTCACCAGAGATGAGCGCCATCATTCAGACCTTCAGACGGGAGGGTAAATGGCGCGGTGGGTAATGTATGACTGGGAGGCCGCGTGCTTGGCTGCGGGGGGCGCGCGCCTAGATAGGTGCGGGCAGGCCCCAGTCACCTTGTGTTTTGTTATACCCCGCTGTGGTGTGCTTAGCTAATGGTGGACCCCGATGTGAGGGTAAGAACGAGGAGGTTTTGTTGGTTGGTTGGCCAGTTTCTTTGCTTCCGAGTTTGTGCTTCGAAGGTGAAAGAGAAGTATTGTCAAGCCAAGTAGACACTGCAGTGTCTTGCAGCTGCAAGATTGGTGAGTCTGCAAGAAAGCAATGAATGAGCCGGCTAATTACAAGATGATAACGAATGTATTCACTGACTGTGGGCGTGACTGTGGGCGTTCGTTCGCCTGAGAATGCCGCGGTGGTTGAGTTTGGAGGCTAAAGACTGTGGCACTGGATGTCCACTGGAGGCGTATACGAAGTACGGCCTTGCACGGCATTGCACCTCACACACTGTCACCCATCAAACGGGCACTGTTCACTCATCGTTTCTGCGCGCACGAGCCGGTCTGTCTCCTCGATACGGAGACAGGGCGTGTGTTTTATGGCTCCGCTGCTGCCGTGTGTCCTGTCTGCTGTACACGAAGCCTGTCCTGTCCTGTCCTGTCATACGGGCGGGCTTCTCGCTCTGTTGCGCTTGCCGCTACGTCAAGGTATTGTCATGGTTACAGCTTGGGCCTGGTGTGTGGTGTGGGTCCTGTGGTCTCTTCCTGTCACTGGCGTGCAACACAGCGGGGCCGCACCCATGTTCCCGGACTGCTGCACCCAGGAGGCGCTGACTGGGCGGAAGCCATAGGTTTACACAATAGAATGTCATACGTTATTGCTCTCATCCTTTTGCTAATACCTCATATCTCAGGGTGGTTTCACTCTTTGACGCGAGCCTGGTCTTACGCGTTATTCTGTTGGGCCCGAGAGCGGGTGGTGGTATGGGGCGTGGCATGCAGCAAGGTGGGTCGAACTCTAGAGATGAGTCATCCGGCTACAGAGTGGGCATGGATTTAGAGCTGGGCAAGACCGGCAATGTAGGGGCGGACTCTTCATAATGAGCACTTCAAGCCAAGGAGGTGATGTCGGTCATATTCTCCGCATAGAGATCAGGTTGGGTGGTTGGGCCGGTTGTGAGACGCATACCACGCGGTACGTGAGTTGAATGCTTAGGTGGTGGGCAGCCTTGGTTGAGCCCCTGTCTGCTGTCTCTAGGGGAGGCGGCCAGTCAAGTTCCTTGCTGGCGGAGGCTACCGGTGCTGGATCTTACCGGGGTTGGCTCTCAGCGATCCACGTCATGTGACCATGGCATGGTAATGGTCTCAATCTTGCTGCGATTTGATACCTAGCGCACCGCGGGCCGCACCCTGCACAGTTAGCGGCAGCGGTTGGTCGGGCACGGGGCGGCGTTCCGGTAAGACTACTTGGGTGAGTGTGGCGGTGTGGGGCTCAGCCCTTTTCCTTGCTGAGCCAGCGTGGCCGTGGCATAAGGCTGTGGGAAGTGGGCAGGTGTGGGATTAGGGCCCTGCAAGCTACCGGTAATAAGAGTGTAGGCATGCGGACTCCACAGACTAGGGAGTCGTGCCGTCGGAGGGACTAAGCCATCATGTTTCCTGATTGCGAAGGACCCCACTCGCTGCTTAGGCCGCTGAGCTTGCGTGCCAAGGTTGTGGCCGCAGCGGAACAGTCATGTAGGCCATGCAGAACGTGGCTGGGCCTTCGCGTGTGCTTTGTGTTTTGGACCAGGTTGTTTTGGGCTGAGCCGCCGCCAACCTGCGATTCACGCCCAGCCCGCAATGCCGCAAGCGTTAGCTTCCTTATCCCTATGGTATGTGGTTGAGAGCAGGGAAACTTATCGACCCCGCTCCAACATGCCAGGCACCGTGCCGGGCACGGGATGACTTCGACCGGATGAGCGTGGGTGCCCAGATGTTTGACAAGGGTGGCTGCCTGAAGGCAGGAAAAGGGCTGAGCCCCGTGGTCCCCCCCAGGGGGCCCAATGTTCGAGTCTGGCTCCGTGCAGCCCTCAACCCCTCTCCACCACCAGCCCGCACCACGGCACACGGGCTCGCACCCGGCCATTAATCCCGTTGGAACCCCGCACTACACGAGGTGGTGCGCTCGTCAGGCGTCTACTCGCCTCGGCCTGGACATAGCCGGCCGGACCCACCCGCAGCTACGGCTACGGGAACCTCCGCCCTCCTCATCCTGCATCCAAAACTACTTAACTTTGGTGTGTCAGCTAGTGTCAGCTATCCGGTCTTGAATCACGCCATACACGATCCACAATCCTTAGGGAGGCGAGCGTGTGGCGACCTGTCTGTCGAGATGGGTCGGGCAGATGGCAGCAGCGTGTAATATGGGCATGCCATGTATGTGTCTGGCGGCCCGAACGGCCTTTCTAGGTGCGTGGGTCGGGCAGGTTTGACGTGATCTATCAGGAACACGGCCAGGCCAGGCCGGACCACGCGACGCATCAGGGCCAGCGAAGGCAAGAGTGCGAGTACGGAATCGTCTTCGGGGTTTGAAGGTTGCCGCGGGGTGCATGGGGGTGAGCCGAGTCAGGCGCGGCTGAGGCCAGGACACTAGCGGTGCGGCGATGCGACGTAGCAGACGTGACACCCTGGAGCGGAGTGCCAGGCTGGCAGCTCGCAGCTGCTGCCAGGCAGGCGGTACCCGCCAGCGCGCACTGCCGCCGCTGGGTTACGGACTTGGCGGCGGCTGCCGCCGCGTGCTTCGCCGCTAAGGCAGCAGGCCCCCCCCTGCTGGGCCGCTGCTCGCGCTGGTCGCTGTATCCTGCTGTATGTAGTGGAGAAGTTGACAGGCCCGCGGCCGCGGAGACGGAAGGGATCTGGACACGTGTGAAAAGGCCGTGAGCCGAGTACGAATGCTGCACCTGGACCCTTGAGCTGGAGTCGACAAGTTGCATAGCCCATCAATGCCACGCCGTAACAGGGAGGCTGGCGGCAATCTTGGCAGCCCCATGCAGTCCCCATGCAGCTGTTGTGGCAGGGTAAGCCGCAACATGCAGCTAGCGGCTAGCTAGCGGCTAGCCGGGTGTAGAAGAAGGCTAGCCGGGTCTGGCCCACCAGCCGGTAATGCGACGACTTCAGCAGCAACGAACAAAGGAGTCCCATCCAGGCCAGCAGCAAGGCGTGCGCGTGTTACCTTCGCATCCTCAGACAAGAGGCGGTCACCCGCAACGTGACGCGGTTGGGGGCATCCCTTGGGACCCTGCCGACCCCGTTGTCTATGATAACCCCAAAGGAGACCAGCGCCGCCTAGCTGCGGAGACACGGGTTGGCACCCCAGAGTGCCGTGATCGTGCCAGCTGCTCGTGGGGATTATGGCTGGGGCCCGCTCGGCTCCCTTGAACCTATGGCACGTAATGGCCCCTGGGTCGGCGAGGCGTATGCCGCCCGGCCACAGCGGCTGGATGCTGCAACCGATGAGTTTGATTGTTATGGATAGGGCAAGAGCGAGCGTAGGGTTTCAAGCGCACACGCGAGGCGCGTAGGACTTGTGATGGATTTATCTCTACCTCTGGTGACAGCCGCTCCGGACAGCCCCAGATTCCACGTCGAAGAAGCCAATGTCAATTTCTATCGATTTCCACGACGTGGGCTGCTGATGGAGCGACTTGGGCAGGGGAGGCTGCCTCAAACGCAGAAAACGGCAGCGCTGGGCGCCCGCAGTCAGGGAGGACGCTTTCAAGAGACTGAGGAAGCGTGTGACGAGACCCTCGCGAAGGAAGGAAGGTGAGCGTTAGAGCGACCCGGATCTATAATGGGATGGGCCTGTACCGCCAGCCTCGGGTGTCTAGGCCTTTGGTGCCAATTGGTCGGTACTCTTCGCCGGTACAGACACAGTACCTTCCGGCATTTCGGGCCGCGATAGTCTCCAGTGCAGCCCCGGTCACAGTCACTGTGCGCCGCGCCCACAAGACCGCTCGACGCTGCTACACTCGCTTTCCTGAGGCTTCCTGACACTAGTCGAGAGAGTCTCAAGCGCGCAACAGCCCCCTCGCAGTCTACAAGCGAGCCGCAAGCCGAGCCAGGTCGCCACCGCCCAATCGACAGGGCAGGTCGCTTTTTGACGTGGCGAAAGCCCAGCCAGGCAGAACTGTGTTGCAGCTTTGAGCCGCCATGGCCCTGCAGCTGCCCACTCGCTCTGGGATGCGCCTGGGCCACAGCCAGAGGCACCCCATGGCCCGCTGCGTCGCTGCTCCGTCGCTGGGCTCTGCCTTTGGGCGCCAGACTGTGACTGTGTCGACCCGTAACGCCCGTGATATTTCCACACGGTGAGCAAGGGGCGGTGGGCGTTACGGTTGGGTCGGGGTAAGCCATCGACTCGGCGCATGGCGCGTGCGGTCGCTCAGACGCGCGGCCTGTCAATTGACTGCTAGGTCAACCTTGCTAGCGTTAAACTGAAGCTGCTGAGGTGCTTCTCGAGCGTTGGTATGGTGTGTGTGGGGCGTAAGTTCGTTGGTGGCAATCAGCACGCGGAAACGCCCGCTCCTCCTCGGAGGCAGTAAAGGCGTCGCAGTCCCAGCCCACTCGAGGCGCGGCGGTGCTGCGTCCGGTCTTTGGCCTCGGTCGCCTCAACATCAGCTCATCGTCGCCCTGTACCGCCTCGCCAACGCCTGCGCCAACGCCAGCACCGCGACACCTCGGCTACTGATGACTTCCTTTAGGCCACTTGCCGCAGCGCTCAGCCACGCGTTCACGACAGTGGGGCTATGTCGTCTGTCGTGTCCCCACCCCTGCCGCGTTCGTGTTGAGGCGGCCGTGTTGACCGCAACCCCTCCCGCCCTGCTCCTCCCTCCGGCTCGTGCAACCGCACAGGGTCGCGGAGATCGCCGTTCCGACCTCAACCAACGAGCCGGCACCACACGCGCCGGTCGCGTCCCCCGAGGAAATGCCCGAGCGCCCCGCCTGGGCCAACATGTCCTACTCGAAGCAGTATGACCTGCTCTACAACAACAAGCCTCTCAACATCAAGAAGGTCGTCGCCAAGCCATCGAAGACCGCTCAGGCCCAAGAGCCCGGCGCCGGCCACGTAAGCGGGCGCTGGACATTCTCCGGGACCGACGTGCTGGGCCCTCGACCACTTCCGTACCGCGCTCCGTCCTGCCCTCCCCCTTGCAGCACCTGCCCTTGCTACCCACCTCACCATCTCGCTCCCTGCACGCTCACCGAACCTTCGCCTCCCTGCAACTTTCGCGCCCCTGCTGCCCCGACTGCAGGTGCCCAACTCGGACGTGTACACCATTCCCAAGCGGCCCTCGCTGTTCGGTCGCCCCTGGAACCAGACGGACGCTACCTTTGTGGCCTTCATCGGAGCCATGCACGTGCTCGCGCTCGCCGCGCCCTTCACCTACTCGCCCCAGATGGTCGTGCTCTTCCTGGCCGGGTACTTCGTGACGGGATGCCTGGGCATCACCCTGTCGTACCACCGCATGCTGAGGTGGGTGCGGTTGGCGGTTGCCGGTGTACGGCTGGGCCGGGAGATGACGGTATGTGGAGAGAATGTTTGACTCGGTGCTAGAGCGGGAATGCATTGCGTCGGTCCTGGAAGGGGAGGGCGCGGTCAGCAGAGGGTTCCAGCACACGACCAGCCAACGAAGGCCTCTCGACCTCTGACGCACCAGCTCTGACCCTCTGTCCATCTCCTCCCCACCCCCTTCCCCTTGCAGCCACAAGTCCTTCCAGGCGCCCAAGTGGCTGGAGTACATTCTGGCCTACTGCGGCGTCCTGGCCGTGGAGGTGAGCAGCGTGGAGGGGCGGTGATGTGGGTCGGGGAGGGTCGGTGATGTGGGTCGGGGAGGGTCGGTGATGTGGGTCGGGGAGGGTCGGTGATGTGGGTCGGGGAGGGTCGGTGCAGGTGAGGGGCGTGGAGGGGCGCTGATGTGGGTCGGGGAGGGTCGGTCAAGTCGCACCTCGGGACCTGAGGGGCTGGTGTGGGTGGAGCGCTGGGGAAGGATTGGGGCGGGATCGGGGACGGTGATTGCTGTGGGGCCCAGGGAGGTCGCCTGAGCAGGAAGTGGACAGCAGGAGGCATGCCCGGGATCCCGAATTGTATTGCGCACGAGGCAAAAGCGGAAAAGCAGTTCGTGCGGATAAGAGGGTGCTGACTGTATCCCTTGCCTTCCTCCTTGCCTCCCGCAGGGCGACCCCATCGAGTGGGCCTCCTCGCACCGCTACCACCACCTGCACTGCGACACCCCCCTGGACCCCCACTCCCCCTATGAGGGCTTCTTCTGGTCCCACATGGGCTGGCTCCTCGACAACAAGGTGCGGCGCGCGGCCTCTCGTGCGTGCTCCGGGCGTGCGCACTTCGCGCGAGTCTGTATGGCTATGCTCAAACCCCGCAGCCCGTGTTTAGAACGGTCCACTGCACGCGTCGGCGAAACACACACGCGCAATCTGACAGCCCCCTCCACTTTCCCCGCCTCCCCCAGGCCACCATGGAGCGCGTGTCGAACCGCTCCAACGCCGACGACCTGGAGGCCCAGTGGTACTACCGCTGGCTGCGGGACACGTACATGTGGCACGTGGTCGCGCAGCTGGGCCTGCTGTTCGCGGTGAGCAGTTGTACGGACGGAGGCAGCTGCGGGAAGCGGGCCGGAGGGGCTTGTGGAGGGAACTTCTAGAGGGGAGGGTGAAAGGCAAGCACTGCACAGGCAAGGGAAACGTTACACAGCGCAAGACGTTGAGGCGGAGGAGAGATGGGGACCGCCGGAGCCGCGTCACGGGGTGGAACAGAGATCTTGTGAGAACCTGAGCTGATGTTGAAGGGGCTGAGAGCCGGGGAGGATCTCTAGACAGATCCATCCGCATGCGCTTTCTTCAGCTGCAGCTGACGTGTGCTCTGCCGCTGCCGCCCGCCCACTCCCACCCTGGTCTCCGCAGTTCGGCGGCCTCCCCGCTGTCGTGTGGGGCGGCGCTCTGCGCATCTGCTGGGTGTGGCACATCACCTGGTTCGTCAACAGCGCCACGCACTGCTGGGGCGAGGAGGTGAGGAGCGTGTTCGTGTTTGTGCGCTTGACTGTGTGCGCTTATGACAGAGAGGCAGGCCGGATGCGCGTGCGTTAGAGGCTCTTTTATGAGACGGCGAGAGGGCTGATTTGAGAGATCTGGAATCTCGGGGATCTCGCAAAACACGGGGGTGGCGGAGAAAGCGACGAAGGAGGGAAACTTGAGACGCGGGATCCAGCCGACGACGACAGCGTGTTAGCACGCATGCTGACTCCACCCTGCCCGCACGACCGTACAGGTGTACGACACTGGCGACCTGTCCAAGAACAACTGGTGGGTCGGCATCCTGGCCTGGGGCGAGGGCTGGCACAACAACCACCACGCGTTCGAGTTCTCCGCTCGCCACGGCTTCGAGTGGTGGCAGGTGAGGACGGGTGGAGGGGGGAAAGGTTCGCGGGCGGGGGCCTTGGCGTGGGAACGGCACTGCCGGGAAGCGTGTCGGGAGCGCGCAGTCGATAGCGAGAAGCGTCGGAGCTGACTGTGGAAAGAGCAGGGTATGGACGGAGCAGCGCCAGGAGCAGTAGCGCAGATCGGTGGTACGGCATGTCAGATCTCGAGATCTCGCCTTCAGACATCGCTCCATCTCTCGTCTCCAGGTGGACGTGACGTGGGGCCTGATCTGGACCCTGGAGAAGCTGGGCCTGGCCAAGAACGTCAAGCTTCCCACCGAGCGCCAGAAGGCCAAGCTGCTCAAGGTCAAGCCCGCAGTCGCGGCCTAAGCGACCCATGGGACCCATGCGGGCGTCCCGTGGCTGCAGAGGCCCACACCTCCAGCGCTAGCGCGCGCTAGCCAGCGTTAGCGAGCAGCCGAGCTGCAGTGCTAAGCGTGGCGGCGGTGGAGAGGCAGGAGGCCGGGCGAGAGGCAGGAGCGGGATGCAGCAGGAGCGCGGTGTGAGCGGCAGGAGAACGGAGCGGGTGCATTTAGAGTGGCGCGAGGAGGGAGGGATGGGTGCGGAGGGGTAGGGTAGGATGCGCAGGCGCGGGGGGGTTTACGCTTGGCGTTTCGTGGTCGGAGGGGCGGGGGGCCGGCGGAGTCCTTCTGGCTTCGCCCCGCCGTTCGCCCGTCGTGGTCCCCAACCTTTTGTAGATTTCTGTAGATCCCGTGTTGCGTTGCTGTGCAGGGCAGGCGTTGTCTGTGAGCGCTTGTGTGTTGCCAGGCGTTTTGGGGCTGCGGTGTTTGTGTGAGCGGCTGGCACCAGCCGGTGCCGTGAGGGGGCCGGAACCGGAGGAAGGGCAGCGGCAGCTTTTGCTTTGCCGATGAATCGTTTGTTGTGCGACGTCGTTGACGAAGGGACTCGTGCTGCTGCCCGTCTGAATGGGGTCGGTCGCCCTTGCGGCGGCGGGGTGTTGTCCGCGGACGGTCGGCGTTTTGGCGTTCTGTGCGCGGTGTCGTGGTTTGGCTGTGTTGGTCTGGAGCGCGGGGCGATGGGCTTATTCTTCAGGCGGTGCGAGTTGGCGGTTGAGTTGAAGGCGCGATTTGGCGTGAGCGGCAGACGAAGAAGAAACACGAAGAAGAAGAGAAGTGCACGCGTCGGACGGGCCGGCCATGCCCACGAGCACATTGCATGACGCGGTTACTCTGTTTGATGGGCAGATGTGCCCAGACGCTCGAAATGAAGGCCGCCGCATGAAGCTTAGGTGCATGTGACGGGGGTGTTGGTCTGTGGTGCTGTGTCGAGGCCGGGGCCACCCCATACTCTTCGTGTAAGCATTGGAATTCGTCTATGGTTCGCTTGCCCGCCCCAACCCCGCGCGTGCCCTGGCCGTCACCCTCCGTCTCCCCAAGTCTCCGAATCCTCTACCATGGGCTCCTCATCTCAGGGAGCTAGGTCTGCGTTTTGGGTTTAGCCAGCGCGAGTCCTCCGAGGAGGTGCGCGGCTATATCTACTCCCTCGGAACCGTCACCCCACAGCATTCTGCGGCCTGGAATCTGCTCGAGACGGCGAGAGCCCCTGCGCCGACGCCATGTGGCACATGGCAGGCCTGCAGCAGGGGTATCAGTCGTGAACGGGCCGTGGGCCGAAGTTGAAGATGTTCAGCAAAGCCTTATCAAGGTAAGGAAGATCCAGCCTTGGCGGGGAACACGATCTGCAGCAGGCAGCGTGGGAGGGCGTGCCGAGGGGGCAATGCAACGTGCAACTAGCCGGGTCTGGCCCACCAGCCGGATGCGACAGGGTGTAGAAGCAATGAGCAGAGTTGTCCCCTCCAGGGGGCACGAGGGCGTGCCGAGGGGACATGTGGCCGGGGCACGCAAAACCCGGGGGTTCCCCGCAACTGAATAAAAGCATACCACACACCTACACACTATACACTGCATCTGCTCAGCTCCTAATCGCTGTGTTGACGCCCCAACAATGCCGAGTCCCTGAACGGCCGCAACTGGCCCGAGGTCAAAGCCACTTGTCAATCGACCAAACCATGGAACGCGATCGTGCCAGTGTCGTCGCGTCGGGCTTCCTCGCACTCCTGGGTGCGCAGCATGCGACGCGGGATCTCGACCGCAGCGCCCCTGAGAACTTCATTTGCAAACCCTTACTTGAGTCTACTACTTGCTGTGCGCAGCGTCGCAAATCGGAACGCGGCTCATCACTTTCACAATTAACCTTTTCATCGCGCGATACCTCACGCCCGAGGCATATGGGGTGCGACTGAGACGCAAGAGGAGCTTGCGAGCTAGGACAGAACGTCACGGTGCTGGTACGCTCCGCCCCTAACCATCTTCTGCCCTTCTTGGCCCCCCGCCTCTGCCCTGTGTCCCCGCAGCTGTCGACCATCCAGTTCCATCTCCTCACCACCACAGCGCTCTTCATAAGTCGCGAGGGACTACGAAGGGGCTGCCTCCGGTTTGGCGGCGAGGGCGGCGACGCCGCGGACAAGGTGAGTCAGCTTGCATCCTCTCTTCAGTCGAGCCTCGCTACGGCACCCCTGCCCCCATCAGGCTCCGCCCCAACACTCCCGGAGTCAATTCCCCCCGCACCTTCCCCACAGTCTAGCAGCAAAGATGACAGCAACGGCGCTGCTCCCAGCCGTAGCGTGCTACGAGTCGCCTTCTTGGCTCTGCCCCTGGGACTGCTGGTGACGCCCGCCGTGTGCGCCCTGGCGTTGTGGCAGCACGGCAGCGGTACGGCAGCATCCCGTGATGCAGAGGTGCCGTACTACAGGGAG
The DNA here is from genome assembly GCA_016858145.1 of Edaphochlamys debaryana. Taxonomy (NCBI): domain Eukaryota; kingdom Viridiplantae; phylum Chlorophyta; class Chlorophyceae; order Chlamydomonadales; genus Edaphochlamys; species Edaphochlamys debaryana. Next base: position 122,938 of record JAEHOE010000106.1, on the reverse strand, counting down.
GCGGTGCTGCTGCACGGTGCGCCCCGGGCGAGCTCCCCAAGAGGAGTATGGGGGATGGAGGGGAAGGGCTAGCTGAGGGGGAACGGAGAGGAGAAGGGCGCGAGTGCCCCTATTTCACGGGCCACCCTGGCAGATGAAGAGGCACTGCAGGACGTATCAAAGCCCGCACAGCTTCCTCCGACCATGGGTCTCCCGTGGGACACTCCGTGGTTGAGCACTCTATCACGGTGTTGGGGAGAGGGTAGATGGGTGCTGCGAGACTGTTGGGGGTGATGAATGGAATCACGCTGGCTCGCGCACCGACGTTGGGAGCGGCTGGACCCAACGTCCTGCTGCCGCAAGCCGCCTCCAACTGGCTACTCACCCGCGCCGTGGGGGACTAGGTCCACTCAGCGCTCACTCCTCACTGCTCCCCCACCCTCACCCCTTCCCCGCCCCCCCACACTCGCTCATCATCGCTCCCCACCCCCCGCCCCAGGCCTGGCGGCGCTGATCGAGCTGCTGGCGGAGCCGGCCTACATCCTCATCTCAGTGCGCCTCATGTTCGGGTTGGTTGGTTGTTTGGCGGTTGGCGGTTGGGTGGGCGGGGTCGGTGGTGGGTGGGTAGGCGGGCGGGGTGCAAGGGAAGGGCTTGAGGGCTGACCTTGCTGCGCGCCGCCCTGAACCCGCACGCTCCACTCCGCTGCAGGGCGCGCGTGGCGGTTGAGTTTGCCGCCACCCTTACTAAGAGCCTGGTGACCCTCGGCCTGCTGGCGGCGGGCAGCGGCAGCGGGCCCGCAGGCCTAATCTGGGCCCGGCTGGGCCCGGGCGGGCCCGTGCCGCCCGCGCTGCTCTTCAGCGCCGCCCAGCTGGGCCTGGCCCTGGTTGCGCTGTTCGGCTACTGGGGCCTGGCGTTACGACGCATGGCGGCGGAGGGGGGCGCGGCCGGGGCCCGAGCGGTTGGGACACGTGAGAAGGCGGAGGCGAAGGGGGCGGGGAGCGGGAAAGAGGCGGCGGCGGGCGGCGTCAACCCGCGCTGGCTGGGGGCCTGGACCCCAGCCGAGAGGCGGGTGCTGGGGGCTTCGGCGCTGTTCACGCTGCAGGCGGTGAGGGCGGGGGCGGGGGGCGAAGGGGCAGGAGGGAGGAGGGGGAGAGGGCACATGGGGCTTGGGCGAGGTTTCGAGGGTGCAGGGCGAAGGGGGTCATTGGGCAGGGAGGCAGCGGGGCACGGGGGAATGCTGCATGCGACCTGAAGCGCACACCCTGCCGGCCTGCCCTGCCTCCTACCCACCGTGCCCCACACCGCCGCCCTCCTCCCCTCCCCCTTTCCCCCTACCCCAGGTGGAGAAGCTGGCCCTGGCCGAGGGCTCCCGGGTGGTGCTGGCGGCCCGCCAGAGCGCAGCAAGCCAGGTGGGCGCGGGGGGGAACGGGGTACATCGGAGGGGAGGGGAAATCCATACGAGTTGGGAGACGGTTCTGAGGGAGGGTTCAGGCGGGGGCCAGCGCTCGGGTGGGGCGAAAGCGCCCGGAGGGGGGTCGGGGGGGGGGCCGGCGAGGCGAGGCAAAACCGCCTGCTGCTGGGGCTGCTCAGAGCAGGTATTGGGCCAAGCCGCTCCAGGGCACGTGTGGCCGCCTGCCCCACTGTTTACCCCCTGGGCCCCTTTCCCTACCCTCCTACTTCCCACCTGTCAGGGCGTGTACGGCCTGGTATCCAACCTGGGATCCCTTGCCGTACGCACCCTGTTCGCCCCCCTGGAGGAGGCAGCCTTCACGGCCTTCTCCGCATGGGGCGCGCAGGCCCAGACCCAGGCCCCCGATTCCCAACCTGCACCGACACCCGCCCCTGAATCCCGACCCGAACACAAGTCTGGATCTGGATCTGGATCCGGATCTGAGCGCGACGGCGCGGCCCGGCTGGCGCCCCTGGCGGACGTGCTGGCCCCGCTGTGCAAGGCGGTGTGCGTGCTGGGGCTGGCGGCGGCCGCCTTCGGCCCCGCCTACGCCTACTGCCTGCTCCGCCTCGCCTACGGCCTGAGGTGGAGCGAGAGCGGCGCCCCCCTGGTGCTGGCGGCCTACAGCGGCTATGTGCTGCTGGTGGCTATGAACGGTGAGAGTGGTGGGCATGCTTTTCATTTGGCAAAGGTCGGGTTTGTTGCGGTACGGGTTGGGTGGCGCTTAGCTAGTCGTCATGTGGCCTGCTGGGGCTGTGTTGCTGCTGGTGGCAATGAACGGTGGGGGGGGGTCCTTGGTTGGTTTCGTTTCCGGCTTTGCTGCCGGCGCCTAGGGGAGGTGCCGTACGGGCGGTGCCGTCGTGCTCGACGCCCCTCATCCACCCCCATGTCCCTCTCGAACCCCCTTCCCTCACCCCGCTTCTCCCCCTCCCCCCTTCACCCCCCAAAGGCATGGCCGAGGCCTTCGTCCACGCCGTGCTCGACGCCCGGGGCCTGCGCGCCTCCAACGCCGTCCTGGCAGCGGCCAGCGGGCTGCACCTGGCGGCGTGCGTGGGCCTGGTGGGGCGGGCGGGGGCGCTGGGGCTGGTGGCGGCGGACGGCATCAACATGGTGGTGCGGATCGCGTACTCGGCATGGTGGGTATTGGAAAGGATGGGATAGGATTGGATTGGATTGGAATGATTGGGCGGAAAGGGAGGGTAGGCTCAAAGCAGAAGTGTAGGGGGGTGGGTCAGTATGGGGGGAGGGTGGGTGGGGATCGGGACGAGGGAGGGGGGAGGGGCGAGGGGGCGGATGGCGGCTGGTGGGGTGGGGGTTGGGTTGGGGTCGGGTACTCGGCATGGTGGGTCAAGATGGGGGGAGGGGGCTTTGGGTTGAGGAAGAGGCGGCGGATGGCACGGACGGGGCAGGGGTGCGGACGGGGAGGGGGGGGGAGGAGGGGTGGGGGGAAGGGGTACAAGGAGCGCGGGCAGCTCGTGGAGAGGCGGGGCAAGAGGGAAAGGGAGGGGGCTACCAGATTTACGGTGGGCGTCGGGGAGGGGGGGAAACGTATTAGGAGCTGGTCCACAGCGCTTGGGGCAGCGACAAAGCAGGGCGCGCGATAGTCGTGTCAGGCGATGGGATGAGGCAAGCGGGTCGGCCGAGTCACTGCCTGCCGAGGGTGGGGCCGGGCAGCATGTGCTGCGCAGGCAGCAGACTGGGGGGGGGGGGCGGGCAGTGTGACTTGGCGTGCGGGGTCGGGGCAGAAGGGCACCGAGGCTTGGACGTGCTCTCCCTGCAAACCACTGCCTGTACCTCCAGTTCCTGCCCTGTACCCCCTCCCGTTACTCCATCCCTCGCCCTCTCCTCCGCCCCTTCCCAGGTGCATCTGCTCCTTCTTCAAGCCCCTCCCCGCCTTCACGCTCTCACGCCTCCTGCCCGCCCGCGCCACGCTGGCCGCCTTCGCCGCCGCCGCCGCCCTGGCCGCCGCCTCCAACTGGGCCCTCCTGGTACGGCCCGGTACGGACGAGCGCACGCCCCAGTCCGTATTCGTACGGCGCGCCGCCGCCCACGTGGGCGTTGGCGTTACGCTGCTGGCGGCGGTGGCGGCGGTGCTGACTCAGACGGAGCGGGCCACGCTGCGTCGTGTGGCGGCGATGCGGCGGGGAGGGCGGGGCGGGGTCAAGGAAGAGTAGGTGTGAGGCTACGGCTGGGGTGGAGGAATAGGCGTGAGGTTACGGCTGGGGGGAGGTCACGCGCGGCGCGGCGTGTGTACCCGAGGGTGGTGGAGGTGCGGGTGGGGGAAGGCCGAGGCTCGAGATGCACGCACGTAGCGCATGGCATCGCTTCTTGGGTTGGCTTGCCCCAATCCAGCCGGGAGGTCCCTGTCAGACTGGCAGAGATGCCGAGGCCCCAAACGCGCAGTCTGAAGGGAAGCCAAGATTGGCACTAGAGCACGTGAGCAGGGAGGTTGGCTTGGCCCCGGCTTGCCGCGGTCCCCGGTCCGACATAGGTGGTCATGATCCGCCCTGCGTGACTTGAACTGCAATGCTGTTGTCACGATTCTCACGAAGCTCGCTGCAGTGTTGTGGCAGTGGAAGCGTCTTTCACGCGCCCCCGCCGCAGGCCGCCGCCAGGCAGTGCCGCAGCGTAGAAGCAGAGTAGCAAAGCTCGCTTCAGCGTGTCACCCTCACAGTGCGCCTCAGAAGTTTGGTGGCGGGGTTAGAAGACATCAACGAAGCGAAGCGCTTGGTGGCGGCGCTTTGGTGGCGGGGTGTACACGCCTCCCCCCGCGAAAAGGGGGCAAGCCCCGACTGCTGCACAGCTCAGCTGTTTCTGCACACTGCTGTCACTGCACCGTTCCTCGTGCGTTCCAACCCTTCCGTCTGGGGGGCGGACGCGAGATGCTCCGCAGGCTTTTCCGCAGCCCTGGGAGGGCAGCAGTCAGCTGGGGAGGGCAGTACTGGGGAACGGCTGGATCGCTCGTGCCTTCTGACAACACCGTCAACAGCACAGGTCAGGTCCATGGGCTGCTGGGTGGAAAGCTGCCGCCAGGAGCCCTTCCCGCTCTGCCGCTCTTGGATAATCACGGGACGAGCAAATCCACCGTTTTTCGCATGGCGGTCTGCAAGCTCTTGGTCTGCACGGCTGAGAGGGCACTTTGTTCTGTACATACAATAATATACAGTATGCAATAAGCACTGGCTCGACCAGTACCACCAGCCAGATACGCTGGCGAGCGATGGGACCTACCCGACGGTGACCCGCGGGAGCGCTAGCGTAGTGTTGCACTGTGTGCATGGTGACAGCAGAAGCAACGCTCGGCGACAGGCCGTCCGCCGAGGATGGGCCCGTGCTGGTTGTGGGCGCGGGCGTTGCTGGGCTGCAGGCAGCTCGTGCCTTCCTCCGACGGGGAACGTCAGTGAGTAGATGGCGCGCGGGGATGAGTGGAGGTCAAAAGGTCGACACAGCCGAAGAGTTCTCACCGGAACTCTGCGCTATCGCCCAGCCCATAATTGCTGCCGCAAGATGCTATGGTTGGTGTAGGTCGTTGTATGTCGCAGCCGCAGTCGCGCGGCTGCGCCATGCCTTGTCATCATCATGAGCTCGGCCCCGAGCCAAACATAGGAGAGGACAGGTTCTGCTTTTAAGCGCATTAGAACCCCAGAGGATGTAGAATGCGTCGACGCCGTGTAGAATGCGTCGGCCCGCCCCCACACCCCCAAGTACACCCTGCGGCCCGGCCCTGCCCGGCCCAAGAGCACCCCGGGAACCGGCGGTGCTAACAACTCTGGAGTCACCTCCCTCGGTGGGTCACCGTCGCCGACCTCTTGCTGCCATGCAGGTGGTGGTGCTGGAGCAGTCGGAGGATGTGGGCGGCGTGTGGATCCGCAACTACCAGGGCTATGGGCTGCAGGGTGCGTGTGCCGGCGGCCAGTTTGCTGGGGCCTTTCTCTGTAGGGTTGGCTCTACCTCGAACTTGAAGCCCACAACCCGGGCTGCGTGAGCCTAGGAGTTGTGGCGCGGCCTGTCATACGGTACACGTTGCCAAGCCCTTGGGTCTGGTCGAGGACCCTGGTTTGCTGAGCTGAGCTGGGTGGCTGGGATGTGGCAGCAACCAGGTCCGGTCCTGGGCTCATCTACCGTGCCCGCCCCCTCTTTCCTGGTCCCTCCTGACCCGCAGTTCCCTTTGAGATGTACCAATTCCCGGGTGGGGCCCAGCGGAGGGCATGACAGGGGCCCGGGCGGACTGCGGGAGGAGGGGAAAGGGAGAGTTGGCCGTGGCAGTTGGAGCTGGAGTGGGAGTTGCAAGCGAGGCAGAGAGGCTGCCAGAATGCCGGCCAGACGAGAATTGCCTCTGCACCCGTCGTCCCGCTGTGCACGCAGAGTTCCCCATCCCGCGCAAGGCTGAGCTGTCCGAGTACCCCTCGGGCGAGGCCGTACGGGAGTACGTGCAGTCGTACGCCCGCCACTTCGGCCTGTACCGCCACATCTTGTTCAGCTGCCGCCTGGTCACCCTGAGGCGTAAACCGCCGCCGCCAGGGCCTGCTGCGCCGCCGATACCAACGGCCTGTGGAGGCGGCGGCGCCGCCACCGCCGCGGCTGCCGCCGCCGGCGACAGTGGCGCCGCCGCCGCCGCCGGCCGCGTCCTCGATCACACGGGTACGGCGTCGGGGCTGTCCGCCGTCAACCCTGCCTCGGCGGCGCCGTCAGGGGTAGCGGCGGCGCAAGGCAGCCCCGTGGCTGCGGGCTGCGGCGTCCCCGCCAACCGCGGGCACAGTACGGGAGATCGCGTGATGCGCTCAGCCAACCGCCTGCGAGAGCTGCTCAGCATGGGCTCACGTGGCAGCAGGGGCACGCCAACCGCCACGGGCACGGGAAATGCACGGTACGGCGCGGCGGCGGCGGCAGTTGAAGACGAGGGCAGCAGTACGGTGGAGATCGCCCGTACGCTCGGCGCCAGCGTGGGCGGTGGCGGCGCCGGCGCAGCAAGCTGGAAGGCCGACGGCGGCACCGACTTGGCCAGTGGTGGCGGCGGTGACTTTGGGGAGGCCGGCGGCGGCGGCGGCGGTGGGATCAGCGGCGACGGCCTGGCGGAGGGTCTGGCGTCGGCGGGATGTTCGGGGGAGGCGTCGTCGGCCCCAGCATCCCTTGTGGGCAGCGCCCCATGCCAGGGCTCCCGCCAGGGCACCCCGCGTAAGCTGGCGCCCTCGGGGTCGCCGCCGCCGCCGTCGGGCGCCGAAGCCGGCTGGCTGCCCGGGCCGGCCAACTCGAGGGATGCTGGCGCGGCGGCCGCCGCACCGCCGCCGCCGGCTCCGCCGGCAGCGCAGCCCGGCCCCGGCTGCAGGCGGGATGCTGCAGGGGAGGGGCCTGCGGGGGGCGATGGAGCTAAGGGCAAGGGCCAGGGCGGCAAGGGCCGGGGGGGTGCTCCGCCTCCCCAGCCCGGGGGGGAGGTCTTCGGCCAGGGGTGGACGGCGGTGTATGAGGAGATGTGGTGAGCGGGGTGCGATGGGGAGAAGAAGAAGGGGAGATTGCATCTGCAATTTGGGGGAGAGGTTGGGTCGGAGTTGGGGGCGTCTCAAGTCAGGATACTTCAAGCACACCAAGCGATATGCGGTATGCAATTGGAAAGGGTTCTGCGTCGGATACCTAGTATAAACTGTGTCTTGACCCGCAGTACGGGACGGCAGTTCACGCTGGATGCGTCGTACGTCATACTGGCCACGGGGCTGCACGCCACGCCCTTCATCCCCTCCATCCCGGTGAGGGGCGCACGGGCTGGGAGGGGGCGTTCGGGGTTCCGCATTCTTGCCTTCAGCCCCTGCTGAGATGCGCCCCCCGTCCCCCATGACGTGTCCTCCCTCCCCCCCCTCCTCCCCCTGACAGGGCCAGGAGCTGTACCGGGGGCTGCAGGTGCACTCCCGCGACTTCACGGATGCGGGAGTGGCGGCCGGCAAGAGGGTGCTCGTGGTGGGGCGGCCATTGGGGTGTGAGGGGCTGCTCGCCATGGGTGTTTTCAGGAACCGCATTGTGGATGCATGGGCAGCCTGCGGCTCTTGCGCCTGCTCCCCGCCCAACCCCGACCTCCCCTCCCGCCTCCTCCGTCCTCCCCCCCTCCTCCCCCCCTCAGGTGGGAGCCGGCAAGACCGCGGCCGACATCGTCACAGAGCTCACCGCCACATCCAAGGCTACCGCCGTAACGCTGCTGTACCGCAGGGTGAGTCATGGCTCGTTTTGTGCCGTACGCCGTGCACAGAGAGTCGGCCACAACCGACAGCCACGGCCACCACCGATCGCACGCCAAGCCACTACGTTCCAAGCTCCCTCTTAACCCCCTCCCCCAACACCCGCCTCCGCAGCCCCACTGGCCCCTGCCCCGGCGCGTGGGCCCCGTGTCCATCACCTCCCTCGCCCACACGCGCCTCGCCTCCACCGCACTGCTGCCAGCGTTTTATGACGCGGGCCCGGGGGCGCGCGCGGCGGCGGCGCTGCTGACGCCCGTGCGCAAGGCAAGGGGGAGAGGGGGAGGGGGTAGCAAGGGGGGGTAGGGGCCGGGTACGGGAAAGGGGAAGAGGGGCATGCAAGGGAGGAGGGGGAGAGGGGCGGCGGCGCTGCTGACGCCCGTGCGCAAGGCAAGGGGGAGAGGGGGAGGGGGGTAGCAAGGGGGGGTAGGGGCCGGGTAGGGGAAAGGGGAAGAGGGGCATGCAAGGGAGGAGGGGGAGAGGGGCGGCGGCGCTGCTGACGCCCGTGCGCAAGGCAAGGGGAGAGGGGGAGAGGGGGAGGGGGTAGCAAGGGGGGGGGTAGGGGCCGGGTAGGGGAAAGGGGAAGAGGGGCATGCAAGGGAGGAGGGGGAGAGGGGCGGCGGCGCTGCTGACGCCCGTGCGCAAGGCAAGGGGGAGAGGGGGAGGGGGGTAGCAAGGGGGGGTAGGGGCCGGGTAGGGGAAAGGGGAAGAGGGGCATGCAAGGGAGGAGGGGGAGAGGGGCGGCGGCGCTGCTGACGCCCGTGCGCAAGGCAAGGGGGAGAGGGGAGGGGGTAGGGGGTAGCAAGGGGGGGTAGGGGCCGGGTAGGGGAAAGGGGAAGAGGGGCATGCAAGGGAGGAGGGGGAGAGGGGCGGCGGCGCTGCTGACGCCCGTGCGCAAGGCAAGGGGGAGAGGGGGAGGGGGTAGCAAGGGGGGGTAGGGGCCGGGTAGGGGAAAGGGGAAGAGGGGCATGCAAGGGAGGAGGGGGAGAGGGGCGGCGGCGCTGCTGACGCCCGTGCGCAAGGCAAGGGGGAGAGGGGGAGGGGGTAGCAAGGGGGGTAGGGGCCGGGTAGGGGAAAGGGGAAGAGGGGCATGCAAGGGAGGAGGGGGAGAGGGGCGGCGGCGCTGCTGACGCCCGTGCGCAAGGCAAGGGGGAGAGGGGGAGGGGGTAGCAAGGGGGGGTAGGGGCCGGGTAGGGGAAAGGGGAAGAGGGGCATGCAAGGGAGGAGGGGGAGAGGGGCGGCGGCGCTGCTGACGCCCGTGCGCAAGGCAAGGGGGAGAGGGGGGAGGGGGTAGCAAGGGGGGGTAGGGGCCGGGTAGGGGAAAGGGGAAGAGGGGCATGCAAGGGAGGAGGGGGAGAGGGGCGGCGGCGCTGCTGACGCCCGTGCGCAAGGCAAGGGGAGCTGGGGCTGGTGTTGGGGTCGGAAAAGGGAATGGAGGAGTGGAGCGGGGGCCGGAGGGGTGCTGTGCTTGCCACTGGCCACTGGCTACTCACGCCGCGCGCACGAGAGGCGTCACACAGGCTGGTGCGGGCGGGGGCGTCCAGGCACGCAACAAAGCCACCAACCATCCGCGGGGCCACACCAAAGCGGGGCCACACGAAAGTCGCGGTGGTGTTACTGGCTCGCCCAACACCACGCTACCGCCCCCCGCAGGCCTTCTGGGCACGCTTCATGTCCAGGGTCAATCGGGCCCTGAGAGTGCGCAAGACCCTGGGCCGACCCGACCGACCCATCTTCCAGGTGGGCCCCTGGTGGACCCTTGGTGAGCCCACTGGGCCTCTGGGCCCGATGGGCCTGGGCCCCTGGGCCCCGCGGTGTGGGGCATGGTGGGGGCATGCGCGTCATTGGGTGGGTGCCGTGATGGTGAGGACAGCGCAGTGCCCCTCCTCTGGTCCGCCCCCACCCCCCTTCCCTTGCCTCCTCCCCCTTCCCTTGACATGACCCCTTTCCCTTGCCCCTACCTACTTCCCTAGCGGCCTCCCCCTTCCCTTGCCCCCACCCGCTCCTCTTTCCTCCCTCCCCCCCATCCCTGTCCCCCCCTGTCAGGACATCTGGTACTCGGGCCAGGTGCTGGATGCGGCCAAGTGGCCCGACATCATCCACAACCCCAAGGTTGCTGTCGTACAGGGTGCGTGTCTTGCCAGGATTCCGGGGGTGGGGCCAGGGGGGGGGTGTTGAGATGGGCGGGCACGGGAGGGAAAGGGGGTCCACAATCCCAAGGTGGCTGCTTGGATGCAGACTGGTAGGGTAGAGGCAGGGATGGGTTGGGTGTTCACCAGCTGTCACGCGGTGTTCGCGATCTCATGCTTCCACCATGCCGAGGTAACGGCGGCGCAGGTGTAAGGAAACTTTGCCGGGACAAAAGGTTGGATGTAGGCTGATGTAGGGGCGGGTGAAGGGCGCTCCAGGGGCCCATGGTCCCTCCTTCAGGCGCCACCTCCAAGCTCCTCGCCCCACGCCGCCTCTCGTCCTTACCACTTCGTTCACTTACTTCAAAACCCTTCAGGCGAGGTCGATCGGTTTACCCCCGTATCTGCCGTACTGCGGGACGGTACGGAGCTGCACCCTGACATCGTCCTGGTGAGGGGGCTGGAGTGGGAGGTCATCTTGACCCGTGATCACCCTCAGAGCTCTCCGTAGCCTCCTCGCTGCTCCCTCGCCTGACCTGTCGTGTGCCGTTCATTTTCGTCCACTGCAGTACGCCACGGGCTACTCCAACCAGTACACCTTCCTCGAGCCGGACGTACGGGAGGCTCTTCACGTGGTGAGTACGGCATACGGGTCTGGCCACTCCATGCCGTATTGTCAGCACTCTTGTCATCACCTGGCGCTTTCGAGGATGTCCCCAGACAATCAATACGCTTCCCCGCTAAAGGCTGCCCAATTCCCCCTTCCGCACTCGTTCAAGCTTAGTTTGATCACCTCCTTCCTTCACCACTTCCGCCCCCTCAAACACACCATCTTCAGGAGCACGACGGCGTGTACCTGTACCGCCACATGATGGCACCTGGGCTGCCGGGGCTGGCCTTCGTGGGGGCAGAGGTGGGGGGGCGGCAGGGGTGAAGGAGGGATGGTGCGGGGGTTGTGGGGAAGGGAGACGGAGACGGAGGAGCAGGGGAAGGCGCGGGGCCGGGGGTCCTGCGTACCCTCTCTGCCTTCAGGGCTTGGACTCTACGCCATTCTGCCAACCGGTGCCGCCCCCAGAAGCTCCACCCCAGCCCTCCCATGTCACTCACCAACCCTCGCGCTCCACCCCCTTTCCCTGTAACTTCCTTCGTCCCCGCCTGTCGCCCCCCTGTCAGGTCTCCACCTTCAACAACATCCTCACCTCGGCACTGCAGGCGGAGTGGCTGGCGGCGGCGCTGGCGGGCGCCGTACACCTGCCCGTGCCCGAGGCCATGGCTGCTGACGTGGCCTCGCAGGTACGGCAGTCACGTGTTTCGAGGTAGTCACATGTTCTGCACGGGGCGGACCATGGCCGCACAACCGAACGCACCGCTCAAGCTTCTTGCGGGGTTCCAAATTCCTCAAGCGGCCCTTTCCGTGCCTTGGTGCGCGCAGAAGGCGTGGCGGCGGCGTACCATGCCCCCCCACAAGCTGCGGGGCAGCAGCGTCATGCTGTACATGCAGGTACGGCAGTTTGTGTACGGCAACAGGGCCGCCGTTTGCCTTTGCCACCCGCGGGATCTTTCTGATCCTGGATCCCCCCCTTTCCCTCTTGCCTCCCCCCTTTCTCCCTCCTCTCCCCCAGGGCTACCACGACCAACTCCTCAGTGACTTTGGCCCCTTCCCACCTCCTCTTCCCGCCCCTTCCCTTTCTTGTCTCTCTCACGACCAGCTCGCTCCTGAAGGACATGGGCCTCCCTCCCTTGTGCACCCTCCCATCCACCCCCTCTCCTGTCCTGTCTGGCCCTGTCTGACCCCCCCTGCCCTCTTGCCTCCCCCCCCCCTCACAGTGCTACCACGACCAGCTCCTCCGGGACATGGGCCTCCACACACACCGCAAGCACGCCTCCTTTGCCCGTCCCCTGGCGGAGTGCCTGCAGCCGTACACGGCAGCAGATTACGGCGATCTGTACGAGCAGCTGTACAGCCACACCGCGGCGAAGGCGGCGGCGGCGGTCGCGGCGGCGTCAGCCGCGACGGGCGTCCGCAACGGCGGACTGACGCCGGCCGACGTCACGACACCGGCGGAGGCGGCGGCAGCGGCACGGCTGCAGGGCCAAACATCTTCATATGGCGCCACTGCGGCGGCGGCGGCGGCGGCGGCGATGTGCGACGCGGCAGCGGATGACGGCTGGCGGGGTACGGCAACCACCACGGCGGTTACAGCCGCCATCGGCGGCGGCGCACTGGCAACAGCGAGCTGCTCGGCTGGCGGCGCCTCAGCGGCGGTGACGTGGCAGCAGCCCAGCGCCGGCGGCGCCAACGGTAGCTCAAGGGCCACGTGGGTGCTTAGTCAGCGGCCGTCGGCCGCCACACTGGGCGCCGCTGGCTTTTCAAGTTCCGCAGGCCCCAGCGGCGGCCCTTCGTCTTCCGGGTACATGACTAAGGGCGCCGTGCCCGGCAGCTCGCCCGCAATGCCCAAGAGCCCGGCGGCGCTGCTGGCGGCGGCTGCCGGCCCATCCTCTTGGGGAGATTCCAGCTGCCTGCTCGTCTGCTCGCCGGCGGCGGCGGCTGCCGTCACCGCCCCCGCCAGCGCTTCTGGCCCCGTGCCTTCGCAGCCGCCGCCGTCGCCGTTGCCAATGCCATTCGCAACGCCGTCACAGGGGCAGACGTGTCCGCCGCCGCGGTTTCTAGCCGTGCCTCCGCCGCTGGCAGAGGCTGTACAGGCGCCGCACGTGTCGCAGCCGCAACACTCACCCCAGCAGCATGTGGTTCCCCGGCGGCGGCGCGGCGACGCCGTGGACGAGCTATCGTACGGCATGCCCGAGCATGGCGAGTACGACGAGTACAACGAGCAGGACACGCTGTACAGCCTGGACGCGCTGCCGCCCGCCATGCAGGCGTACCGCCGTACGCACGTGCCGTCGTACAGCACGCTGCAGGCCGACGTGGACAGGGCCGAAGATCTGAACGGTCGCTCGACCACCGCTTGCGCCGTACGGCAGTCAACCGCCAACGGAATCAGCTCAAGCCAACCGTCAGCGTCCTGGGCTCGCACCTTGGAGTCCACCAACAGCACCGCCGCCGCCGCCGCCGCCGCCGCCAGTGCGAGCGCTGGTGTGAACAGCGGCCCAACCGCCGTCACCAACCGCTGCACCCGTAAGGGCGGCGCCGCCTCCAACCGCCACAGCCTGGACGCCGCTTGGCACAAGCACGCCGGAATGGCGGCGGCAGGAGGCGGCGCTTCGCAGGATGCAGACCTGTCTTTCTCGGCGGCATGGGCCGGCATGACCCAACCCGGCGGCGGCGGAATTGGCGGCGGCGGCGCCGCCGGCGCCAGTGCGGCGGGCGTCAGCGGCGAGTACCTGATTATGGGACGGAGCGGGAGCTCGGCGGTCACTTCGGGTACTCGTGCTGCGGACAGCCCCGGCCGCCGGCTTCGGCAGGTGGTGTCGTCCTTTGCGGCGGGCCTGCGCAGCCGTCGGAAGGATGTCGCGCAGGTGAGGGGATGGGGAAGGGTGGTGCTGACAGGGGGAGGGATGGGGGTGACAGCAATGTGAGGGCGGCCAGAGGGCGGGTGTGGGTGTGCGAGGATGTGAGTCACGTGGAGGCGTAACGGGGGACCAAGCGGGGCCGGGGCTCCCGGACCGTTCGGGCGGGGTCTGCCTTCGTCAAGTTTCTCGCAGAACGCGATTCGTTCTCGAGTTCAGTGGGGTTCAGTTCAGTTCGGACAGCTGAGGCGGCGTTTTGGGGCATGAAAGGCGGGGGTACGAAGGGGGTTGGGGTTGGGGTCGACGTGGGGGTGGACCGGGGGTGGAGGGGGTGGACGGGGGTTGTGTGGGGGCGGACGGGCGGTGCGGCGGGGTGGGGCCGCGACCTTTCCAACGGCTGAGGCTGAGGCTGAGGCTGAGGCTGCTAGGTGGAGGGGGTGGACGGGGGTTGTGTGGGGCTCCTCACCGCGACCTGCGCCCCCATGCCCGCAGCGACCTCCCCGAGGCACCGCCCCGCGAGTGCCCGGGGTGCACCATGCCCTGCTAGGTTAAACAAACCCTGCCTTTCCAAACGTTGTGCACACCGCAGAACGACGTGACGAGCAGCCGTATGGAGGCCTCCTCTCCGGCGGTTGGGCAGTTGAGCTACCGGTTGCTGCCCCCCAAGCACGTGGAGGAGGCGATGGCGGCGCAGGCGGCGGCCGCTGCCGGCAGGGACATTGGCGGCGGCGGCCGGCCTGCCGCTGCCCCTTCCGCCGCCATGCAACCGCGGCTACGTGGCGGTGCTGCTGCCGCCGCCGCTGCCGTTGCGCCCGCCGGCCCTGAGGAGAAAGCCGCCGCCGCCGCCAGGCTGAAGACGCTGCCGCCGCCGCTGAAGACTAGCCGAGAGGCTACGAAGCTGGCGCCGCCGCCGCCTTCTGCCGTACGGCCGTCGGGGAGCCCTTGCCGTACAGTGCCCCAGCAGCTGCTCACGGGCAGCTGTCTTGCAGGAGGATCCATAACCGACCTCTTCGTAGGCGATCTCATGCTTCCTGTTCCGCCGTCGCCGGCCGTACACCAAGCGTTGTGCGGTGCCACCGCCGCCGCGGCTTGCGAGTCCACGGCCGCGCACGTACCCGTTGCCGCTTCGGCCATTACTCCTGGCGGAAACCGCGTCACCCACGGGACGTACGGCAACCCGCCTGGGCGTACGACATCCGTGGCTTCGTCGAGTGGCGTCAGCTACACGCCGTCATGCAGTACGATTGTACCGCCGCCAGGGATTGGCATGGTGTGGTCGTACTGTGGCGCTGGGAGCGCCTCCTCACCGGCGTTGAGCTCTGTCGTGTCGACGCCGCCGCCGCCGCAACACCTGACGGTGACGTCACCAGCGCCGCACCCGCCGCCACCCCTGCCAGCGCCGCCGCCACAAGAGCAGCACTCACATCGACCGCAGGCCCACCACCAACATAGCTCCCCGTGCGACCCCGAAACGCAAGGTGCCGTGCCGCTCCATGCCGTACAACAGCATCAGCATCAGTCACACTACATCCACCACCAACAACAGCAGCCAGGGCAATGGCGGGCGGGCGCTCACGCGGGCGGCGGCATAGACAACGACGGATCGGATCAAGATCCGGCATCTGCCGTACTGCCGCTGAAGGCGTCTGGATCGGCCGCTACCTCTTCGAGCGGGGTCCGCTACGTGCCCTCGTGCCGTACCAGAGCACCATGACTGTGTGCCAGGCACTAGGCCCTCACGGCATGGCCGATACCGGCGAGACCTGGGGCCTGGGGCCAGGCCCGTAAGGCGGAACGAATGAAGGCGCGAGCAGAGCAGAAGCTAGCACCTGCCTGTGCACTGCGTTCCTTGTCAGCGCGTAGTATTGGCGGGACAGGCTTCACTTTTGCAGCATGTCAAGTACATAGCGAGTCCGTATGTAGCTGTTATCCTTACTCAAGAAGCACTGTCTTGGGCGCGATAAGAGAGGTGCTTGGGGATTCCTGCCTGCGGTGAGGTGGTGCGGCTGGTTGAAGATTGTTGTGTGCATGGCGTGTGCGTGCTGGGTGGCACTGCGCGAAGAATCACGTGATTGAGGTTTCTGCCCGCGGCGGCTTGGCTGGGTGGGCGTGTATGCGATGGGCGGGCTGGTAGCATGAAGGCCGGGGCGGGCTTCCATGCATGGTGCACTCGCGGGGCGTTGCGTGTGCCCTTTTGTCGACCATCTGTTCGAGCCAGCCGATGGGGCGCAACAGGCCGCCGCCGATGTGGACTGGCTGAGTGTGCGGAGGCGGGGTGCATGTGGGGGGCGGGGGGGGCGCAGGGCAGGGACCAGCGATTATTATAAACAACGGGGCGTAGAGCCGCGGAGTCGTGGCGTCGCATTGGTCGCAGGGACCAGGGAGACGGGTTTATGTCAATCCGTCAACCTGACTTCCCCCCCGCCGGGTAAGCGCCCCCAACTGTGGCTGCTGCAACTGTTCACTTGAACTTTCAGCAGCAACTCCTGGGCACACGGGCACACCTGGTCGATCGCTTCTGATGGTAAGTCCTGAAAGGGGGAGAGAGGGGACTTGGCCATTCACGTACCCACGCTTCGGGGGTGCCATCGGTGGTTGGGAGTTGGGGTCAGGGCCCGATCTGTCGATGTCGACACGCCAACTTCGATGTCGCAGAACTTCGGGAGGTTCTGTGCTCGCAGGAGCCGTGCAGCGTAGTCCGGACGACGAAGGGGGGTGCAGCTGAACGCGTCGACGTAGCCGCAGCACTTCGGTGGGTGGTCGCAGGCCCGGGTCCGCAGCGCCCAGCCCAGGCTCGCCGTCCGGCCCCTGCGCTGTGCGCTGCTGTGCCCTCGCTAAGACATGCTGACCATGAACGCCGTCACGCGGGTAGGTGTCATCCGTGGCTGGCCCAGCCCCGAGCAGACGCCCTGCGCCGCGGCCAGCACGCACCACAGCGCCGAGACTTCCCACCGGCGCACTTACACTAATGTCCTCCTACCGCAACACAGATGTCCTCCTACCGCAGCACAGGTTCATAGACATCGGGCAAACGGCACTACGGCAGGTCACACGACATCGCGCAAACGACGATAAGACAGTGCACGCAGTACACACGAGCACATCCTGGCACATCCGCTGGATGCCCCCCGAGTCCGGTCACGCCTTCCATAAGACCTGTCCCGACTCCCTGGGATCGATGACGCCTGTAGACCCTTCCGCCAACCATGCTACGGTGATAGGCACCGCTCAACACAGGCAACCCACGCCATACCAAGATACCGGTACACGTCCGCCACGCCAAATTGAAGTGGGCCAGACCGCAGCCCGCCCCGCCCCCCAGCCCTCCAGGCCCCTGATCTCATGTTGCAGCAACACAACAGGATTATTACCGCGCCTAAAAGCTCAGGGCACGAACCGCAGTCCGGCTGCTGCCGTTCCTTCCCTGCCCCTGCGCCTTACTCCCCCCCTCCCCAGTCTTCATACGCCCCTTAGCCGCAGCTCCCCGCCTGCCATTCAGTCGTCATTGCTGTCGTCCGAGTCATCGTCGCCCCTGCTGCTCCCCACCTACCCTCAGTCAATATCCACAACCTCAGAAGCCATTAGTCATCGTCGCTCTCGTCCGAGTCATCCTCGTCATCCTCATCCGAGTCCTCGTCCAGCAGCAGCTTGTTGACCAGCCTCGACGCCGGATTGGCCGGCTTGGCCTCCGCCTGCTGCTGCTGCTGCGCCTGCGCCTGCTGCTGCCCGCCCGCCCCCACACCTCCCGCCCCTGCTCCCGCAGCTCCCGCGCCTTCCGCCCCTTCCACGCCTCCTCCCGCACCCGCGCCCCCCGCGCCCGCGCCGCCCCCGAAGAACCGCTCCTCCACCAGCCGCCGCAGCACCTCCACGGCGCCCGGCATCTCGGACAGAAACGCCAGCACCGGCTCCGGAAAGCCCGCGTCGGGCGTCCACCCGGCGTCCACCAGGTTCTTGAGCAGCGTCGCGCACGCCGCCTCGGCCCTTGGGTCCACCACCACCACCGCTGCCCCCGCCCCCGCGGCTGCGGCTGCGTCTCCACCAAGGCCCGGCGGCCCCCCGTGTGCGGAGGAGGCCATGGCCTGGTGCCGCTCCGCCAGCGCCCGCTCCCAAAGGGTGGCGTGGTCGAAGTGCAGCTGCTGGGGCGAGGGCTCGCCCGCGTAGAGGCCCGTGGTGGCGAAGGTGGTGTAGCGCAGGCGGTGGCCCAGGGCGAGCAGCTCCTGGGGGTGGGGGCAGAGGGAGGGGCGGGGTGGGGAGGAGGGCTGGAGGTGAGAGGAGGGGAGGGGAGGAGGGTTGGAGGGAAGAGAGCAGGGCTCCCAGCAGCTGACGGGGGGAGGTGTGCCGGGGTGCGCTCTCCTCGGAGCCGCAGGGCTCGTCCCACAGGCCAGGACCTCGGGCTGCATCCCTCCCCTTAAGGCGAGCTGCACTCAAACCCCTCTCCGCAATGCCACGCACAAGGGCCAGGGAAGCAGTCAGAGCTCGAGCTCGACCTAAGACTCTTGCTCCCAGACTTCCTTCCCAATTCGCAGCATGCCTGCGGCATCCACCAGTCGCGTACCCCAGCTCTATCGCCCCCGCACCAACCCCTCACCCATTGCTGCACACGCCGCAGCCAGTACGGCACCTCGTACGGCAGGCAGGCACGGCACCCGCTAACAGAGCGCAGTTTCGGCAGCGCGGGGTAGGCACCTCTACTGCTACCGGCAGCTCTGGCACGTCGGCCCCAGCTCGCCAGCCGGAGCAAGAGTAAGAGAGGGGCTCCTTTCCAATGTATGCTCTGGTTAGAGCCCATCCCCGCACCCCAACCCTGTGGCACCCCCCGCCCCCTCCCCAAACGCGAGCCGCCCCTCCCCTCCCCCCCCCCTTCCCAAACACACACGGCTGCCCCTACCTTGACGCTGGGCTGGTAGCCGTTGTCCTCTGGTGCCAGCTCCTCCACGTCATCCAGCACCGCCCTCATGGACACCGCAACAGCCCCCAGCGCGGTCAAACCCTGAGTCAACACGCGCTCCCGCTTGGCTGCCACCGTCGCAAGCTCCGCGTGTTCGGGCTCGCCGCGCCCCGCTGATGCTGGCCCAGGATCAACCGACAGTCGTGCGATTAGCTCTTGGTGCTCCCGGAGCAGCTGCGTTAGGGCGGTGACGCTGGCGAACGAAGCGGATGGCTGCGATGAAGCGCCACCGAGCAGCCCTGGCGCCCCAGGCTCAGCCCCATGCGGTTCATTAAATAGACTGGCCTGAAAGCTTGCGCACGCTGCCGACACGCTGGCGGCGAGCGCCTGCAGCGGTGCTTCCGCCATTTTGCGCCCTAGATCTTTAACGCAAGGGAGTGGGTGCACAGTTTCAAGTGCAAACGCTTAAGCTCGTCAAGTTAAACGCACTCTGCAATGGCGCTGACAACAAGAAACGCCACTGGACTCCGCCATCGAGTGGGGCATCTCATGCCCCGACGTGCCCAGTGCAGTAACCCGTTTCACCACGACCTGAACTGAGATATGCGTACATAGTGAAACAAGGCTCCACATACGCTTGCCACTCTTGGTCTGGGCAAATTTGGTCACACCCAGAGGCTCCGACGTGCGGCCACAAACAGGGCTGCCCGCTGTTAGCTTGAAAACTTTACGCTGGTTGATACTTATAATACAGAAGAACGCAATGCAGAGGCCGTGGGAGACGTGGGGAGTTGCTCCGCACCTACCAATGGCTTAGCCAGCTTGCGCTATGCGTAGGAATAGGCATGGCTCACGCCCGCGCGCAGTGCTGGCGTGGGCCATGCTTTTCGTTCTCGGCGCGGTGTCAGTTCGCGCCGACGACGTGCCACTGGACTTTGATCGCATGCCGGAGGCGCTCTTATACGTACAAAGCAAGCAGGACGTCGCTGCGAGGACGGGGAGGGTGGACCGAGACACAGCGCTTCTGGCAGGGTCGTCTGTTAGGAGGAGTGGCGTGGAGCTGCCCCTGGATGCTGCCTCCATCAAGCTTGAGGTTCAACCTGGTGAGAAGAGCTTGTGAACAGCAACAGAGGCCGCTTGCCCGCCCCGCACCCTGCACGGTTGGGCTGCCCGCTGCCGAACGGGAACCAGAACGAGACAACTGACAGGGGTGATGAGGATCGCGGCAATCCCTATCGCTAGTTGCACGCTCATACGGTCGAGTCACACCTACTGGGGCTGGGCCGCGGCGCTCACATCGCCCACCGCGCCGGCGAGCTGACGGTTGCGCGCGAGTTATACTTCTTTAGGGAAAGAGGACGGTCTAGTTTGCGCATAACTTGCGAAATCCGGCGTCGCGGGCGCGACGGCGAAGCCACCCGCCGAGAGGCGCCGAGCGCTGGAGACGGACCGCGAGGGGTGACACGGCAGCGTGCGGCGGGAACGAACCTCGACCCGAGCCTCGACTCGGGCCCAAGCTTGATGGATATCAGCACAGCCTGCGGTCAAGGGCTCCAGCAGACGGGTTTCTGGGACAGCGCAGGCGGCCAGGGTCGAACGCTGGCGGAGGGGGCGTTTAAACGCCCGCTGCCGGTTTTGGCGCCGGCGCGGTCTGCAGCCCCCCCGCCCCCACTCGCCTCAACTACAGCCTGCAAACGGGCTGATGCTTACAGCTCTTGAAAAGGGGATAGTGACCTCAGCCTCACTTTCGAGGAATGCCGGGTTTGGGGGGGGGTGGTGCGGAACTCTGCCGCTCAGGGACGAAGCACGTCGTGCACGGGGTTCTGGGCAGGGGTTCAGGGCTCCAATCGCCCATGCCTCCTCGGCTTACATAAAGCGGCCCCTAACTCACCCTGTCGCTGCTTGGCCCCCTGCCGGCTCACCACGCCCTCACCACGCCCTCACTAAACTGAGCTTTCCCCCGCCCCCCCTCAGCAACAAATACCCGCCCCTCCTTCCCCCTCCCCCCAGGCGTCCGCCTGCGGCTCACGGGCTTCGATCTAGACCTCATGTGGGCGCCCTTCCCGCCGCCGCCCTCGCCGCCGCCGCCCTCCCCGCCGCTGGCGGCGACCAGCCCGCCGCCGCGGCCGCGCCGGCCGCCGCCGCGCATCGTGCCCGGCACGGGCTCCCTCGGCGGCGTGATCAACTGGCGACCCACCACGGGCTCGTACGCGCCGCCGGGTTACATCCCGGGTTACGGGTACGGCAGGAACGACAGCGAGCACGGGGTGTCCGTGGCGCCCCCCCTGGCGCCCACGGGGCAGTACGGCGGCAACATCATCTCCGGCGGCGGAGAGGACGGGGTGGTCCCCGGCCACACGCCGCCGGTGTACGGCAGCCTGACGACGCCGCCGTCAGGGCCGCTGCCGCCGCTGCCGGCTCCAGCGCCGGACGTGCCACCCCCGGCCGTGCCGCCGCCGCTGTCGCCGCCGCCGCTGGCGCGGCGACAGCGGTCGCTGCTCCGCCGGCGGGCGGCGGAGGCGGATGCATCGCCGCCGCCGCCGCCGGGGCTGCCGCCGCCACCACCGCCGCCGCCGGACCTGTCGGCGCTGCTGCTGCCGCTGCTGCCCGGCGTGAGGCTGCAGTCGGGGGCTGCCGTACACGTGTCGTACAGCACGATGCGCGTGCGGTGCTCCGTGCTGCGCTCGCTGTGGGAGGCGCAGCAGGCGTCGCAGCCGGGTCCGGCCAATGCCACGGACGACGCCAACTTCGTGCGGGTGCGTTTGGGGATTGCGGCTGAGGCTGCGTGGGTCGGGATCGTGGGTTTCTTCAAGTTTCAGCAGGGAGTTGTGGATCGAAGGAGTATCAATGTAGCGCAAAGTCTTGCCCGAGATTTTGGTCGTTGCAAGAAGCGCCCAGATTGATTGAGTGTGGGGATAGGAGCCACGCTTGCAGAAGCTGGGCTCACGGAGCCTGAGTGGGGGTGGAGGTGTGTTGCAGTGGGGTTGGTTGCACTGGGTCCAGGTTCACAGAAGTCCCGCAATGCTGTCTTCGCGCCGTGGGTGGGCGGGGCCGGGTCTGGACCACCAACGCGCTCCGGAGGGGCAGCGTCCACAGTAGCCCCACTCCCATCTCCTGAATTGCCCGCCCCGCCCCTGCCGCCCGCCGCCCTTGGCCCCCAGTTCGCCTTCCCGCGCGCCCACATTCGGGCCTGGACCCGGGGGGCCCTCACGGCCCAGGAGTTGGCGCTCACGTGCGAGGTGCGGGTGGTTGGGGATTGGTTGGTTGAGGGCGGTTGGTGGTTGGTGGTTGGGGTCTCGTTCACCTGCTGCCGCTAACCTGCTACTTCACCGCTGTCCTCCACGCCCCCGACAGTCTTCTGAGGACTTTGACGCAGCCGCCTGCGACGTGGCGCGGTCCGCCGCCCCCAGCACACCCTGGGAGACGGCCGACGGGAACGCACTGCTCAGCGCCCTGGCGGCCATCAGCCTGACGCAGGTGTGACTAAGGCACCCGAAACGGTTATGGTCAGTCGTACAGTCGTACCGGAACGCCCTGCTCCACGTTGCACCTTTCTACGTGACTGCATCCACGTCTGGGGGTTGCTTCAGGGAAGGCGTGGCCCGGCCAGGCCTGGCAGTGCAGCGGCGTGGCCCGCGGCCGGAGCCTCCGAGCGCTCCGGGGACACACGCTCGTGCTCACGCTGTCGCCCCCTTCCTTAACAATTCCTAAACAATTGCTCCCCCCTTCCCCGCCCCCATCCCTTGCCTACCCCCAGGCCCCCGACTGCTCGTCCCCAACCAGCCACGTCATCACCCTCCCCGCCGGCTCCGTCGTGTCCCTGCCCGACTCCCTCACGTCCACCCGCGCAGCTTCCTCGGACTCCGCCGCCCCCGCCTCATCGCCCCCGCCCCTCCTCATCCTCCAAAGCATCACCCTCCGAGCGGGCTCGCTGCCCCCCGCCCCCGCCACGGACCCCGCCGCGCCCCCCGGCCCCCCCGACGCCCCCCTCCCCGACGCCCCCTTCGCCGCGCTCGACCTAGGGTTCGTGCCGGCGCTGCTGGCGGTGCGCGGCGGCGCGAGCGTACGGCTGGAGAATCTTACCGTACTGGGCCTTGTACGGCACCCGCTCAGCTACATGGCTGCGTCGCTTGACGCTTTCCAAGCCACCAGGTGGGGTGGGTTGACTGGGCCAAGGCCAAACAAGTATACAGCCAACTGAAGAGGATGTTGTGTCGAGTGGAGGGTCGCCTCCGTGTTGTCGTGAGCTGCCAGTGCAGTGTGGCAGCGCCGCCGCTGGGCTGTGCGTTGGGCGGCGCGGAAGAGGCATTCAGTGTGGGCTGGAGCCGCCCTCAAACGCCACCGCTCCGCCCCGCTCCTCCCCCGCTCCCTCCCCCGTGCAGGCGCTCGCCCTCCTGGCCCCCGCCCCCCGGCCCCCAGGCGCTGCACCTCTCCGGCTGCGCCCTGCTGCTCCCCTCCCACGAGGTCCGCGCGCTCACCCACTGGGCCGCGCTGCTGACCACCGCCGGCGGCGCGGCGGCGTCGGCGGCGGCGGGGGACGCGCTGTTGGGTTGGCGCTCGGCGCTGGCTCAGCGCATGGCGGTGGGTGGCGGGGATCTGCGTGGGGTGGCGGGGTTGGCGTGAGGTGGCGGGAGCGTGGGGGTTGTGGGAGTGCGTGGGGAGCGGGGTGGGGATCGGGTGGGCTCGCCGATGCCGTGAAGCACCCCATGGAAAAAAACCTATCGGTGTTTTGCCTCGCGCTCTCACGCTCCTGTACCCGACCTTGACTCGTGTCCCCTTTCCTCATGCGCCACCCCACAGGGCCCCGAGTTCGGCCCCGGCCGCCTGCGCCTCCGCTCGGGCCTCCTGCTGGGGCTCTCGGCCGCCGACACCACCTTCACGGACAATGCCACGTCAGCGCTGGAGGGCGTGGCGGCGGCGGCAGCCGCCGCCGGCGCGGATGCGGCGCCGCTGGCGCCCAGCGCCGCCGCCGCCAACGACACTGGCGGCTCGGCGGCGGCGGCGGCGCTGGTGGCGCTGGTCGACCCGCGCGCTCGCGAGCCGCCGCCGCCGACGCTGCTACTGGCGGCGGCGACGGAGGCGGAGCTCATGGCGGCGGCGGCGCTGCCGGCGGTGACACTGACGGCGATGGCGGCGGCGACGGGCATCCTGTCTCTGAATGGTGCGAAGCTGGGGTTGCACGGTTCCTGCGCGTTTCACCTTTCTGCGGTTGCCCCCAACATGCTGACTCGCTCTCCCTCCCCCTCCATTCCTTCCGCCTGCCCGCAGCCCCGCCCGTCCTGCTCCTCCAGCTCACTGCCAACCTCACCCTGCGCCGCCCCCGGTGGCCCGTCGGCGGCGCGACGCTTGCACTTCCCACCACGCTCCAGCCCTACCCACCGGACGCGGCGCGCCTGATCGATTGGGGCCTGGGCTCGGCCTTCTTCAGCCCCGGCCGCGCCGCCGCCACCGCTGCCGCCGCCGCCGCTGGCGGCGCCGTCGCCGGCGCGGCGGCGCTGACGCTGCGGGGGCTCAGCCTGGTGCGATCCGGCTGGCTCCTCAACATCACAGGCGACCCCGCGTTCCCCGCGCCGCCGCCGCCGGCGCCGCCGCCGCCGCCGGGCGGCGAGGGCGTTCTGGTCTCCACCGCCAGTCTGTCGGACGACGTCTCGATCCCGTCGGGATCCACCTCTGACTCCACGCCTGGATCCAGCCCTGGAACCACGTCGATCACGTCGTTCGACGGATTCAACCTGGCGGCGCTGACGGAGGGAGCCGTCGCCGCCGCCGCCGGGCTGCCGCCGCCGCCGCCGCGGCCGCCGGGGCCGCCGCCGGCGCCGCTCCTGGTGGCTCCTCTGAAGGCGGAGTTCCTGCAGCTACAGACCTGGGCGCTCGCGCCTTCGAGGTAAGAATTGATGACAACACGACGCGCCAAGCCCTCTGCGATCCAGATCCAAGAAGGACGCCAGGCTGCCGTCCCCAGCCTTCTCTGTCGCCCCAAACAGTACATCCATACTACGCCGGACCCCCGCCCCCCGCTTTAGATGCCTTCTCAAAACCTGAACCTCGGCCCCCGCCCCCTCCCCTCCCCCTCCCTCACCCTTCCCCCCCAGGGCCGCCTACGCCAACGCCTCCCTGCCCGCCGCCCAGCTGCCCTCGCTGTCGCTCGAGGGCTGCTCCCTGACGCTCTCGCGGGAGGAGGTGCTGGTGGTCATCGCCTGCGCCGTGAGGGCGGGGGCGCCGCTGCCGCTGGAGCCGGACGACGACCCGCTGACAGGTGCGTGGGCGCGTGGGCGTGCGCGCGCGTGTGCAAAGGTGGTGTTGAGCGCGGTATGAGGTGGACGCCCTTGTGTGCCCCCCTGCAACGTCGCTCATGTTGATTGTCGATAAGTTTCCCGCCCTCAACTGCATAAGATAGAGATATGCAAACTGAACCTTATTGAAAAACCCACACCGGCTTGGCTTGGCTTGCACCTGACTTTCCGCTCCCTTTCCCGTCAACACCACACCACCACCCCCGCCGCACCTGCAGGCGGCTACAACAGCAGCCGGGCGCTGGAGGCCGAGGCCGCCGCCTCCACCCTGGCCGCCTGGAGGGACGCCGTTGACGAGGCCGCGTCGCTGCTGAGTGGCGGCGTGTGCGGCGGGCTGGAGGACATGGGCTTCAAGGTGCGTGGGCCGGCGGTTGGCGGTTGGCTGGAAGTTGGCGGTTGGGGGAGCGGTTGGAACTTTTGCGCATTTTTAACGGTTGACTTGGACCTTCTTTGCCCTCCCAGGCCCCCGCCTGGCCCCAGCCCTGGGGCTGGCGAGCCCTGCCCACGGGTGACGTGGCGGTGGTTGCGGCGGCGGGCGCCGTAGCCGGCGTCCGTACGTCTACGGCGCTCGGCGGTACGGCAGCGGTTGGCGGCATGGGATCCGTACGGCTGGTGGATCCGCTGTTGACGAGCACGCTGGGCGTCGTACGGACCGACATGCAGAAGCTTCTGGTGACGGGTGGGTCGCGTGGGGTGTGGAGAGGGGGGGGGGAGAGGGGGGGGGGGAGGGCTTCGATCTGCCTTCTGGAGTGCTAACGTGCGTGCGTTCGTGGCGAGAAACTTTTGTGTTACATGGGGGCTGTTGTGACCCATCACTCCAAGCCATGCTCAGGCGACGCGCCTCCACCAACCCCCATCTCCACCCGCCCTCTCCCATGCCGCAGCTCCCACGATCGACGGCAACACCAGCCGCAACACAACGCCCACAGCTGACAGCGGCACCGCCACCGACGGCGGCGGCGAGGGGCTCTCTGGCGGCGCGATCGCCGGGATCGTGATCGGCAGCGTCCTGGCGGCGGCGGTGCTGGCGGCGGCGGCGTTCTTCGTGCTGTCGCGTCGGAGCCAGAACAAGAGCACGAGCCGCAAGAGCCTGTCAGCGTCGGAGAAGTGAGGGGGCCTGGCTGGGCCTGCACGGAGCTGGGGTTGGGCCTGGCTGGCGCTGGGCCTTGGCCTGGGGCTGCTGGGGCCTCAGGCGGGCGGGGCTTTGTTCCGTGGAGGAATGGATGATGGGCGGGGGCACGCCGGGGCGAATCTCTGGGTGGCGAGGTGCCGACTCAGCCTCCCCCCTCCCCATTCCACCTTCTCCGGAAATCCCACTAACAACTAGACGCTCTCCCGCTTATCAGCTACAAACACTCCCCATTCCACCCCCCTGTCAGGTCCTTGTCTGATGACTCAGCCCTCCTCAAGGGCATGTCCCCCCGCAACCAAGCTGCGCTCGGGTACGTCCTCGCCACCGCCCTAGCGTCCAAGTCCTCCGCCGCCGCCGGCGGCGCAGCGCTGACGGCGGCGGAGCTGGCCGGCGGCGTCGGCACCCCCGGCGTCGTGACGCCCCGGCGCAGCGGCATAGGCGCCGGCGGCAGCGGCGACGGCAGCGGCCCTCTCCTCGGCGGCGGCGCTGACGGCGGCGGCGAACACGCGGCGGATGTGGGCATGGCGATGGCCGCCGGCGGCGACGTCGAGGCCCCGGCGGCGGCGGCTGGCGGCGGCGGCTCGCGCTTCGCCGCTGGCGGCAGCGGCAGGAGCCGCAGCGGCAGCGGCCTGGCGGAGCTGGAGGCGGCCGCGACGGCGGCCAAGTTCCGGGCGAGGGGGCGGTCGGTCACCGGTGTGGAGCGCGGGACGGTTGGAGCGGGGGCGGGCAAGGCCTTGCGGAGGCCCACGTACGCCGGCGACGGAGAGGTGGGTCGGGAGGGTGGGAGGGGTGGGGGAGCGGGTGGGGTTGCGGACTCGTGCGCTCGACAGAGGTAGGTGGAACAACGCGGGCAAAAGGAGTCTTGAGGGGAAAGGGGGTTTTAGGGGGAAAGCGGGGAAAGGGGGAAGGGGGGGAAAGGGGGTCTTGAGGAGCGATGGGGCACCGCGCTCGACCAGAGCCCGTATGGGGCCGGCGAACCCCGAGGCTACGGCAGGCTATATCTACTGGGATTATTTCTGGAGTCAGCCGCCGGCCCCTGCAAAACCTTTGTCGTCCTCACCCTTCCTTTCCCCCTGCGCCCCGCCCCAGATGCAGCACGTGGGCTCCCCCCGACGGAGCAAGTCCGGCGGACCCCTGCCGCCCCTGGCCACCCCCCCGGGCCCCAACTCTGGCAACATGGCAGGCGACCCCTCCACCCCCCGCGGCTCCAAGGGCGCTGCGGCGCGCGGCAGCCTGTCCTGGCTGAGCCGTGTGATGGACAGGTGGGGGGGGGTCGTGGGGAGGGAGGGCGGTTTGTGCGGCATTGGCCGGGGCAGAGGGAAAGTGGGAATGGCTTTGCACCATGAGGATGCGATGGTTACAGCGGGAACCGCCTCCCGAAGGGGAGGGGTTGAGCGAGGGCGCCACCCACACCAGGAGCTTCAACCTACCACAGCCTGCCTCTCAGTTGGCTCTGCCGTCCCTCTCGCACCATCGCATGGACTCATTCTAGTTTCCGGTCGCTCTGACCACTTGCACCAACCCGACCGGGCGCGAGCCTCCTACCAGCTCCTCCGCTGCCTTATGCATCTCCCCCCACCTTCACGCAAACCCCACAATCCAGGCTGAGGGCAGGCGAGCCACTCGACTCCGGCTCACTGGTCCGGGGCGGGGCGGTTGGCGGCAGTACAGCCGCGCAGTCGCCGTACGTTACGCCCATAACGATTGGGGCCCAGGCGGGCCCCGCGTACCGCCACACAATCGCCGGAAGCCCAAGCGCCGGCGGCGGCAACAGCCCAGCTCGCACGGCTTCCCGCGAGGCCTCGACTGCCGCCGCCGCCGCCGGCGGCCGCATGGGCGACTTCCAGGCCAACGACAAGTCAAGTACGGCAGTTGGTGCGGTCGCGTTAGTAAAGCGTTATTCAGACCACAACGGCGGGGGTGGTGGCGGACGGCCGCCGGCGGGGCCCCTAGCGGCGGCGCTCGAGGAAGACGAAGGGTCGAGCGGTACGGAGGAGGACGATGACTACGGCGATGAGGAGCAGGGAGACGTCGGCGGCGGCGGCGGCAGGCCCGGCGGCGCCCCGGCGGCGCCGTCGGCGTTCGCTGCGCTGTCTGGAGCTGTGGCGAACAAGGTCGCGGCGAAGAGCGGCACTGGGAGGACCCAATCCGCGGTGGGTTCAATTCCTCTCAATCCCCCGTGGCGTTCCCCCCAACATGAGGACTCGGCGAACTGCCAGCGACCGCAACCAACCGCCGTAATGCTTCTGTCGTACGTGCAGGTTCTGGACGAGCTGCACAGCCTGTCGGTTGATCTGTCGAGCGAGATCGACGACAACCAACTGCTGGTGCTTGACGTCGTCGCGTCCGGCGGCTACGGCACCGTGTACCGAGGTGTGCGATCTTGCCATACTCGTCTCAGATTACGCTTTTACTTCGGGATAAGCACTTCTAGCATGTCCGGTTCTCACATCACACGTACCCTTCGCGCCATCGAGTTCTGGGCCAATTGCAGCTCTACTGACATGGCGGGTTAAAATTATACGAGTGCTTTGCTGCCCCGAAATTAAGGCCCCTAAAAGGACCAACGGCACTCACCGACCCCCACCCCCGTGCTATGTGCCCGATCGTATCCCACAAACAGGCACGTGGCAAGGCCTGTCCGTGGCCGTCAAGACCATTCTGTTCCAGGAGTCGTCGTACAGCCGCCGCGTGGCGCTGCAGGAAGCCGCGCTGTCCAAGTCCATCAGTCACCCCAACATCGTGGTACGGCGGGGACAGCTGACCCGACCCGACCCGCTGCACCTGAACAGCCGCGACCTAGCCAGCACCGCACTCGGCTCCGAGTTGTACCGCACGAGACGCACTGCTGCCGTACCATACGCGCTGTGCTGGGCTGTGCTCGGCTGCAATGCTCTGTGCGCAAGCGGCCAGCCCACCAGCCCACACGCAAGCCCCCTTCCAACTTCTCCGCCGCCTCCCTCCACGCTCCACGCTCCTCCCTTTCCCCAGCTACAAACACCCCTACCAACACCCTCCCTCCACGCTCCACGCTCCTCGCTCCTCGCGTCCCCTACTTCCCCCGCCAGGCGACCTACGCCGTGGACGCCCGCCCCATCGGCGTGCTGCCCTCCCGCGGCAGCCGCCCCACCATCACCCTGGGGGGGGGCGACATGGGCGCCTTCACCGCCAAGACCACCGCCACCAGCAACACGGCGTCCAGTGCGTCCACCGGAGAGCGCTCCATGGCAGACATACGGGTGAGCCTGGTGCTTGCTATATGCGCTTACGTGTTAGGGTTTGACCTGTCTTAGCCCGGTGTGTTGGGTATTGAGGAAACCGTAAGCAAGCAGAAGCCCGGCGAGATCCGATCCCTGTCTTAGCCCGGTGTTTGTGTGCGACTGATACGGGCGTACGGTTGAGCCCGAGGGGGCCAAGCTTGGCAGTATTAGGGGTGCGGCCATGCCTACACTACGGTACTGGTGCCCATACTGGAAAGGGCTTTCTAGCTTTCAGGAACATGAGGCGGGGTTGTCTGAGAGGTGCCAGTGGCGGGGTTGTGGCGGGGTTGTCTGCGGGTGTTGTTGTCTGGCGGGCTTGTTTGAGAGGTGCCAGTGGCGCCAGCAGCTGCTGCGAAGCTGAACCTGCTCTCGTGCGAACCAAACCACCCCTTCAGGACTGGCGGCTGTACATCATCCAGGAGTACTGCGACGGCGGTACACTGCTGCGCGCGCTCAAGGGCAGGTTCTTCGTGAATACAGACACAGGTGCGCGGGCCGTACGCACATGCCGTACAGAAGTACCGTTGTAGCACGGTCGTCCGTAACGCGGACACCGAACCATCGTGCCGCTTCCTCGCCATTCACCCTTCCTTCCACTCTTTGCTCTTGAAACCATTCCTTGTCCAGGCCTGGGAGGGTCGCCATCGCAGTCGGTGCACCGAGTGCCGTACGGTACGGCACACGGCGGGGCCGGCGAGGACCGCGATCGCGACCAGAGCCGCGATAGCAGCGGCCACGTGATGGGCATGCACGGCATGGCACGCATGTGCAGCGGCCGTACGGTGGAGGGCGGGCCCAATCTGGTAAAGGGGGAGGGGGGCGGAGGGGGCCGGAGGGGGTCTCTGAATGGAGCATTGGGAAGGGGGCATCAAGCAAAGTTCTCGAGCAATAGACTGCGCCTCGCTGGCTGGTGGTGGCTGCGGTGCTGCGTGACGCCTGCGAGATGGTTCCCTGGATCTCAATCCGCTGTACGGCACCTTGCCCCGTCCCCCTCCATCTCCACCCTCAGCACATGGTCTTGGAGCTCGCCCTGGGCATTGCCGCAGGTGGGGGGGTGGCAGGGAGGGACAGGGACGGGAGGGGGTGGGATGCGTAAGGCAACACGCTAGGGCTGCGTGAGCAAACCCGCTCTCCCTTACACGCGCTCTCCTCCCTCTGCTCCCTTGTCCCTCCCTCAGCGCTGCGGCACCTGCACTCCAAGCAAGTGGTGCACGGCGACCTCAACCCACGCAACGTGCTGCTCAAGCGGGACGGGGCCACTCTGTCGGGGTGAGGCGGGGGCCGGGGGGCGGGAGGTGGGACACGCCAGGAGGAAGCGTGTGGGAGGAAGTCGCGCAGGGGTTCTTTCCGGTATCATGCACAGGAGTTATCGTATGGACTTGGCGTAGTTGAGTTGATTATTAGTGGGGAGAAAAGAGGAGGTGGACTGGGGCGCCCATCCCCATCCCCACTCCACGTGGCCCGCTTACTCATTCCTTTTGCACCCCGCCCTATTCGCTCTCGCCCGCAGCTACGTGCCCAAGGTGGCAGACTTTGGCATGAGCGTGAGTGGGGGGAGCTTCAAGAGCATCTGACAGGAACGCACGCAGGGGAACACATGCCAACCAGCATGGCTAGTGCTTCACAGCAGTTCACACCTCGTGATAAAATGCACACCTCATCCTCTGCGCTCGTTTCCTCGTTCCCCGCTCGCCTCCGCCCAGGTCCGCATGTCTGCGTCTCAGTCGCACGTGTCCAACGTGTGGCAAGGCACGCAGTTCTACGCCGCGCCCGAGCAGACCGACCATGTGAGCGCGGGCCTATCTTGGTACCGAGTCTACCTTGCTGCGCACTAGTTGCATCTAGTTGCTGGTCACTGGTCGTTGACTGCGTGCGCGCTCGTTGGCTGATCCTTCCCGCCCGCTTTCATTCGCTGCAGGGCATTCTGACCAAGTTCAGCGATGCCTACGCCTTCGGTGTCATGCTATGGGTGCGTGCTCGGAGGACCGGCCTCCTGTTTGCCGGCCATGCTTTTCCTCTTGGTTCGTCTTCGCTTGGGTTATAAAACCCAGCCCCTGAACTTGAACCAAACGTAAAACCCTTGGCCCTCGTGCTTCCCTCGCAGGAGCTTGCCTGGAGCCAGCCCGTGTGGGTGGCGGTGGAGCCCCCGCCCCTGCCCCCCGGCGTGCGGCCGCCGCACCCCGCCGCACAGCGAACCGTGCAGTACGTGGCGCACCCGGACTTCCCGCACCTCCCGCCCTCGGTGGGTGCCTGCGGATGCCAGGCTAGGGCGCTGGTTGCTGCGGGCGTGGCGTTGGCGGTACAGCTCAGCAGCGGCGCGGATGTAGTACACTTGTACGACAGCAGCAGGGCCGTACGGCAGGACATGACAGCCGAGCCATATCCGCGCGCGCGCACACGCGTCGGCAAAACACACCGACACGCCCTCCCATCCCCCACCCCCTTCGCTTCCCCCCAGGTTCCCCACGAGTACGCCGCCCTGGTCGCTGCCTGCCTCCGCAACCACCACACGCAGAGGCCCACGTTCTCCGTCATCTACCGATCGCTGAGGGCCATGCAGGTGCCGTACAAGGGGCGGGGGGTGCAGCAACGGGTTCACCGCCTCGTACTCGCGGTGTACCGTGTAGGGCACGAGCTGGCTACTTGCACAGTGAGAATCGGAAATCTATAACCTGTGCGCTCACCTCTTGCTCTCCCTTCACCGCAGGCCCAGCTGCGTGCGGCTCTCCACGCGCGGCTGTGCCCCGAGCTCGAGCCGTTGGACTCCCCACACACCTCGGTCGCATCCCACACCTCTGCCTCCGTCGGCGGCGGCGGCGTGATCCTGCCCGGCGGCGCCTCCCGCGCATCCTCCATCGCCACACAGGCGTCGTACGCCGCCGCCGCCAACGCCGCCGCCGCGGCGGCCGCGGTCGGCGGCGGCCGGCCCGGCTCCGCCGTCGGCGTACCCGGCGACACCGCCAACGCCGCCATGCCTGTACGGCGATCGGTTGGCGGCGTGGTGGTTGCGACGGCGGCGCCGCCGTTGGTGGTTGGGTCACCGCGGGGTGACCTGCCGGCGGCGGTCAGCCCCGCGGGGGGCCCCGCTGGAGGGGGCGTGGTCATGGGTCCGCCGCCGGCGGGAGGAGGGGGAGGGGGTGGCGGGGTGGTGGCTGGAGTGTCGCCCAGCCCCCACTCGCCCCTGGGCGTAGCACAGATGGTACTGGCAAGGCACTACCAGCACATGCAGGTACGAATACGTTTGCGGTACGGCACTGGGCACCATTGTACGGTGCGGTACGGCACCGTACAGCAATGCGGGGGGGTGCGACAGAGGCAGACCGCGACCTGTCCTCTCACTCGCGCCGTGCCTCTCCCGCCTGCCCCTCTCCCGTCCCTTTGCAGGAGGCCCAACAGGCTGCAATGGCACGTGGCGGCGGCACCGCCGGCAAGGGCGGCGGCGGCGGCGGCGGCGGCCTGGCGGCGATGCGTCGTAGCAGCAGCGCCCGAGCCTGGACCGGCGGAGCGGCGTCACAGCTGCCCGGAGCGCCGCCGGTTGCCGGCCCTGCCGTCGCCGCCGCCCCCGTCGGCGGCGACGCCGCTGCCGCCGCCGCCATGGCTACGGCCGTCGCGGTCGCAGCGGCGGTGGAGCAGAGCGCCGCCGCTGCTGGCGGCGGTGCCGGCAGGGTCGGCGGCGGCGTTGCCGGCGCTCCGAACGCCGTGCCCGGCGTGTACGGCGGTTTCGGGTACGGCAGCGGTTTTACGAGCGGTGCGAGCAGCGCGAACAGCAATGCTCGTCCCGTGCTTTTACGTAAGAGCGCCTCAACCAACAGCGCCGCCAGCGCGTCCGTGGCTGCGGCGGCGGTAGCGGCAGCGGCAGCGGCAGCGGCCGCAGGCGGCGGGCGTGACGGCAGCACTCAGGGGTACCTGTACCCGTACCCCTACCCCCACCCCTCCAACCACCCCTTGGCTCCTTCCCACGTGAGTGTACGACGGGCTGACTGCGTGTGCAGGACTGCATCCCGGTCACAAGAGGACGCAGGATGGATGGGGTGGGTACAAGCACAGAGTGTGGGCTTCTCTGCTAGCCAGGCCGCTCGAAGTAACGTGCTCCTTTACTCAATCCTGCCCACCCGCCCGTCCCGTCCCTGTCCCTTCCCACAGGACGGCTCCGACAGCCCCTTCACCGGCGGCGGTGTGTCCATGGGTGGGGGCAGCGGCCTCTCAGGGGCGCCCCACAACCTCTTCTCCTCCACAGCGGGCTACGCGGGCGCCGCCAACCTGATGGCAGGCATGGGCGGAACCCCGCCCACGGGGACCGACAGGTGGGGCATCAGCTAGGGCGGAAGGGAGGCGGTCGGAGGGGGCCCCTGTAGCCGTGTAGGACATGTCTGGCTGTAGCCCTAGTGTTATCCGAATGCCCTCGCAGCCCCCACGCGTGCCCAATCTCACCCCCTCCTCCCGCCCCTGCCCCGCTCGTCTCCACCCCGCGCCGCCGCAGGGACTCCAACCTCACCGACCGGGCCTCCTCCGCCTCGGGGGGCAGCCGCGGCTCGGCCCCCTCCGCCAGCCTGTCCCAGATGTGGAGCCCCGCCGTCGGCGGGCCCATGGGCGGCGGTGGCGGCGGCATGGGAGGACTGAGCGCGGGCCCTTCGCCGGGGCAGGGGCTGGAGGCGGGGGCGCCGCCAGGCGCAGCGGGGGTGGAGCAAGGCGGCGGCGGTGGCGGCGGCGGAGGTGGCGGCGGCAACGGGCGTGGCGGCGGCGGGCTGGGAGGGCTCGGCGGGGGCTTGGGCTTGGTCGGGGTGTTGCCCGGGCTGCCGCGCCTGGAGGAGGGGGACGAGGCAGAGAGCCACTCCACTCCCGCCACCGCCGCGAAGGACGCTGTCGCCGCCGCCGTCACGCCGCCGCCGCCACCGCCGCCGCCGCAGCGCATGTCGCGGTCCGGCAGCGGCCGCCGGCCCACTCGCATGGCACCAGGCAGCGGCAACCTTGCCGGCGGCAGCGGCGGCGGCGCGACGCCGTCACCCCTTTCCGGCAGCCGCCGCGCCGCCGACGGTGCCACTGACGGCGCTGCCGCCGACGCTGGCGCCGCCGCCGCTGCTGTTGTCACCGGCAGCGGCGGCGGCTCGATCCGGTTGGAGCTGGGCCCGGAGGGCGAGCGCCTGGCGACGGCGGCGGCGGCAGGTGACGCTGACGGCGCCGAGGCCAGCGGCGGCAGCGGCCGCAGCGGCCGGCGCGAGCGGCGGCTGTCGGTGCCGGCGGGCACTTCTGACCTGATGGACGCGGCGGCGGGGCCTGACAACGACGCCGCGGCGGCGGCGGCAGACGCATTCCGAGAGCGCCGCTCTGCCAGCGGTACCCGAGGAATCATCGCCGCCGCCGGCCGCCGCCACCAGAGCCCTGCCCAAGCCCGCGGCCGCGGATCGTCCTTGCTCTACCGTGTCTTCAACCGCGCATCTACCGGCCCAGCGGCGGCGCAGCAGCTGCCGCCGCCGCCGCCGGGCTACTCGCCGCCGCTGCCGCCGCGCCGCGGCGCCACCTCCGCCACCGGCGCCGCCGACGGCTACATGTCTGCCGGGGGCGACGGCGAGGCGGTCAGCCCTGTTGCCGACGATCAGCTCAACGGCCGCCGCGGCCGCATGTCGTACGCTGGCGGCGGCGGCGGCGGCGGCGGCGGGAACGGGCCGCCGCCGGCGCCGTCGGCGGGGCAACTGGCGGCGGTGGCGGCGGAGCTGGTGCCGTCGCACCCGGGCTCCCACTCGCACTCCCACACGCCCTCGCACTCCATCCCCAACTCCCTCCAGTCCCCCTCCGGCCGCCCCTCCCGCCACGGCTCCTTTTTTGGCTCCTTCGCCTCCTCCGTCCGATCCGCCAGCAGCAACCTGCAGGCAAGGCCCCGTCGGCAGCGAACGCGTGCATACGTATGGTGCCACTTGTGTGCAATTGCAGGGCTTCACCGTTCCCCGTGTAGAGGTTTGCCCCCTGTGCTTTCATCGACCCTAAATCCTCCCACCCTTCCTCACCCGCCCCCTTGCCCACCAGGCCGGCTTCTCCCGCGCCGGCTCCATCATCCGCACCGCCTCCCACGTCACCGCCTCCACCGCCTCCGCCTCCGCCGGGACCACCGCCAGCGGCGCAGCGCACCGCCAGGGCTCCCACGCCGGCGCCCCCGTCTCGCCCCTGGGCGCCCGTGCCCCCGCCGGCCCCTGGCCGCTGTGGCGACTGGGGTCGAGGGAGCGAGGCGACGGTGCGGGCGGCGGGCCCGTGTCCGCCGGGCCGACGTCGGGCGTGCCGTCGACGCCGGGAGCTGCCGCCTCCACGGCCGCGGCGGCGGGGAGTGGCGGCGGCATGGGGCGGCGGTCGTTGCACCTCCCGCCACTGCAGGTGGGCCGGGTGGGGGTGCGGGAGAGAGCGGGTTTCAGTGCGGGGCTTTCACTCGAGAGCCCGTGTTTGGGTATGTGTTTCGCCGACGCGTCATGTGTCAGACACCCCGCATTAAACCCCCGCGCCCCTCCTGTCCGCTGCAGCTTGGCGACGACTCGAACGGCGCGGGCCACGCCGGGGAGCCGCCCGAGCGCCACACCGCGCCGCCGGGGCCCTCCGCCGCCGCCACGCCCCTCGCCGCCGCCACCTCGCCCTTCGCCGACGCCACCGCGGCGGCCTTGCAGGCGCAGCGGCGCGAGTCGGCGCCCCTGATCCGAGAGGCGTTCACGCGCGAGCTGCAGCGCTTGCTAACCACCAGCCGGCGCGTGGTGGCGGCGGCCGGCGCGGCGGCCACGGGCGGTCGGTCGTCTCCGTCCAACCCCAACCGCCGCAACCTGCTCGTCGCAACGCCGCGGACGCTGCGGCCGCAGCAGTCCGCCAACGCCGCTGCGGGCTTGGGCGCGGCACTGGGGGCCAACAGCCCCGCCGCCTCGCCCCGGGCGCCCTTCCCTCTGGCAGTGCCGCCCGCGGCCGCCGGGGAGGGCGGCTCCGGGGCTGCGGGGGGCGGCACCGCGCCGCTCCGCTTCATCCGGGGCAGGGGGAGCGCGAAGTATTAGGGTGTCCTTTCTAGGGTGTGCGTTCAAGTACTAGGGCGTGCGTGTGCGGCTTTGCTTGCTCAAGGTTGCTCAAGGTTTGCGACAAGAAGAGAGACACGTGGGATTCGTGCGACTCGTGGGGTGTGAGCCGTCAGTTGCGGTTGCGTGCGGGTCTGGACCCCCAAGTACAAAGTAAGGAGCGGGGCATGGACGGAGCACGTGACACGTACGTTTCGGGATTGCTGATTATGGCACTGACAAGCGCAGGGGGTGGGGCGGCGCGGGACGCCATTGTACATTGGCCAAAGCCACGCCCCACGATTCGTGTTCAGGGGCAGGAGGGCTAGGCAGGGCACACACCGTCGTGACCACTTACATGGGCCTTCGGCCTTATTGATGCGCATGCACAGATGCTGGGCTTGGATTTCCGTAGTTGACGCTTCTGGGGTTGCACGAGTGAAGGTCCCAGCTACTCGTTCGGCCTTCTCTGTCCGCATAGGCTGCGGTGGGGAAAAGGGCCATGGCCCCTGGCAGCACAGGTGCTGCTCGCGTGCATACACGCTGCATGTTTGGGGGTGAGCCTGGGATCAGCCCCGCACACTCTCATCGGCTTACTTTGCAGGCTATTTACGCCTTGAACTGTTCAAACCTGGGGGCCTGTCCTGGTCCTGCCTGTGCCAAGGTCTGCATAGCGGAGGCTAGTTGGATGGGGCGGAGGTGAAAGCTGGTGTTCCCAGAGCCCGGCTTTGTGAACCCCGTCAGGAGTGCGGTGGGTATGGGTGGGCTCGGCACTGGCGTGTCTGTGCATGTGCGAGCGGGTGTAAAGCGGAAGGCCAATAGAGGAGAAGGATTGATGCACGCAAGCGAGGGCCGTTCATCCGGGCTTCCGGGGAGCTGGGTACAGTTGTTGGGGATTTCTGAGGGCGATGGTCAGTGTGGCCAGGTCGCAGGGTGGTCCTCCTTCATGGGATGATGCCGAAGGCAGGCTTGATGTAAATACCGTATGTAGGCCCTGGCACGGCTTGCACTCCTTCGGATGCGAGAGTTACAAGAGGCCCGAACCCCCCGCGAGAGCCGACTCGGGTGGGGCTACAGTCAACGTACCCCTGGTCCCCGAAGGCCAGGAGAAGAGTCTGCACGCGCCTGGGCCTCCCTGCACTATTGCCGGCCTGGATGCCATGAAGCCGTCAGCGCTCAACGCATGATGGTGTGTGGCCGTGTGGGTCAGGGCTCCGAGGTCCGAGCGTGTGTGAGGGTCAGTCCTCGATGTTTACAATGAAAGACCCCCCTTGGGGTCACAGCGCTGAACGCTGGGGCCATGCGACCCACCTCATGGGCTTGCCCCCTGCAGGCCAAAAGCGCAAGTCCCTGGCATGACTCGCAATGACCTTTCCCAGGTCCTACCGTAAACGCTTGCATGCTAAGACCGTCCACATGAGGAGCACAGCCGACCAGGTGGGGTGTAAAAGCGCTGGATCAGGACACAACAAGAAACGTCCAGGGTCGGCACGGGATTCTTGACCTAGAAAACCATCACCCAAGCGTCAGCGGAGCCCTGGCTACACGTGGAAGTGACTGGACCTGTTCCGCAGCTTCTTGACTTGTCCCCACCGCCCGCTGGGAGTGCCCCGGCCCCCCCCCTCACCTTGATGCGTGCGGCTTGCGCCTCCATCTCCTGAGGAGCAGAAGGGGGTTTAAGCGCACGCGGCACGGGATTCTTGACCTAGAAAACCATCACCCAAGCGTCAGCGGAGCCCTGGCTACACGTGGAAGTGACTGGACCTGTTCCGCAGCTTCTTGACTTGCCCCCCACGCCCGCTGGGAGTGCCCCGGCCCCCCGGCTCACCTTCATGCGTGCGGCCATCGCCTCCATCTCCTGAGGAGCAGAAGGGGTTTAAGCGCACGCGGCACGGGATTTCTTGACCTAGAAACCATCACCATTCAACAGTACTGGTTTAATATCCCAAAGCCCTGCTGCGGCCCACCCCATCTACCCCAAACCCTAGCAGATTGCCTTGCCGACCTTCTTCTGCATCTCGACCTCGTCTTCCGCCTGCATGGGCAAGACGTGGGTGCGCGTCGGCGTGGTGCGCTACTCCTCGGGCCGCAGGGAAGCCATGGCGATAAGCAACAGCGCGCGTAAAAACGAGCCTTGCGCCGTCGCTCCTTCTCCAGCGGGGATTCAGGGAGCCTCTGGGTGCGCACGAGGATACAGAGGATAGTTTAGGAGTGGTTGTGGGGAGCCATGCACGAGTGGCTGAGCGGATGCGGGTTCCGCTTGCCTTTCCGGTGATGCATACGGCTCGCAAGGAGCGCAGTCGTTCCCTATGGACGCTGGGGATGCGCGCGGCGTCTACGCGCTCAGCGAGCACCCGCTCGCACGGAACGGCCGTGTGGGCCATGAGCAAAGGCGCAAGAGTGCTCTGCAGACAGTACTCTCTAGTACCCTGGAGACCTGCTTAAGGCTGTGAGCCTGCTGTATTGTAGGCCCCCCACGCGCGTTCCACGCGCATTGCACACCCGCGGGCTCACTGCTGCTCCCCCGTCAGCGGCACTTCCAGCTGACACAGCGGCGCCGGCGCGGCTCAGCACATCCGCGACGCTGCCCTGCAATGCAAGGACCAGGCAATGGTTCACTGAGGCGCGAGCGCGGATTCGAGTGCTGGCCGTGGCCCACGCACCTCGCGGCTGGCGCCCGTCGCTCCCCCGTCGTTGCTTCCGTGTCGCCCCCCGCCGCTGACGCCCTGGGCACTCTCCTGCTTCTCCGCTGCATCATGCTGCGTGTGTCCGGCGGGCAGGCCCTGCGCGTCGTGCGCGGGCTGCTGATCGCGCTGCTGCTGCTGGGGGGAGGACATGGCTGACGTGCGGCAGGACCAACTGCGTGTGTCGATCGTGGCTTACGTGCCAAATGGAGTGCTAGTGAGCACGGTGCGCAGGGCCTGGGGCCAGGGTCAAATCGTGGCCTCCTCTCTTATGGCCCCGCAGGTGGCGCCGCGGCCGCGGCCGCAATTGGCAGTGATTCCGCCCATCTCAGGGCCCTGAACCGTAGGCGCCCCGTCCCCTCAGCCAAGCATGCCTGTGGTGGCTGCTGCTGGCGGAATGCGGTATGCGGAATGCGGTGTGCCCTTTCCCCCCCTTTCCCCCTCTTCCTCCCCCCCCCAGTATCCACTCGTTTGCCGAGTCCCTGGTGCTCCCCCTCAAGCTCGCGCTGGACACGCGCGAGCCCACGGCGGTGGCGGTGGCGCTGCAGCTCATGGGGGCGGCACTGGCGCTGGACCCGGGAGTGGCGGGGCGCTGGGTGCCGGCGTACTGGCAGTTCGCGCAGGTGGGGAGGCGGGCCGGGGGCCGGTTGGGCGCAGATGTGGTTGCGTGGGTTGGGGCTAACAAGGGCAGCCGTTTGTTATGCTGACCCCCCGCCGCTATGGCTTCCCGCCCGTCGCATCCCCCGCCCGGGTGCTGAACCTCTACCCGGCCCGCGGTGGGCACCTGGTGGCTGTACTTGGGTACGACCGCCGCACCGTGGCTGCGTGCCGCCAGGGAGGCAGTCAGCCCCGTCGCGGACAATCGGCTCAACGGCCGTCGCGGCCGAATGTCGTACGCTGGTGGCGGCGGCGGCGGCGGGAACGGTCCGCCGCCGGCGCCGTCGGCGGGGCAACTGGCGGCGGTGGCGGCGGAGCTGGTGCCGTCGCACCCGGGCTCCCACTCGCACTCCCACACCCCCTCCCACTCCATCCCCAACTCCCTCCAGTCCCCCTCCGGCCGCCCCTCCCGCCACGGCTCTTTCTTCGGCTCCTTCGCCTCCTCCATCCGATCCGCCAGCATCAACCTGCAGGCAAGGGCCCGCCCGCCATCGGGGGCAGCAGCACAGTTATACTCTCTGAAGCTTAGAGGCTAGCGTAGCAGGCATGAGAATGACGCCACTTGTGTGCAGTTGCGCGCTTTGCAGGGCAGATCTCAATGCTCCACCTTTCATCCCATGAGCGCAACGTGGCCTGCCACCGTACCGACATCTAACCCAACCGCCAACCGCCAACCCCTCCCCTCTTCTCCTATCCCACGTCCGGGCCCCACGCCACCAGGCCGGCTTCTCCCCAAACCCCCCTTCTATACCGTCCTCACGGTACCAAGATTTCACCGGCACCTCCCTTCCCCACCCGCCCCCTCACCCCGCCAGGCCGGCTTCTCCCGCGCTGGCTCCATCATCCGAACCGCCTCCCACGTTACCGCCTCCACCGCCTCCGCCTCCGCAGGGACCACCCAGCGGCGCAG
Source organism: Edaphochlamys debaryana (assembly GCA_016858145.1). NCBI lineage: Eukaryota > Viridiplantae > Chlorophyta > Chlorophyceae > Chlamydomonadales > Edaphochlamys > Edaphochlamys debaryana. Next base: position 82,850 of record JAEHOE010000106.1, on the reverse strand, counting down.
CGCACCCCCAGGGATCCCACGCCGGCGCCCCCGTCTCGCCCCTGGGCGCCCGCGCCGCCGCCGGCCCTTGGCCGCTGTGGCGACTGGGGTCGAGGGAGCGAGGCGACGGTGCGGGCGGCGGGCCCGTGTCGGGCGGGCCGACGTCGGGCGGGCCGTCGACGCCGGGAGCTGCCGCCGCCGCGGCCGCAGCGGTGGGGAGTGGCGGCGGTATGGGACGGCGCTCGCTGCACCTCCTGCCACTGCAGGTGGGTTGAACGGGGGAGCGGGGGAGAGCGGGCTTCAGTGCGGGGCTTTCAGGCCTGAGAGCCCGTGTCTGGGTGTGTGTTTCGCCGACGCGTCATGTCTCATGTGTAAGACACCCCGCATCAAACCCCCGCGCCCCTACTGTCCGCTGCAGCTTGGCGACGACTCGAACGGCGCGGGCCACGCCGGGGAGCCGCCCGAGCGCCACACCGCGCCGCCGGGGCCCTCCGCCGCCGCCACGCCCCTCGCCGCCGCCACCTCGCCCTTCGCCGACGCAACCGCGGCGGCCTTGCAGGCGCAGCGGCGCGAGTCTGCGCCCCTGATCCGAGAGGCGTTTACGCGCGAGCTCCAACGCTTGCTAACCACCAGCCGGCGCGTGGTGGCGGCGGCCGGCGCGGCGGCCACAGGCGGTCGGTCGTCTCCGTCCAACTCCAACCGCCGCAACCTACTCGTCGCAACGCCGCGGACGCTGCGGCCGCAGCAGTCCGCCAACGCCGCTGCCGGCTTGGGCGCGGCACTGGGGGCCAACAGCCCCGCCGCCTCGCCCCGGGCGCCCTTCCCTCTGGCAGTGCCGCCCGCGGCCGCCGGGGAGGGCGGCTCCGGGGCTGCGGGGGGCGGCACCGCGCCGCTCCGCTTCATCCGGGGCAGGGGGAGCGCGAAGTATTAGGGTGTCCTTTCTAGGGTGTGCGTTCAAGTACTAGGGCGTGCGTGTGCGGCTTTGCTTGCTCAAGGTTGCTCAAGGTTTGCGACAAGAAGAGAGACACGTGGGATTCGTGCGACTCGTGGGGTGTGAGCCGTCAGTTGCGGTTGCGTGCGGGTCTGGACCCCCAAGTACAAAGTAAGGAGCGGGGCATGGACGGAGCACGTGAAGCGTACGTTTCGGGATTGCTGATTATGGCACTGACAAGCGCAGGGGGTGGGGCGGCGCGGGACGCCATTGTACATTGGCCAAAGCCACGCCCCACGATTCGTGTTCAGGGGCAGGAGGGCTAGGCAGGGCACACACCGTCGTGACCACATACATAGGCCTTCGGCCTTATTGATGCGCATGCACAGATGCTGGGCTTGGATTTCCGTAGTTGACGCTTCTGGGGTTGCACGAGTGAAGGTCCCAGCTACTGGTTCGGCCTTCTCTGTCCGCATAGGCTGCGGTGGGGAAAAGGGCCATGGCCCCTGGCAGCACAGGTGCTGCTCGCGTGCATACACGCTGCATGTTTGGGGGTGAGCCTGGGATCAGCCCCGCACACTCTCATCGGCTTACTTTGCAGGCTATTTACGCCTTGAACTGTTCAAACCTGGGGGCCTGTCCTGGTCCTGCCTGTGCCAAGGTCTGCATAGCGGAGGCTAGTTGGATGGGGCGGAGGTGAAAGCTGGTGTTCCCAGAGCCCGGCTTTGTGAACCCCGTCAGGAGTGCGGTGGGTATGGGTGGGCTCGGCACTGGCGTGTCTGTGCATGTGCGAGCGGGTGTAAAGCGGAAGGCCAATAGAGGAGAAGGATTGATGCACGCAAGCGAGGGCCGTTCATCCGGGCTTCCGGGGAGCTGGGTACAGCTGTTGGGGATTTCTGAGGGCGATGGTCAGTGTGGCCAGGTCGCAGGGTGGTCCTCCTTCATGGGATGATGCCGAAGGCAGGCTTGATGTAAATACCGTATGTAGGCCCTGGCACGGCTTGCACTCCTTCGGATGCGAGAGTTACAAGAGGCCCGAACCCCCCGCGAGAGCCGACTCGGGTGGGGCTACAGTCAACGTACCCCTGGTCCCCGAAGGCCAGGAGAAGAGTCTGCACGCGCCTGGGCCTCCCTGCACTATTGCCGGCCTGGATGCCATGAAGCCGTCAGCGCTCAACGCATGATGGTGTGTGGCCGTGTGGGTCAGGGCTCCGAGGTCCGAGCGTGTGTGAGGGTCAGTCCTCGATGTTTACAATGAAAGACCCCCCTTGGGGTCACAGCGCTGAACGCTGGGGCCATGCGACCCACCTCATGGGCTTGCCCCCTGCAGGCCAAAAGCGCAAGTCCCTGGCATGACTCGCAATGACCTTTCCCAGGTCCTACCGTAAACGCTTGCATGCTAAGACCGTCCACATGAGTCCCTCCCGCACCCGGGCTCCCACTCGCACTCCCACACCCCCTCCCACTCCATCCCCAACTCCCTCCAGTCCCCCTTTGGCCGCCCCTACCGCCATGGCTCCTTCTTCGGCTCCTTCGCCTCCTCCGTCCGATCCGCCAGCAGCAACCTGCAGGCAAGGCCCCGTCGGTAGCGAACGCCTGCATACGTATGGTGCCACTTGTGTGCAATTGCAGGGCTTCACCGTTCCCCGCGTATAGGTTTGGCCCCTGTGCTTTCATCTACCCTAAACCCTCCCACCCTTTCTCACCCGCCCCCTCACCCCGCCAGGCGGGCTTCTCCCGCGCCGGCTCCATCATCCGCACCGCCTCCCACGTCACCGCCTTCACCGCCTCCGCCTCCGCAGGGACCACCGCCAGCGGCGCAGCGCACCGCCAGGGCTCCCACGCCGGCGCCCCCGTCTCGCCCCTGGGCGCCCGCGCCGCCGCCGGCCCCTGGCCCCTGTGGCGTCTGGGGTCGAGGGAGCGAGGCGACGGAGCGGGCGGCGGGCCCGTGTCGGGCGGGCCGACGTCGGGCGTGCCGTCGACGCCGGGAGCTGCCGCCGCCGCGGCCGCAGCGGTGGGGAGTGGCGGCGGCATGGGGCGGCGCTCGCTGCACCTCCTGCCACTGCAGGTGGGTTGAACGGGGGAGCGGGGGAGAGCGGGCTTCAGTGCGGGGCTTTCAGGCCTGAGAGCCCGTGTCTGGGTGTGTGTTTCGCCGACGCGTCATGTGTAAGACACCCCGCATCAATCCCCTGCGCCCCTACTGTCCGCTGCAGCTTGGCGACGACTCGAACGGCGCGGGCCACGCCGGGGAGCCCCCCGAGCGCCACACCGCGCCGCCGGGGCCCTCCGCCGCCGCCACGCCCCTCGCCGCCGCCGCCTCACCCTTCGCCGACGCAACCGCGGCGGCCGTGCAGGCGCAGCGGCGCGAGTCGGCGCCCCTCTCCGAGAGGCGTTCACACGCGAGCTCCAACGCCTCCTCACCACCAGCCGGCGCGTGGTGGCGGCGGCCGGCGCGGCGGCCACGGGCGGTCGGTCGTCTCCGTCCAACCCCAACCGCCGCAACCTGCTCGTCGCAACGCCGCGGACGCTGCGGCCGCAGCAGTCCGCCAACGCCGCTGCGGGCTTGGGCGCGGCACTGGGGGCCAACAGCCCTGCCGCCTCGCCCCGGGCGCCCTTCCCTCTGGCAGCGCCGCCCGTCGCCGCCGGGGAGGGCGGCTCCGGGGCTGCGGGGGGCGGCACCGCGCCGCTCCGCTTCATCCGGGGCAGGGGGAGCGCGAAGTATTAGGTGTCCTTTCTAGTGTGTGCGTTCAAGTACTAGGGCGTGCGTGTGCGGCTTTGCTCGCTCAAGGTTGCTCAAGGCTTGCGGTAAGAAGAGAGACACGTGGGATTCGTGCGACTCGTGGGGTGTGAGCCGTCAGTTGTGGTTGCGTGCGGGTCTGGACCCCCAAGTACAAAGTAAGGAGCGGGGCATGGACGGAGCACGTGAAGCGTACGTTTTTAGATTGCTGATTTTGGCACTGAGGGATGCGACTTACAAGCAGGCGCTGGGGACGGGGCGGGGCGTACGGTGGCCAGAGCCACGCCCCACGATTCGTGTTCAGGGGCAGGAGGGCTAGGCAGGGCACACACCGTCGTGGCCACATACATGGGCCTTCGGCCTTATTGATGCGCATGCACAGACGCTGCTCGCGTGCATACACGCTGCATGTTTGAGGGTGAGCCTGGGATCAGCCCCGCACACTCTCATCGGCTTTCTTTGCAGGCTGTTTACGCCTTGAACTGTTCAAACCTGGGGGCCTGTCCGGGTCCTGCCTGTGTCAAGGTATGCATAGCGGAGGCTAGATGGATGGGGCGGAGGTGAAAGCTGGTGTTCCCAGAGCCCGGCTTTGTGAACCCCACCCGGAGTGCGGTGGGTATGAGTGGGCTCGTCACTGGCGTGTCTGTGCATGTGCGAGCGGGTATTAAGCGGAAGGCCACTAGAGGAGACGGATTGATGCACGCAGGCGAGGGCCGTTCATCCGGGGAGCTGGGTACAGTTGTTGGGGATTTCTGAGGGCGATGGTGGGCCGGGTCGCAAGGTTGTCCTCCTTCATGGGGTGATGCCGAAGGCAGGCTTGATGTAAATACCGTATGTAGGCCCTGGCACGGCTTGCACTCCTTCGGATGCAAGAGTTACAAGAGGCCCGACCCCCCCGCGAGAGCCGACTCGGGTGGGGCTATAGTCGACGTACCCCTGGTTCCCGAAGGCCAGGAGAAGAGTCTGCACGCGCCTGGGACTCCCTGCACTATTGCCGGCCTGGATGCCATGAAGCCGTCAGCGCTCAACGCATGATGGTGTGTGGCCGTGTGGGTCAGGGCTCCGAGGTCCGAGCGTGTGTGTGGGTCAGTCCTCAATGTTTGCAATGAAAGACCCCCCTTGGGGTCACAGCGCTGAACGCTGGGGCCATGTGACCCACCTCATGGGCTTGCCCCCTGCAAGCCAAAAGCGCAAGTCCCTGGCATGACTCGCAATGACCTCTCTCAGGTCCTACCGTCAACGTTCGCATGGTAAGACCGTCCACATGAGTCCCTCCACTGGGTCAGGCAGGGCTGTGAGGCCTGAGGCCGAAGGCGTGCTAGTGTGAGCATATACCGGTAGTCCCTGATACCCCTCGCTGATACCCCGGGCACAGCGTGTGGGGCTGAGGCGGTGGGGTCCTCCGTGCATAGCTGTGTGAGGGTCAGGGCTCAGAGTGCCAAGGTCACTCGCTCGCTACAAGCACTGATGCTGGCACTCAAGCTGCTGGCCCCCGCCGGGCCCTGCTCTACACAGGAGCGTCACAGGCGAACAAGGCACGTCCTCGTGGCCTGCCCACACATCGCATGCACCCCGGCCAGGCGCAAGACGATGTTGCACTTTGCTGGCCTGCTTTCGCGTAACTCGTGTCCCCTTACCCCGGCCAGCCGTAGAGTCAACGGCCCGCAATACCTGCAGCCCGCCAGCTCCACCCCACGCCCATCTACCCGCCTACGCACCCATAAAGTTGTACCCGCCTACGCCCAGCGAAATTTCCTACCCCTGCCTGCCCATGCCCCTGCCCATGCCTGCCCCTGCCTGCCCATGCCCCTGCCCATGCAGCCAGCTAAGCGTCTTCCATACGGCTGCCGCCTGAGGCAGGCTACATTACCCAAGCGCTCCTCCCACCGCCGCTTCCGTGTAGCGTCCTCAGCTTCCCCTCTCCTCCCCCCTCCTCCTACTCAGCTTCTGAACACGGTCGGCCCCAGCCTCCCAGTCCGCCCGGGGCCCTCAGGGCTGGGGCCACTGGGGCGGCGAAGCTCAGTCATCGCCCGCCTCAGCCGTCTACTCCTCGCCCTCCCCGCCCTGCTGCGCCTCCGCCGCCGCCTGGGCTGCGTTCCCCGCCCCGCCCGGGCCCGCGCCCGCGCCCGCGCTCGTGCCAGCGCCCGCGCCCGTGCCTCCGCCGGGTGAAGCCGACTGCGGGGAGGCAAGGCGAGTGCGGGCACAGCTGAGCGGTTGCCGGAAGGGGCGGGTGCTTGGGTGCGCAATGCAGGCGCGCGGAACCGGCCACGAGTCGACCCCTAAGACGAGGCGGACAGCGGTTGGCCAACGACGGGTTGCGATACCGGTAGGAGCAAGCGAGCAACAGCTTGGACGAACAGAGGCAGGGTCGCCGAGGGTGAGTATGGGATTCTTCACCTCGAAACCACCACCCAAGCAGACGCGTCAGCGGAGCCCTGGCTACACGTGGAAGTGGCTGGACGTGTTGTGCAGTTTCGTGACTTGTCCCCACCGGCCGTTGGGAGTGCCCCGGCCCCCCCCACTCACCTCGATGCGTGCGACCTTGGCCTCCAGTTCCTGAGGAGCACAGCCGACCAGGTGGGGTGTAAAAGCGCTGGATCAGGACACAACGAGAACCGCCCAGGGTCTGCACGGGATCTTGACCTAGAATCCACCATCCAAGCAGACGTACGCGTCAGCAGCAGAGCGCTGGCTACACGTGGAAGTGACTGGACCTGTTCCGCAGCTTCTTGACTTGTCCCCCACGCCCGCTGGGAGTGCCCCGGCCCCCCGGCTGACCTTGACGTGTGCGGCCATCGCCTCCAGCTCCTGAGGAGCACATGGGGTGTCAAGTGCTGGATCAGGACACAACGAGAACCGCCCAGGGTCTGCACGGGATCTTGACCTAGAATCCACCATCCAAGCAGACGTACGCGTCAGCAGCAGAGCGCTGGCTACACGTGGAAGTGACTGGACCTGTTCCGCAGCTTCTTGACTTGCCCCCCACGCCCGCTGGGAGTGCCCCGGCCCCCCGGCTTACCTTGATGTGTGCGGCCGCCATCGCCTCCATCACCTGAGGAGCAGATGGGGGTTTCAGCGCACGCGGCACGGAATTCTTGATCTAGAAACCATCACCAAGCAACAGCACTGGTTTCATATCCCAAAGCCCTGCTGCGGCCCACCCTATCTCCCCCAAACCGTAGCAGGTTGCCTTGCCGACCTTCTTCTGCTTCTCGACCTCGTCTTCCGCCTGCATGGGCAAGACGTGGGTGCGCGTCGGCGTGGTGCGCTACTCCTCAGGCCGCAGGGAAAGCCATGGCGATAAGCAACAGCGCGCGTAAAAACGAACCTTGCGCCGTCGCTTCTGCTCCTTCTCCAGCGGGGATTCAGGGAGCCTCTGGGTGCGCACGAGGATACAGAGGATAGTTGAGGAGTGGTTGTGTGGAGCCATGCACGAGTGGCTGAGCGGATGCGGGTTCCGCTTGCCTTTCCGGTGATGCATACGGCTCGCAAGGAGCGCAGTCGTTCCCTATGGACGCTGGGGATGCGCGCGGCGTCTACGCGCTCAGCGAGCGCCCGCTCGCACGGAACGGCCGTGTGGGCCATGAGCAAAGGCGCAAGAGTGCTCTACAGTACTCTCTAGTACCCTGGAGACCTGCTCAAGGTTGTGAGCCTGCTGTATTGTAGGCCCCCCACGCGCGTCCCACGCGCATTGCACACCCGCGGGCTCACCGCTGCTCCCCCGTCAGCGGCACTTCCAGCGGAAACAGCGGCGCCGGCGCGGCTCAGCTCATCCGCGACGCTGCCCTGCAATGCAAGGACCAGGCAATGGCTCACTGTGGCGCGAGCGCGGACTGTGTGCTGGCCGTGGCCCACGCACCTCGCGGCTGGCGCCCCTCGCTCCCCCGTCGTTGCTTCCGTGTCGCCCCCCGCCGCCGACGCCCTTGGCGCTCCCCTGCTTCTCCGCTGCATCATGCTGCGCGTGTTCGGTGGGCAGGCCCTGCGCGTCGTGCGCGGGCTGCTGGTCGCGCTGATGCTGCTGGGGGGAGGACATGGCTGACGTGCGGCAGGCACCAACTGCGTGTGTTGATCGTGGCTTACGTGCCAAATGGAATGCTAGTGAGCACGGCGAAGAAGGCGGCAATCGTGGCTGCTCTCTTATGGCCCCGCAGGTGGCGCCGCGGCCGCAATGGCAGTCCCATCGTAGGGTCCTGAACCGTAGCTGCCCCGTCCCGCCGGCCCCTCAGCCAGGCACGCCTGTGGTGGCTGCTGCTGGCGGAATGCGGAATGCGGAATGCCGCTTGCCCCACTCCAAAAGCTACTTTCCCCCTCCCCCCAGCATCCACTCCTTTGCCGAGTCCCTGGTGCTGCCCCTCAAGCTCGCGCTGGACACGCGCGGGCCCACGGCGGTGGCGGTGGCGCTGCAGCTCATGGGGGCGGCACTGGCGCTGGACCCGGGGGTGGCGGGGCGCTGGGTGCCGGCGTACTGGCAGTTCGCGCAGGTGGGGAGGCGGGCGGGTGTGTGGGTGGGTGGGTGGGTGGGTGGGTTGGGGTCAACAAGGGCAGCCGTTTGTTATGCTGAGCCCCCGCCGCTATGGCTTCCCGCCCATCTCATCCCCCGCCCGGGTGCTGAACCTCTACCCCGCCCGCGGTGGGCACCTGGTGGCTGTAATCTGGGGCGGAGGAGGGGGGCGGAGGCGGGGGCCGGAGGAGGGGAAAGTGGGGGGGAAATGTGTGTGTTGGCTGTTGGCTGCGTGCTGCCAGGTGGGGTCGAGCCGGAAGGGGGCGGAGGGAGCCCAGCCGTGCGGGTTGCTCCTGTCGGCCTCTTGGCAGGTCTCTCCCACCTGCCCATCCCATCCCTCTGCAGGAGGCCCAACAGGCTGCAATGGCACGTGGCGGCGGCACCGCCGGCAAGGGCGGCGGCGGCGGCGGCGGCGGCGGCGGCGGCCTGCCGGCGATGCGTCGTAGCAGCAGCGCCCGAGCCTGGACCGGCGGAGCGGCGTCGCAGCTGCCCGGAGCGCCGCCGGTTGCCGGCCCTGCCGTCGCCGCCGCCCCCGTCGGCGGGGACGCCGCTGCCGCTGCCGCAATGGCAACTGCCGTCGCGGTCGCAGCGGCGGTGGAGCAGAGCGCCGCCGCTGCTGGCGGCGGTGCCGGCAGGGTCGGCGGCGGCGTTGCCGGCGCTCCGAACGCCGTGCCCAGCGGACACAGCGTGTACGGCGGTTTCAGGTACGGCAGCGGTTTTACGAGCGGCGCGAGCCGCGCGAACAGCAATGCTCGTCCCGTGCTTTTACGTAAGAGTGCCTTAACCAACAGCGCCGCCAGCGCGTCCGTGGCTGCGGCGGCGGTGGCGGCCGCGGCAGCGGCGGCGGCCGCCGGCGGTGGGCGTGACGGCAGCGCTCAGGGGAACCTGTACCCGTACCCCTACCCCCACCCCTCCAACCACCCCTTGGCTCCTTCCCACGTGAGTGTACGACGGGCTGACTGCGTGTGCAGGACTGCATCCCGGTCACAAGAGGACGCAGGATGGATGGGGTGGGTACAAGCACAGAGTGTGGGCTTCTCTGCTAGCCAGGCCGCTCGAAGTAACGTGCTCCTTTACTCAATCCTGCCCACCCGCCCGTCCCGTCCCTGTCCCTTCCCTCAGGACGGGTCCGACAGCCCCTTCACCGGCGGCGGTGTGTCCATGAGTGGCGGCAGCGGCCTCTCAGGGGCGCCCCACAACCTCTTCTCCTCCACAGCGGGCTACACGGGCGCCGCCAACCTTACGGCAGGCATGGGCGGAACCCCGCCCACGGGGACCGCCCCAGGGACCGACAGGTGGGGAGACGCCTGGCGGAAGGGAGGCGGTCGGAGGGGGCCCCTGTAGCCGTGTAGGACATGCCTGGCTGTAGCCCTAGTGTTATCCGAATGCCCTCGCAGCCCCCACGCGTGCCCAATCTCACCCCCTCCTCCCGCCCCTGCCCCGCTCGTCTCCACCCCGCGCCGCCGCAGGGACTCCAACCTCACCGACCGGGCCTCCTCCGCCTCGGGGGGCAGCCGCGGCTCGGCCCCCTCCGCCAGCCTGTCCCAGATGTGGAGCCCTGCCGTCGGCGGGCCCATGGGCGGCGGCGGCGGCGGCATGGGAGGACTGAGCGCGGGCCCTTCGCCGGGGCAGGGGCTGGAGGCGGGGGCGCCGCCAGGCGCAGCGGGGGTGGAGCAAGGCGGCGGCGGTGGCGGCGGCAACGGGCGTGGCGGCGGCGGGCTGGGAGGGCTCGGCGGCGGCTTGGGCTTGGTCGGGGTTTCGCCCGGGCTGCCGCGCCTGGAGGAGGGGGACGAGGCAGAGAGCCACTCCACCCCCGCCACCGCCGCGAAGGACGCTTTCGCCGCCGCCGTCACGCCGCCACCGCCACCGCCACCGCCGCCGCCGCGCATGTCGCGGTCCGGCAGCGGCCGCCGGCCCACTCGCATGGCGCCAGGCAGCGGCAACCTTGCCGGCGGCAGCGGCGGCGGCGCGGCGCCGTCGCCCCTTTCCGGCAGCCGCCGCGCCGCCGACGGTGCCACTGACGGCGCCGCCGCCGCCGCTGGCGCCGCCGCCGGTGCTGTTGTCACCGGCAGCGGCGGCGGCTCGATCCGGTTGGAGCTGGGCCCGGAGGGCGAGCGCCTGGCGGCGGCGGCGGCGGCAGGTGACGCTGACGGCGCCGAGGTCAGCGGCGGCAGCGGCCGCAGCGGCCGGCGCGAGCGGCGGCTGTCGGTGCCGGCGGGCACTTCTGACCTGATGGACGCGGCGGCGGGGCCTGACAACGCCGCCGCGGCGGCGGCGGCAGACGCTTTCCGAGAGCGCCGCTCCGCCAGCGGCACCCGAGGAATCATCGCCGCCGCCGGCCGCCGTCACCAGAGCCCCGCCCAAGCCCGCGGACGCGGCTCTTCCTTGCTCTTCCGCGTCTTCAACCGCGCGCCCACGGGCCCAGCGGCGGCGCAGCAGCTGCCGCCGCCGCCGCCGGGCTACTCGCCGCCGCTGTCGCCACGCCGCGGCGCCACCTCCGCCACCGGCGCCGCCGACGGCTACGTGTCTGCCGGCGGCGACGGCGAGGCGGTCAGCCCCGTCGCGGACGATCGGCTCAACGGCCGCCGCGGCCGCATGTCGTACGCTGGCACCGGCGGCGGCGGGAACGGGCCGCCGCCGGCGCCGTCGGCGGGGCAACTGGCGGCGGTGGCGGCGGAGCTTGTGCCATCGCACCCGGGCTCCCACTCGCACTCCCACACCCCCTCCCACTCCATCCCCAACTCCCTCCAGTCCCCCTCCGGCCGCCCCTCCCGCCATGGCTCCTTCTTCGGCTCCTTCGCCTCCTCCGTCCGATCCGCCAGCAGCAACCTGCAGGCAAGGCCCCTTCGGTAGCGAACGCCTGCATACGTATGGTGCCACTTGTGTGCAATTGCAGGGCTTCACCGTTCCCCGTGTAGAGGTTTGGGCCCTGTGCTTTCATCGACCCTAAACCCTCCCACCCTTTCTCACCCGCCCCCTCACCCCGCCAGGCGGGCTTCTCCCGCGCCGGCTCCATCATCCGCACCGCCTCCCACGTCACCGCCTTCACCGCCTCCGCCTCCGCAGGGACCACCGCCAGCGGCGCAGCGCACCGCCAGGGCTCCCACGCCGGCGCCCCCGTCTCGCCCCTGGGCGCCCGCGCCGCCGCCGGCCCCTGGCCCCTGTGGCGTCTGGGGTCGAGGGAGCGAGGCGACGGAGCGGGCGGCGGGCCCGTGTCGGGCGGGCCGACGTCGGGAGTGCCGTCGACGCCGGGAGCTGCCGCCGCCGCGTCAGCGGCGGTGGGGAGTGGCGGCGGCATGGGGCGGCGCTCGCTGCACCTCCTGCCACTGCAGGTGGGTTGAACGGGGGAGCGGGGGAGAGCGGGCTTCAGTGCGGGGCTTTCAGGCCTGAGAGCCCGTGTCTGGGTGTGTGTTTCGCCGACGCGTCATGTGTAAGACACCCCGCATCAATCCCCTGCGCCCCTACTGTCCGCTGCAGCTTGGCGACGACTCGAACGGCGCGGGCCACGCCGGGGAGCCCCCCGAGCGCCACACCGCGCCGCCGGGGCCCTCCGCCGCCGCCACGCCCCTCGCCGCCGCCGCCTCGCCCTTCGCCGACGCAACCGCGGCGGCCGTGCAGGCGCAGCGACGCGAGTCTGCGCCCCTGATCCGAGAGGCGTTCACGCGCGAGCTCCAACGCTTGCTTACCACCAGCCGGCGCGTGGTGGCGGCGGCCGGCGCTGCGGCCACAGCCGGTCGGTCGTCTCCGTCCAACCCCAACCGCCGCAACCTGCTCGTCGCAACGCCGCGGACGCTGCGGCCGCAGCAGTCCGCCAACGCCGCTGCCGGCTTGGGCGCGGCCCACAGCCCCGCCGGCTCGCCCCGGGCTCCCTTCCCTCTGGCAGCGCCGCCCGCCCGTCGCCGCCGGGGAGGGCGGCTCCGGAGCTGCGGGGGGCGGCACCGCGCCGCTCCGCTTCATCCGGGGCAGGGCGAGCGCGAAGTATTAGGTGTCCTTTCTAGGGTGTGCTATCAAGTACTAGGGCGTGCGTGTGCGGCTTTGCTCGCTCAAGGTTGCTCAAGGCTTGCGGTAAGAAGAGAGACACGTGGGATTCGTGGGGTGTGAGCCGTCAGTTGTGGTTGCGTGCGGGTCTGGACCCCCAAGTACAAAGTAAGGAGCGGGGCATGGACGGAGCACGTGACACGTACGTTTTTAGATTGCTGATTTTGGCACTGACAAGCGCAGGGGGTGGGGCGGCGCGGGACGCCATTGTACAGTGGCCAAAGCCACGCCCCACGATTCGTGTTCAGGGGCAGGAGGGCTAGGCAGGTCACACACCGTCGTGACCACATACATGGGCCTTCGGCCTTATTGATGCGCATGCACAGATGCTGGGGTTGGATTTCCGTAGTTGACGCTTCTGGGGTTGCACGTGTGAAGGTCCCAGCTACTCGTTCAGCCTTCTCTGTCCGCATAGGCTGGGGTGGGGGAAAGAGCCATGGCCCCTGGCAGCACAGGTGCTGCTCGCGTGCATACACGCTGCATGTTTGAGGGTGAGCCTGGGATCAGCCCCGCACACTCTCATCGGCTTACTTTGCAGGCTGTTTACGCCTTGAACTGTTCAAACCTGGGGGCCTGTCCTGATCCTGCCTGTGCTAAGGTATGCATAGCGGAGGCTAGTTGGATGGGGCGGAGGTGAAAGCTGGTGTTCCCAGAGCCCGGCTTTGTGAACCCCGTCAGGAGTGCGGTGGGTATGGGTGGGCTCGGCACTGGCGTGTCTGTGCATGTGCGAGCGGGTATTAAGCGGATGGCCACTAGAGGAGACGGATTGATGCACGCAGGCGAGGGCCGTTCATCCGGGGAGCTGGGTACAGTTGTTGGGGATTTCTGAGGGCGATGGTGGGCCGGGTCGCAGGGTGGTCCTCCTTCATGGGGTGATGCCGAAGGCCGGCTTTATGTAAATACCGTATGTAGGCCCTGGCACGGCTTGCACTCCTTCGGATGCGAGAGTTACAAGAGGCCCGACCCCCCCGCGAGAGCCGACTCGGGTGGGGCTATAGTCGACGTACCCGTGGTCCCCGAAGGCCAGGAGAAGAGTCTGCACGCCTGGGACTCCCTGCACTATTGCCGGCCTGGATGCCATGAAGCCGTCAGCGCTCAACGCATGATGGTGTGTGGCCGTGTGGGTCAGGGCTCCGAGGTCCGAGCGTGTGTGTGGGTCAGTCCTCAATGTTTGCAATGAAAGACCCCCCTTGGGGTCACAGCGCTGAACGCTGGGGCCATGTGACCCACCTCACGGGCTGGCAACCTGCAAGCCAAAAGCGCAAGTCCCTGGCATGACTCGCAATGACCTCTCTCAGGTCCTACCGTAAACGTTCGCATGCTAAGACCGTCCACATGAGTCCCTCCACTGGGTCAGGCAGGGCTGTGAGGCCTGAGGCCGAAGGCGTGCTAGTGTGAGCATATACCGGTAGTCCCTGATACCCCTCGCTGATACCCCGGGCACAGCGTGTGAGGCTGAGGCGGTGGGGTCCTCCGTGCATAGCTGTGTGAGGGTCAGGGCTCAGAGTGCCAAGGTCACTCGCTCGCTACAAGCACTGATGCTGGCACTCAAGCTGCTGGCCCCCGCCGGGCCCTGCTCTACACAGGAGCGTCACAGGCGAACAAGGCACGTCCTCGTGGCCTGCCCACACATCGCATGCACCCCGGCCAGCCGCAAGACGATGTTGCACTTTGCTGGCCTGCTTTCGCGTAACTCGTGTCCCCTTACCCCGGCCAGCCGTAGAGTCAACGGCCCGCAATACCTGCAGCCCGCCAGCTCCACCCCACGCCCATCTACCCGCCTACGCACCCATAAAGTTGTACCCGCCTACGCCCAGCGAAATTTCCTACCCCTGCCTGCCCATGCCCCTGCCCATGCCTGCCCCTGCCTGCCCATGCCCCTGCCCATGCAGCCAGCTAAGCGTCTTCCATACGGCTGCCGCCTGAGGCAGGCTACATTACCCAAGCGCTCCTCCCACCGCCGCTTCCGTGTAGCGTCCTCAGCTTCCCCTCTCCTCCCCCCTCCTCCTACTCAGCTTCTGAACACGGTCGGCCCCAGCCTCCCAGTCCGCCCGGGGCCCTCAGGGCTGGGGCCACTGGGGCGGCGAAGCTCAGTCATCGCCCGCCTCAGCCGTCTACTCCTCGCCCTCCCCGCCCTGCTGCACCTCCGCCGCCGCCTGGGCTGCGTTCCCCGCCCCGCCCGGGCCCGCGCCCGCGCCCGCGCTCGTGCCAGCGCCCGCGCCCGTGCCTCCGCCGGGTGAAGCCGACTGCGGGGAGGCAAGGCGAGTGCGGGCACAGCTGAGCGGTTGCCGGAAGGGGCGGGTGCTTGGGTGCGCAATGCAGGCGCGCGGAACCGGCCACGAGTCGACCCCTAAGACGAGGCGGACAGCGGTTGGCCAACGACGGGTTGCGATACCGGTAGGAGCAAGCGAGCAACAGCTTGGACGAACAGAGGTAGGGTCGCCGAGGGTGAGTATGGGATTCTTCACCTCGAAACCACCACCCAAGCAGACGCGTCAGCGGAGCCCTGGCTACACGTGGAAGTGGCTGGACGTGTTGTGCAGTTTCGTGACTTGTCCCCACCGGCCGTTGGGAGTGCCCCGGCCCCCCCCACTCACCTCGATGCGTGCGACCTTGGCCTCCAGTTCCTGAGGAGCACAGCCGACCAGGTGGGGTGTAAAAGCGCTGGATCAGGACACAACGAGAACCGCCCAGGGTCTGCACGGGATCTTGACCTAGAATCCACCATCCAAGCAGACGTACGCGTCAGCAGCAGAGCGCTGGCTACACGTGGAAGTGACTGGACCTGTTCCGCAGCTTCTTGACTTGTCCCCCACGCCCGCTGGGAGTGCCCCGGCCCCCCGGCTGACCTTGACGTGTGCGGCCATCGCCTCCAGCTCCTGAGGAGCACATGGGGTGTCAAGTGCTGGATCAGGACACAACGAGAACCGCCCAGGGTCTGCACGGGATCTTGACCTAGAATCCACCATCCAAGCAGACGTACGCGTCAGCAGCAGAGCGCTGGCTACACGTGGAAGTGACTGGACCTGTTCCGCAGCTTCTTGACTTGCCCCCCACGCCCGCTGGGAGTGCCCCGGCCCCCCGGCTTACCTTGATGTGTGCGGCCGCCATCGCCTCCATCACCTGAGGAGCAGATGGGGGTTTCAGCGCACGCGGCACGGAATTCTTGATCTAGAAACCATCACCAAGCAACAGCACTGGTTTCATATCCCAAAGCCCTGCTGCGGCCCACCCTATCTCCCCCAAACCCTAGCAGGTTGCCTTGCCGACCTTCTTCTGCTTCTCGACCTCGTCTTCCGCCTGCATGGGCAAGACGTGGGTGCGCGTCGGCGTGGTGCGCTACTCCTCAGGCCGCAGGGAAAGCCATGGCGATAAGCAACAGCGCGCGTAAAAACGAACCTTGCGCCGTCGCTTCTGCTCCTTCTCCAGCGGGGATTCAGGGAGCCTCTGGGTGCGCACGAGGATACAGAGGATAGTTGAGGAGTGGTTGTGTGGAGCCATGCACGAGTGGCTGAGCGGATGCGGGTTCCGCTTGCCTTTCCGGTGATGCATACGGCTCGCAAGGAGCGCAGTCGTTCCCTATGGACGCTGGGGATGCGCGCGGCGTCTACGCGCTCAGCGAGCGCCCGCTCGCACGGAACGGCCGTGTGGGCCATGAGCAAAGGCGCAAGAGTGCTCTACAGTACTCTCTAGTACCCTGGAGACCTGCTCAAGGTTGTAAGCCTGCTGTATTGTAGGCCCCCCACGCGCGTCCCACGCGCATTGCACACCCGCGGGCTCACCGCTGCTCCCCCGTCAGCGGCACTTCCAGCGGAAACAGCGGCGCCGGCGCGGCTCAGCTCATCCGCGACGCTGCCCTGCAATGCAAGGACCAGGCAATGGCTCACTGTGGCGCGAGCGCGGACTGTGTGCTGGCCGTGGCCCACGCACCTCGCGGCTGGCGCCCCTCGCTCCCCCGTCGTTGCTTCCGTGTCGCCCCCCGCCGCCGACGCCCTTGGCGCTCCCCTGCTTCTCCGCTGCATCATGCTGCGCGTGTTCGGTGGGCAGGCCCTGCGCGTCGTGCGCGGGCTGCTGGTCGCGCTGATGCTGCTGGGGGGAGGACATGGCTGACGTGCGGCAGGCACCAACTGCGTGTGTTGATCGTGGCTTACGTGCCAAATGGAATGCTAGTGAGCACGGCGAAGAAGGCGGCAATCGTGGCTGCTCTCTTATGGCCCCGCAGGTGGCGCCGCGGCCGCAATGGCAGTCCCATCGTAGGGTCCTGAACCGTAGCTAGCCCCGTCCCGCCGGCCCCTCAGCCAGGCACGCCTGTGGTGGCTGCTGCTGGCGGAATGCGGAATGCGGAATGCCGCTTGCCCCACTCCAAAAGCTACTTTCCCCCTCCCCCCAGCATCCACTCCTTTGCCGAGTCCCTGGTGCTGCCCCTCAAGCTCGCGCTGGACACGCGCGGGCCCACGGCGGTGGCGGTGGCGCTGCAGCTCATGGGGGCGGCACTGGCGCTGGACCCGGGGGTGGCGGGGCGCTGGGTGCCGGCGTACTGGCAGTTCGCGCAGGTGGGGAGGCGGGCGGGTGTGTGGGTGGGTGGGTGGGTGGGTGGGTTGGGGTCAACAAGGGCAGCCGTTTGTTATGCTGAGCCCCCGCCGCTATGGCTTCCCGCCCATCTCATCCCCCGCCCGGGTGCTGAACCTCTACCCCGCCCGCGGTGGGCACCTGGTGGCTGTAATCTGGGGCGGAGGAGGGGGGCGGAGGCGGGGGCCGGAGGAGGGGAAAGTGGGGGGGAAATGTGTGTGTTGGCTGTTGGCTGCGTGCTGCCAGGTGGGGTCGAGCCGGAAGGGGGCGGAGGGAGCCCAGCCGTGCGGGTTGCTCCTGTCGGCCTCTTGGCAGGTCTCTCCCACCTGCCCATCCCATCCCTCTGCAGGAGGCCCAACAGGCTGCAATGGCACGTGGCGGCGGCACCGCCGGCAAGGGCGGCGGCGGCGGCGGCGGCGGCGGCGGCCTGCCGGCGATGCGTCGTAGCAGCAGCGCCCGAGCCTGGACCGGCGGAGCGGCGTCGCAGCTGCCCGGAGCGCCGCCGGTTGCCGGCCCTGCCGTCGCCGCCGCCCCCGTCGGCGGGGACGCCGCTGCCGCCGCCGCCATGGCAACTGCCGTCGCGGTCGCAGCGGCGGTGGAGCAGAGCGCCGCCGCTGCTGGCGGCGGTGCCGGCAGGGTCGGCGGCGGCGTTGCCGGCGCTCCGAACGCCGTGCCCAGCGGACACAGCGTGTACGGCGGTTTCAGGTACGGCAGCGGTTTTACGAGCGGCGCGAGCCGCGCGAACAGCAATGCTCGTCCCGTGCTTTTACGTAAGAGTGCCTTAACCAACAGCGCCGCCAGCGCGTCCGTGGCTGCGGCGGCGGTGGCGGCCGCGGCAGCGGCGGCGGCCGCCGGCGGTGGGCGTGACGGCAGCGCTCAGGGGAACCTGTACCCGTACCCCTACCCCCACCCCTCCAACCACCCCTTGGCTCCTTCCCACGTGAGTGTACGACGGGCTGACTGCGTGTGCAGGACTGCATCCCGGTCACAAGAGGACGCAGGATGGATGGGGTGGGTACAAGCACAGAGTGTGGGCTTCTCTGCTAGCCAGGCCGCTCGAAGTAACGTGCTCCTTTACTCAATCCTGCCCACCCGCCCGTCCCGTCCCTGTCCCTTCCCTCAGGACGGGTCCGACAGCCCCTTCACCGGCGGCGGTGTGTCCATGAGTGGCGGCAGCGGCCTCTCAGGGGCGCCCCACAACCTCTTCTCCTCCACAGCGGGCTACACGGGCGCCGCCAACCTTACGGCAGGCATGGGCGGAACCCCGCCCACGGGGACCGCCCCAGGGACCGACAGGTGGGGAGACGCCTGGCGGAAGGGAGGCGGTCGGAGGGGGCCCCTGTAGCCGTGTAGGACATGCCTGGCTGTAGCCCTAGTGTTATCCGAATGCCCTCGCAGCCCCCACGCGTGCCCAATCTCACCCCCTCCTCCCGCCCCTGCCCCGCTCGCCTCCACCCCGCCCGCGCCGCCGCAGGGACTCCAACCTCACCGACCGGGCCTCCTCCGCCTCGGGGGGCAGCCGCGGCTCGGCCCCCTCCGCCAGCCTGTCCCAGATGTGGAGCCCTGCCGTCGGCGGGCCCATGGGCGGCGGCGGCGGCGGCATGGGAGGACTGAGCGCGGGCCCTTCGCCGGGGCAGGGGCTGGAGGCGGGGGCGCCGCCAGGCGCAGCGGGGGTGGAGCAAGGCGGCGGCGGTGGCGGCGGCAACGGGCGTGGCGGCGGCGGGCTGGGAGGGCTCGGCGGCGGCTTGGGCTTGGTCGGGGTTTCGCCCGGGCTGCCGCGCCTGGAGGAGGGGGACGAGGCAGAGAGCCACTCCACCCCCGCCACCGCCGCGAAGGACGCTTTCGCCGCCGCCGTCACGCCGCCACCGCCACCGCCACCGCCGCCGCCGCGCATGTCGCGGTCCGGCAGCGGCCGCCGGCCCACTCGCATGGCGCCAGGCAGCGGCAACCTTGCCGGCAGCAGCGGCGGCGGCGCGGCGCCGTCGCCCCTTTCCGGCAGCCGCCGCGCCGCCGACGGTGCCACTGACGGCGCCGCCGCCGCCGCTGGCGCCGCCGCCGGTGCTGTTGTCACCGGCAGCGGCGGCGGCTCGATCCGGTTGGAGCTGGGCCCGGAGGGCGAGCGCCTGGCGGCGGCGGCGGCGGCAGGTGACGCTGACGGCGCCGAGGCCAGCGGCGGCAGCGGCCGCAGCGGCCGGCGCGAGCGGCGGCTGTCGGTGCCGGCGGGCACTTCTGACCTGATGGACGCGGCGGCGGGGCCTGACAACGCCGCCGCGGCGGCGGCGGCAGACGCTTTCCGAGAGCGCCGCTCCGCCAGCGGCACCCGAGGAATCATCGCCGCCGCCGGCCGCCGTCACCAGAGCCCCGCCCAAGCCCGCGGACGCGGCTCTTCCTTGCTCTTCCGCGTCTTCAACCGCGCGCCCACGGGCCCAGCGGCGGCGCAGCAGCTGCCGCCGCCGCCGCCGGGCTACTCGCCGCCGCTGTCGCCACGCCGCGGCGCCACCTCCGCCACCGGCGCCGCCGACGGCTACGTGTCTGCCGGCGGCGACGGCGAGGCGGTCAGCCCCGTCGCGGACGATCGGCTCAACGGCCGCCGCGGCCGCATGTCGTACGCTGGCACCGGCGGCGGCGGGAACGGGCCGCCGCCGGCGCCGTCGGCGGGGCAACTGGCGGCGGTGGCGGCGGAGCTTGTGCCATCGCACCCGGGCTCCCACTCGCACTCCCACACCCCCTCCCACTCCATCCCCAACTCCCTCCAGTCCCCCTCCGGCCGCCCCTCCCGCCATGGCTCCTTCTTCGGCTCCTTCGCCTCCTCCGTCCGATCCGCCAGCAGCAACCTGCAGGCAAGGCCCCTTCGGTAGCGAACGCCTGCATACGTATGGTGCCACTTGTGTGCAATTGCAGGGCTTCACCGTTCCCCGTGTAGAGGTTTGGGCCCTGTGCTTTCATCGACCCTAAACCCTCCCACCCTTTCTCACCCGCCCCCTCACCCCGCCAGGCGGGCTTCTCCCGCGCCGGCTCCATCATCCGCACCGCCTCCCACGTCACCGCCTTCACCGCCTCCGCCTCCGCAGGGACCACCGCCAGCGGCGCAGCGCACCGCCAGGGCTCCCACGCCGGCGCCCCCGTCTCGCCCCTGGGCGCCCGCGCCGCCGCCGGCCCCTGGCCCCTGTGGCGTCTGGGGTCGAGGGAGCGAGGCGACGGAGCGGGCGGCGGGCCCGTGTCGGGCGGGCCGACGTCGGGAGTGCCGTCGACGCCGGGAGCTGCCGCCGCCGCGTCAGCGGCGGTGGGGAGTGGCGGCGGCATGGGGCGGCGCTCGCTGCACCTCCTGCCACTGCAGGTGGGTTGAACGGGGGAGCGGGGGAGAGCGGGCTTCAGTGCGGGGCTTTCAGGCCTGAGAGCCCGTGTCTGGGTGTGTGTTTCGCCGACGCGTCATGTGTCAGACACCCCGCATCAATCCCCTGCGCCCCTACTGTCCGCTGCAGCTTGGCGACGACTCGAACGGCGCGGGCCACGCCGGGGAGCCCCCCGAGCGCCACACCGCGCCGCCGGGGCCCTCCGCCGCCGCCACGCCCCTCGCCGCCGCCGCCTCGCCCTTCGCCGACGCAACCGCGGCGGCCGTGCAGGCGCAGCGACGCGAGTCTGCGCCCCTGATCCGAGAGGCGTTCACGCGCGAGCTCCAACGCTTGCTTACCACCAGCCGGCGCGTGGTGGCGGCGGCCGGCGCTGCGGCCACAGCCGGTCGGTCGTCTCCGTCCAACCCCAACCGCCGCAACCTGCTCGTCGCAACGCCGCGGACGCTGCGGCCGCAGCAGTCCGCCAACGCCGCTGCCGGCTTGGGCGCGGCCCACAGCCCCGCCGGCTCGCCCCGGGCTCCCTTCCCTCTGGCAGCGCCGCCCGCCCGTCGCCGCCGGGGAGGGCGGCTCCGGAGCTGCGGGGGGCGGCACCGCGCCGCTCCGCTTCATCCGGGGCAGGGGGAGCGCGAAGTATTAGGTGTCCTTTCTAGTGTGTGCGTTCAAGTACTAGGGCGTGCGTGTGCGGCTTTGCTCGCTCAAGGTTGCTCAAGGCTTGCGGTAAGAAGAGAGACACGTGGGATTCGTGGGGTGTGAGCCGTACGTCAGTTGTGGTTGCGTGCGGGTCTGGACCCCCAAGTACAAAGTAAGGAGCGGGGCATGGACGGAGCACGTGACACGTACGTTTTTAGATTGCTGATTTTGGCACTGACAAGCGCAGGGGGTGGGGCGGCGCGGGACGCCATTGTACAGTGGCCAAAGCCACGCCCCACGATTCGTGTTCAGGGGCAGGAGGGCTAGGCAGGTCACACACCGTCGTGACCACATACATGGGCCTTCGGCCTTATTGATGCGCATGCACAGATGCTGGGGTTGGATTTCCGTAGTTGACGCTTCTGGGGTTGCACGTGTGAAGGTCCCAGCTACTCGTTCAGCCTTCTCTGTCCGCATAGGCTGGGGTGGGGGAAAGAGCCATGGCCCCTGGCAGCACAGGTGCTGCTCGCGTGCATACACGCTGCATGTTTGAGGGTGAGCCTGGGATCAGCCCCGCACACTCTCATCGGCTTACTTTGCAGGCTGTTTACGCCTTGAACTGTTCAAACCTGGGGGCCTGTCCTGATCCTGCCTGTGCTAAGGTATGCATAGCGGAGGCTAGTTGGATGGGGCGGAGGTGAAAGCTGGTGTTCCCAGAGCCCGGCTTTGTGAACCCCGTCAGGAGTGCGGTGGGTATGGGTGGGCTCGGCACTGGCGTGTCTGTGCATGTGCGAGCGGGTATTAAGCGGATGGCCACTAGAGGAGACGGATTGATGCACGCAGGCGAGGGCCGTTCATCCGGGGAGCTGGGTACAGTTGTTGGGGATTTCTGAGGGCGATGGTGGGCCGGGTCGCAAGGTTGTCCTCCTTCATGGGGTGATGCCGAAGGCCGGCTTTATGTAAATACCGTATGTAGGCCCTGGCACGGCTTGCACTCCTTCGGATGCGAGAGTTACAAGAGGCCCGAACCCCCCGCGAGAGCCGACTCGGGTGGGGCTACAGTCGACGTACCCGTGGTCCCCGAAGGCCAGGAGAAGAGTCTGCACGCCTGGGACTCCCTGCACTATTGCCGGCCTGGATGCCATGAAGCCGTCAGCGCTCAACGCATGATGGTGTGTGGCCGTGTGGGTCAGGGCTCCGAGGTCCGAGCGTGTGTGTGGGTCAGTCCTCAATGTTTGCAATGAAAGACCCCCCTTGGGGTCACAGCGCTGAACGCTGGGGCCATGTGACCCACCTCACGGGCTGGCAACCTGCAAGCCAAAAGCGCAAGTCCCTGGCATGACTCGCAATGACCTCTCTCAGGTCCTACCGTAAACGTTCGCATGCTAAGACCGTCCACATGAGTCCCTCCACTGGGTCAGGCAGGGCTGTGAGGCCTGAGGCCGAAGGCGTGCTAGTGTGAGCATATACCGGTAGTCCCTGATACCCCTCGCTGATACCCCGGGCACAGCGTGTGAGGCTGAGGCGGTGGGGTCCTCCGTGCATAGCTGTGTGAGGGTCAGGGCTCAGAGTGCCAAGATCACTCGCTCGCTACAAGCACTGATGCTGGCACTCAAGCTGCTGGCCCCCGCCGGGCCCTGCTCTACACAGGAGCGTCACAGGCGAACAAGGCACGTCCTCGTGGCCTGCCCACACATCGCATGCACCCCGGCCAGCCGCAAGACGATGTTGCACTTTGCTGGCCTGCTTTCGCGTAACTCGTGTCCCCTTACCCCGGCCAGCCGTAGAGTCAACGGCCCGCAATACCTGCAGCCCGCCAGCTCCACCCCACGCCCATCTACCCGCCTACGCACCCATAAAGTTGTACCCGCCTACGCCCAGCGAAATTTCCTACCCCTGCCTGCCCATGCCCCTGCCCATGCCTGCCCCTGCCTGCCCATGCCCCTGCCCATGCAGCCAGCTAAGCGTCTTCCATACGGCTGCCGCCTGAGGCAGGCTACATTACCCAAGCGCTCCTCCCACCGCCGCTTCCGTGTAGCGTCCTCAGCTTCCCCTCTCCTCCCCCCTCCTCCTACTCAGCTTCTGAACACGGTCGGCCCCAGCCTCCCAGTCCGCCCGGGGCCCTCAGGGCTGGGGCCACTGGGGCGGCGAAGCTCAGTCATCGCCCGCCTCAGCCGTCTACTCCTCGCCCTCCCCGCCCTGCTGCACCTCCGCCGCCGCCTGGGCTGCGTTCCCCGCCCCGCCCGGGCCCGCGCCCGCGCCCGCGCTCGTGCCAGCGCCCGCGCCCGTGCCTCCGCCGGGTGAAGCCGACTGCGGGGAGGCAAGGCGAGTGCGGGCACAGCTGAGCGGTTGCCGGAAGGGGCGGGTGCTTGGGTGCGCAATGCAGGCGCGCGGAACCGGCCACGAGTCGACCCCTAAGACGAGGCGGACAGCGGTTGGCCAACGACGGGTTGCGATACCGGTAGGAGCAAGCGAGCAACAGCTTGGACGAACAGAGGCAGGGTCGCCGAGGGTGAGTATGGGATTCTTCACCTCGAAACCACCACCCAAGCAGACGCGTCAGCGGAGCCCTGGCTACACGTGGAAGTGGCTGGACGTGTTGTGCAGTTTCGTGACTTGTCCCCACCGGCCGTTGGGAGTGCCCCGGCCCCCCCCACTCACCTCGATGCGTGCGACCTTGGCCTCCAGTTCCTGAGGAGCACAGCCGACCAGGTGGGGTGTAAAAGCGCTGGATCAGGACACAACGAGAACCGCCCAGGGTCTGCACGGGATCTTGACCTAGAATCCACCATCCAAGCAGACGTACGCGTCAGCAGCAGAGCGCTGGCTACACGTGGAAGTGACTGGACCTGTTCCGCAGCTTCTTGACTTGTCCCCCACGCCCGCTGGGAGTGCCCCGGCCCCCCGGCTGACCTTGACGTGTGCGGCCATCGCCTCCAGCTCCTGAGGAGCACATGGGGTGTCAAGTGCTGGATCAGGACACAACGAGAACCGCCCAGGGTCTGCACGGGATCTTGACCTAGAATCCACCATCCAAGCAGACGTACGCGTCAGCAGCAGAGCGCTGGCTACACGTGGAAGTGACTGGACCTGTTCCGCAGCTTCTTGACTTGCCCCCCACGCCCGCTGGGAGTGCCCCGGCCCCCCGGCTTACCTTGATGTGTGCGGCCGCCATCGCCTCCATCACCTGAGGAGCAGATGGGGGTTTCAGCGCACGCGGCACGGAATTCTTGATCTAGAAACCATCACCAAGCAACAGCACTGGTTTCATATCCCAAAGCCCTGCTGCGGCCCACCCTATCTCCCCCAAACCGTAGCAGGTTGCCTTGCCGACCTTCTTCTGCTTCTCGACCTCGTCTTCCGCCTGCATGGGCAAGACGTGGGTGCGCGTCGGCGTGGTGCGCTACTCCTCAGGCCGCAGGGAAAGCCATGGCGATAAGCAACAGCGCGCGTAAAAACGAACCTTGCGCCGTCGCTTCTGCTCCTTCTCCAGCGGGGATTCAGGGAGCCTCTGGGTGCGCACGAGGATACAGAGGATAGTTGAGGAGTGGTTGTGTGGAGCCATGCACGAGTGGCTGAGCGGATGCGGGTTCCGCTTGCCTTTCCGGTGATGCATACGGCTCGCAAGGAGCGCAGTCGTTCCCTATGGACGCTGGGGATGCGCGCGGCGTCTACGCGCTCAGCGAGCGCCCGCTCGCACGGAACGGCCGTGTGGGCCATGAGCAAAGGCGCAAGAGTGCTCTACAGTACTCTCTAGTACCCTGGAGACCTGCTCAAGGTTGTAAGCCTGCTGTATTGTAGGCCCCCCACGCGCGTCCCACGCGCATTGCACACCCGCGGGCTCACCGCTGCTCCCCCGTCAGCGGCACTTCCAGCGGAAACAGCGGCGCCGGCGCGGCTCAGCTCATCCGCGACGCTGCCCTGCAATGCAAGGACCAGGCAATGGCTCACTGTGGCGCGAGCGCGGACTGTGTGCTGGCCGTGGCCCACGCACCTCGCGGCTGGCGCCCCTCGCTCCCCCGTCGTTGCTTCCGTGTCGCCCCCCGCCGCCGACGCCCTTGGCGCTCCCCTGCTTCTCCGCTGCATCATGCTGCGCGTGTTCGGTGGGCAGGCCCTGCGCGTCGTGCGCGGGCTGCTGGTCGCGCTGATGCTGCTGGGGGGAGGACATGGCTGACGTGCGGCAGGCACCAACTGCGTGTGTTGATCGTGGCTTACGTTCCAAATGGAATGCTAGTGAGCACGGCGAAGAAGGCGGCAATCGTGGCTGCTCTCTTATGGCCCCGCAGGTGGCGCCGCGGCCGCAATGGCAGTCCCATCGTAGGGTCCTGAACCGTAGCTACCCCGTCCCGCCGGCCCCTCAGCCAGGCACGCCTGTGGTGGCTGCTGCTGGCGGAATGCGGAATGCGGAATGCCGCTTGCCCCACTCCAAAAGCTACTTTCCCCCTCCCCCCAGCATCCACTCCTTTGCCGAGTCCCTGGTGCTGCCCCTCAAGCTCGCGCTGGACACGCGCGGGCCCACGGCGGTGGCGGTGGCGCTGCAGCTCATGGGGGCGGCACTGGCGCTGGACCCGGGGGTGGCGGGGCGCTGGGTGCCGGCGTACTGGCAGTTCGCGCAGGTGGGGAGGCGGGCGGGTGTGTGGGTGGGTGGGTGGGTGGGTGGGTTGGGGTCAACAAGGGCAGCCGTTTGTTATGCTGAGCCCCCGCCGCTATGGCTTCCCGCCCATCTCATCCCCCGCCCGGGTGCTGAACCTCTACCCCGCCCGCGGTGGGCACCTGGTGGCTGTAATCTGGGGCGGAGGAGGGGGGCGGAGGCGGGGGCCGGAGGAGGGGAAAGTGGGGGGAAAATGTGTGTGTTGGCTGTTGGCTGCGTGCTGCCAGGTGGGGTCGAGCCGGAAGGGGGCGGAGGGAGCCCAGCCGTGCGGGTTGCTCCTGTCGGCCTCTTGGCAGGTCTCTCCCACCTGCCCATCCCATCCCTCTGCAGGAGGCCCAACAGGCTGCAATGGCACGTGGCGGCGGCACCGCCGGCAAGGGCGGCGGCGGCGGCGGCGGCGGCGGCCTGCCGGCGATGCGTCGTAGCAGCAGCGCCCGAGCCTGGACCGGCGGAGCGGCGTCGCAGCTGCCCGGAGCGCCGCCGGTTGCCGGCCCTGCCGTCGCCGCCGCCCCCGTCGGCGGGGACGCCGCTGCCGCCGCCGCCATGGCAACTGCCGTCGCGGTCGCAGCGGCGGTGGAGCAGAGCGCCGCCGCTGCTGGCGGCGGTGCCGGCAGGGTCGGCGGCGGCGTTGCCGGCGCTCCGAACGCCGTGCCCAGCGGACACAGCGTGTACGGCGGTTTCAGGTACGGCAGCGGTTTTACGAGCGGCGCGAGCCGCGCGAACAGCAATGCTCGTCCCGTGCTTTTACGTAAGAGTGCCTTAACCAACAGCGCCGCCAGCGCGTCCGTGGCTGCGGCGGCGGTGGCGGCCGCGGCAGCGGCGGCGGCCGCCGGCGGTGGGCGTGACGGCAGCGCTCAGGGGAACCTGTACCCGTACCCCTACCCCCACCCCTCCAACCACCCCTTGGCTCCTTCCCACGTGAGTGTACGACGGGCTGACTGCGTGTGCAGGACTGCATCCCGGTCACAAGAGGACGCAGGATGGATGGGGTGGGTACAAGCACAGAGTGTGGGCTTCTCTGCTAGCCAGGCCGCTCGAAGTAACGTGCTCCTTTACTCAATCCTGCCCACCCGCCCGTCCCGTCCCTGTCCCTTCCCTCAGGACGGGTCCGACAGCCCCTTCACCGGCGGCGGTGTGTCCATGAGTGGCGGCAGCGGCCTCTCAGGGGCGCCCCACAACCTCTTCTCCTCCACAGCGGGCTACACGGGCGCCGCCAACCTTACGGCAGGCATGGGCGGAACCCCGCCCACGGGGACCGCCCCAGGGACCGACAGGTGGGGAGACGCCTGGCGGAAGGGAGGCGGTCGGAGGGGGCCCCTGTAGCCGTGTAGGACATGCCTGGCTGTAGCCCTAGTGTTATCCGAATGCCCTCGCAGCCCCCACGCGTGCCCAATCTCACCCCCTCCTCCCGCCCCTGCCCCGCTCGTCTCCACCCCGCGCCGCCGCAGGGACTCCAACCTCACCGACCGGGCCTCCTCCGCCTCGGGGGGCAGCCGCGGCTCGGCCCCCTCCGCCAGCCTGTCCCAGATGTGGAGCCCTGCCGTCGGCGGGCCCATGGGCGGCGGCGGCGGCGGCATGGGAGGACTGAGCGCGGGCCCTTCGCCGGGGCAGGGGCTGGAGGCGGGGGCGCCGCCAGGCGCAGCGGGGGTGGAGCAAGGCGACGGCGGTGGCGGCGGCAACGGGCGTGGCGGCGGCGGGCTGGGAGGGCTCGGCGGCGGCTTGGGCTTGGTCGGGGTTTCGCCCGGGCTGCCGCGCCTGGAGGAGGGGGACGAGGCAGAGAGCCACTCCACCCCCGCCACCGCCGCGAAGGACGCTTTCGCCGCCGCCGTCACGCCGCCACCGCCACCGCCACCGCCGCCGCCGCGCATGTCGCGGTCCGGCAGCGGCCGCCGGCCCACTCGCATGGCGCCAGGCAGCGGCAACCTTGCCGGCGGCAGCGGCGGCGGCGCGGCGCCGTCGCCCCTTTCCGGCAGCCGCCGCGCCGCCGACGGTGCCACTGACGGCGCCGCCGCCGCCGCTGGCGCCGCCGCCGGTGCTGTTGTCACCGGCAGCGGCGGCGGCTCGATCCGGTTGGAGCTGGGCCCGGAGGGCGAGCGCCTGGCGGCGGCGGCGGCGGCAGGTGACGCTGACGGCGCCGAGGCCAGCGGCGGCAGCGGCCGCAGCGGCCGGCGCGAGCGGCGGCTGTCGGTGCCGGCGGGCACTTCTGACCTGATGGACGCGGCGGCGGGGCCTGACAACGCCGCCGCGGCGGCGGCGGCAGACGCTTTCCGAGAGCGCCGCTCCGCCAGCGGCACCCGAGGAATCATCGCCGCCGCCGGCCGCCGTCACCAGAGCCCCGCCCAAGCCCGCGGACGCGGCTCTTCCTTGCTCTTCCGCGTCTTCAACCGCGCGCCCACGGGCCCAGCGGCGGCGCAGCAGCTGCCGCCGCCGCCGCCGGGCTACTCGCCGCCGCTGTCGCCACGCCGCGGCGCCACCTCCGCCACCGGCGCCGCCGACGGCTACGTGTCTGCCGGCGGCGACGGCGAGGCGGTCAGCCCCGTCGCGGACGATCGGCTCAACGGCCGCCGCGGCCGCATGTCGTACGCTGGCACCGGCGGCGGCGGGAACGGGCCGCCGCCGGCGCCGTCGGCGGGGCAACTGGCGGCGGTGGCGGCGGAGCTTGTGCCATCGCACCCGGGCTCCCACTCGCACTCCCACACCCCCTCCCACTCCATCCCCAACTCCCTCCAGTCCCCCTCCGGCCGCCCCTCCCGCCATGGCTCCTTCTTCGGCTCCTTCGCCTCCTCCGTCCGATCCGCCAGCAGCAACCTGCAGGCAAGGCCCCTTCGGTAGCGAACGCCTGCATACGTATGGTGCCACTTGTGTGCAATTGCAGGGCTTCACCGTTCCCCGTGTAGAGGTTTGGGCCCTGTGCTTTCATCGACCCTAAACCCTCCCACCCTTTCTCACCCGCCCCCTCACCCCGCCAGGCGGGCTTCTCCCGCGCCGGCTCCATCATCCGCACCGCCTCCCACGTCACCGCCTTCACCGCCTCCGCCTCCGCAGGGACCACCGCCAGCGGCGCAGCGCACCGCCAGGGCTCCCACGCCGGCGCCCCCGTCTCGCCCCTGGGCGCCCGCGCCGCCGCCGGCCCCTGGCCCCTGTGGCGTCTGGGGTCGAGGGAGCGAGGCGACGGAGCGGGCGGCGGGCCCGTGTCGGGCGGGCCGACGTCGGGAGTGCCGTCGACGCCGGGAGCTGCCGCCGCCGCGTCAGCGGCGGTGGGGAGTGGCGGCGGCATGGGGCGGCGCTCGCTGCACCTCCTGCCACTGCAGGTGGGTTGAACGGGGGAGCGGGGGAGAGCGGGCTTCAGTGCGGGGCTTTCAGGCCTGAGAGCCCGTGTCTGGGTGTGTGTTTCGCCGACGCGTCATGTGTCAGACACCCCGCATCAATCCCCTGCGCCCCTACTGTCCGCTGCAGCTTGGCGACGACTCGAACGGCGCGGGCCACGCCGGGGAGCCCCCCGAGCGCCACACCGCGCCGCCGGGGCCCTCCGCCGCCGCCTCGCCCCTCGCCGCCGCCGCCTCGCCCTTCGCCGACGCAACCGCGGCGGCCGTGCAGGCGCAGCGACGCGAGTCTGCGCCCCTGATCCGAGAGGCGTTCACGCGCGAGCTCCAACGCTTGCTTACCACCAGCCGGCGCGTGGTGGCGGCGGCCGGCGCTGCGGCCACAGCCGGTCGGTCGTCTCCGTCCAACCCCAACCGCCGCAACCTGCTCGTCGCAACGCCGCGGACGCTGCGGCCGCAGCAGTCCGCCAACGCCGCTGCCGGCTTGGGCGCGGCCCACAGCCCCGCCGGCTCGCCCCGGGCTCCCTTCCCTCTGGCAGCGCCGCCCGCCCGTCGCCGCCGGGGAGGGCGGCTCCGGAGCTGCGGGGGGCGGCACCGCGCCGCTCCGCTTCATCCGGGGCAGGGGGAGCGCGAAGTATTAGGTGTCCTTTCTAGTGTGTGCGTTCAAGTACTAGGGCGTGCGTGTGCGGCTTTGCTCGCTCAAGGTTGCTCAAGGCTTGCGGTAAGAAGAGAGACACGTGGGGTTCGTGGGGTGTGAGCCGTCAGTTGTGGTTGCGTGCGGGTCTGGACCCCCAAGTACAAAGTAAGGAGCGGGGCATGGACGGAGCACGTGACACGTACGTTTTTAGATTGCTGATTTTGGCACTGACAAGCGCAGGGGGTGGGGCGGCGCGGGACGCCATTGTACAGTGGCCGAAGCCACGCCCCACGATTCGTGTTCAGGGGCAGGAGGGCTAGGCAGGTCACACACCGTCGTGACCACATACATGGGCCTTCGGCCTTATTGATGCGCATGCACAGATGCTGGGGTTGGATTTCCGTAGTTGACGCTTCTGGGGTTGCACGTGTGAAGGTCCCAGCTACTCGTTCAGCCTTCTCTGTCCGCATAGGCTGGGGTGGGGGAAAGAGCCATGGCCCCTGGCAGCACAGGTGCTGCTCGCGTGCATACACGCTGCATGTTTGAGGGTGAGCCTGGGATCAGCCCCGCACACTCTCATCGGCTTACTTTGCAGGCTGTTTACGCCTTGAACTGTTCAAACCTGGGGGCCTGTCCTGATCCTGCCTGTGCTAAGGTATGCATAGCGGAGGCTAGTTGGATGGGGCGGAGGTGAAAGCTGGTGTTCCCAGAGCCCGGCTTTGTGAACCCCGTCAGGAGTGCGGTGGGTATGGGTGGGCTCGGCACTGGCGTGTCTGTGCATGTGCGAGCGGGTATTAAGCGGATGGCCACTAGAGGAGACGGATTGATGCACGCAGGCGAGGGCCGTTCATCCGGGGAGCTGGGTACAGTTGTTGGGGATTTCTGAGGGCGATGGTGGGCCGGGTCGCAAGGTTGTCCTCCTTCATGGGGTGATGCCGAAGGCCGGCTTTATGTAAATACCGTATGTAGGCCCTGGCACGGCTTGCACTCCTTCGGATGCGAGAGTTACAAGAGGCCCGACCCCCCCGCGAGAGCCGACTCGGGTGGGGCTATAGTCGACGTACCCGTGGTCCCCGAAGGCCAGGAGAAGAGTCTGCACGCCTGGGACTCCCTGCACTATTGCCGGCCTGGATGCCATGAAGCCGTCAGCGCTCAACGCATGATGGTGTGTGGCCGTGTGGGTCAGGGCTCCGAGGTCCGAGCGTGTGTGTGGGTCAGTCCTCAATGTTTGCAATGAAAGACCCCCCTTGGGGTCACAGCGCTGAACGCTGGGGCCATGTGACCCACCTCACGGGCTGGCAACCTGCAAGCCAAAAGCGCAAGTCCCTGGCATGACTCGCAATGACCTCTCTCAGGTCCTACCGTAAACGTTCGCATGCTAAGACCGTCCACATGAGTCCCTCCACTGGGTCAGGCAGGGCTGTGAGGCCTGAGGCCGAAGGCGTGCTAGTGTGAGCATATACCGGTAGTCCCTGATACCCCTCGCTGATACCCCGGGCACAGCGTGTGAGGCTGAGGCGGTGGGGTCCTCCGTGCATAGCTGTGTGAGGGTCAGGGCTCAGAGTGCCAAGATCACTCGCTCGCTACAAGCACTGATGCTGGCACTCAAGCTGCTGGCCCCCGCCGGGCCCTGCTCTACACAGGAGCGTCACAGGTGAACAAGGCACGTCCTCGTGGCCTGCCCACACATCGCATGCACCCCGGCCAGCCGCAAGACGATGTTGCACTTTGCTGGCCTGCTTTCGCGTAACTCGTGTCCCCTTACCCCGGCCAGCCGTAGAGTCAACGGCCCGCAATACCTGCAGCCCGCCAGCTCCACCCCACGCCCATCTACCCGCCTACGCACCCATAAACTTGTACCCGCCTACGCCCAGCGAAATTTCCTACCCCTGCCTGCCCATGCCCCTGCCCATGCCTGCCCCTGCCTGCCCATGCCCCTGCCCATGCAGCCAGCTAAGCGTCTTCCATACGGCTGCCGCCTGAGGCAGGCCACATTGCCCAAGCGCTCCTCCCACCGCCGCTTCCGTGTAGCGTCCTCAGCTACCCCTCTCCTCCCCCCTCCTCCTACTCAGCTTCTGAACACGGTCGGCCCCAGCCTCCCAGTCCGCCCGGGGCCCTCAGGGCTGGGGCCACTGGGGCGGCGAAGCTCAGTCATCGCCCGCCTCAGCCGTCTACTCCTCGCCCTCCCCGCCCTGCTGCACCTCCGCCGCCGCCTGGGCTGCGTTCCCCGCCCCGCCCGGGCCCGCGCCCGCGCCCGCGCTCGTGCCAGCGCCCGCGCCCGCGCCTCCGCCGGGTGAAGCCGACTGCGGGGAGGCCAGGCGAGAGCGGGCGCAGCTGAGCGGTTGACGGAAGGGGCGGGTGCTTGAGTGCGCAACGCAGGCGCGCGGAACCGGCCAAGAGTCGACCCCTAAGACGAGGCGGACAGCGGTTGGCCAACGACGGGTTGCGATACCGGTAGGAGCAAGCGAGCAACAGCTTGGACGAGCAGAGGCAGGGTCGCCGAGGGTGAGTACGGAATTCTTGACCTAGGAACCACCACCCAAGCGTCAGCGGAGCCCTGGCTAGACGTGGAAGTGGCTGGACGTGTTGTGCAGTTTCGTGACTTGTCCCCACCGGCCGTTGGGAGTGCCTCGGCCCCCCGGCTCACCTCGATGCGTGCAACCTTGGCCTCCAGCTCCTGAGGAGCAGATGGGGTGTAAAAGCGCTGGATCAGGACACAACAAGAACCGCCCAGGGATTCGTGACCTAGAATCCACCATCCAAGCAGACGTACGCGTCAGCAGCAGAGCGCTGGCTACACGTGGAAGTGACTGGACCTGTTCCGCAGCTTCTTGGCTTGTCCCCACCGCCCGTTGGGAGTGGAATGCCCCGGCCCCCCGGCTCACCTCAAGGTATGCGTTTCTCGCCTCCAGCTCCTGAGGAGCAGATGGGGTGTCAAGCGCTGGATCAGGACACAACAAGGACCGCCCAGGGTCTGCACGGGATCTTGACCTAGAATCCACCATCCAAGCAGACGTACGCGTCAGCAGCAGAGCGCTGGCTACACGTGGAAGTGACTGGACCTGTTCCGCAGCTTCTTGACTTGCCCCCCACGCCCGCTGGGAGTGCCCCGGCCCCCCGGCTTACCTTGATGTGTGCGGCCGCCATCGCCTCCAGCTCCTGAGGAGCAGATGGGGTGTCAAGCGCTGGATCAGGACACAACGAGAACCGCCCAGGGTCTGCACGGGATCTTGACCTAGAATCCACCATCCAAGCAGACGTACGCGTCAGCAGCAGAGCGCTGGCTACACGTGGAAGTGACTGGACCTGTTCCGCAGCTTCTTGACTTGCCCCCCACGCCCGCTGGGAGTGCCCCGGCCCCCCGGCTTACCTTGATGCGTGCGGCTTGCGCCTCCATCTCCTGAGGAGCAGAAGGGGGTTTAAGCGCACGCGGCACGGATTCTTGATCTAGAAACCATCACCAAGCAACAGTACTGGTTTAATATCCCAAAGCCCTGCTGCGGCCCACCCTATCTCCCCCAAACCCTAGCAGGTTGCCTTGCCGACCTTCTTCTGCTTCTCGACCTCGTCTTCCGCCTGCATGGGCAAGACGTGGGTGCGCGTCGGCGTGGTGCGCTACTCCTCAGGCCGCAGGGAAGCCATGGCGATAAGCAACAGCGCGCGTAAAAACGAACCTTGCGCCGTCGCTTAAGCTCCTTGTCCAGCGGGGATTCAGGGAGCCTCTGGGTGCGCACGAGGATACAGAGGATAGTTTAGGAGTGGTTGTGTGGAGCATGCACGAGTGGCTGAGCGGATGCGGGTTCCGCTTGCCTTTCCGGTGATGCATACGGCTCGCAAGGAGCGCAGTCGTTCCCTATGGACGCTGGGGATGCGCGCGGCGTCTACGCGCTCAGCGAGCGCCCGCTCGCACGGAGCGGCCGTGTGGGCCATGAGCAAAGGCGCAAGAGTGCTCTACAGTACTCTCTAGTACCCTGGAGACCTGCTGTATTGTAGGCCCCCCACGCGCGTCCCACGCGCATTGCGCACCCGCGGACTCACCGCTGCTCCCCCGTCAGCGGCACTTCCAGCGGAAACAGCGGCGCCGGCGCGGCTCAGCTCATCCGCGACGCTGCCCTGCAATGCAAGGACCAGGCAATGGCTCACTGTGGCGCGAGCGCGGACTCGTGTGCTGGCCGTGGCCCACGCACCTCGCGGCTGGCGCCCCTCGCTCCCCCGTCGTTGCTTCCGTGTCGCCCCCCGCCGCCGACGCCCTTGGCGCTCCCCTGCTTCTCCGCTGCATCATGCTGCGCGTGTTCGGTGGGCAGGCCCTGCGCGTCGTGCGCGGGCTGCTGGTCGCGCTGATGCTGCTGGGGGAGGACATGGCTGACGTGCGGCAGGCACCAACTGCGTGTGTTGATCGTGGCTTACGTTCCAAATGGAATGCTAGTGAGCACGGCGAAGAAGGCGGCAATCGTGGCTGCTCTCTTATGGCCCCGCAGGTGGCGCCGCGGCCGCGGCCGCAATGGCAGTCCCATCGTAGGGTCCTGAACCGTAGCTGCCCCGTCCCGCCGGCCCCTCAGCCAGGCACGCCTGTGGTGGCTGCTGCTGGCGGAATGCGGAATGCGGAATGCCGCTGGCCCCACTCCAAAAGCTACTTTCCCCCTCCCCCCAGCATCCACTCCTTTGCCGAGTCCCTGGTGCTGCCCCTCAAGCTCGCGCTGGACACGCGCGGGCCCACGGCGGTGGCGGTGGCGCTGCAGCTCATGGGGGCGGCACTGGCGCTGGACCCGGGGGTGGCGGGGCGCTGGGTGCCGGCGTACTGGCAGTTCGCGCAGGTGGGGAGGCGGGCGGGTGTGTGTGTGGGGGGGTGGGTGGGTGGGTTGGGGTCAACAAGGGCAGCCGTTTGTTATGCTGAGCCCCCGCCGCTATGGCTTCCCGCCCATCTCATCCCCCGCCCGGGTGCTGAACCTCTACCCCGCCCGCGGTGGGCACCTGGTGGCTGTAATCTGGGGCGGAGGAGGGGGGCGGAGGCGGGGGCCGGAGGAGGGGAAAGTGGGGGGAAAATGTGTGTGTTGGCTGTTGGCTGCGTGCTGCCAGGTGGGGTCGAGCCGGCGGAAGGGGGCGGAGGGAGCCCAGCCGTGCGGGTTGCTCCTGTCGGCCTCTTGGCGGGTCTCTCCCGCCTGCCCATCCCATCCCTCTGCAGGAGGCCCAACAGGCTGCAATGGCACGTGGCGGCGGCACCGCCGGCAAGGGCGGCGGCGGCGGCGGCGGCGGCGGCCTGCCGGCGATGCGTCGTAGCAGCAGCGCCCGAGCCTGGACCGGCGGAGCGGCGTCGCAGCTGCCCGGAGCGCCGCCGGTTGCCGGCCCTGCCGTCGCCGCTGTTGTGCCGAGGTTCTACTTAATCCGAAAACAGTAAACAGGCAGATGTCAGATCAGTGCAGCGGCACTACAGCCGCCGCCCCCGTCGGCGGGGACGCCGCTGCCGCCGCCGCCATGGCAACTGCCGTCGCGGTCGCAGCGGCGGTGGAGCAGAGCGCCGCCGCTGCTGGCGGCGGTGCCGGCAGGGTCGGCGGCGGCGTTGCCGGCGCTCCGAACGCCGTGCCCAGCGGACACAGCGTGTACGGCGGTTTCAGGTACGGCAGCGGTTTTACGAGCGGCGCGAGCCGCGCGAACAGCAATGCTCGTCCCGTGCTTTTACGTAAGAGTGCCTTAACCAACAGCGCCGCCAGCGCGTCCGTGGCTGCGGCGGCGGTGGCGGCCGCGGCAGCGGCGGCGGCCGCCGGCGGTGGGCGTGACGGCAGCGCTCAGGGGAACCTGTACCCGTACCCCTACCCCCACCCCTCCAACCACCCCTTGGCTCCTTCCCACGTGAGTGTACGACGGGCTGACTGCGTGTGCAGGACTGCATCCCGGTCACAAGAGGACGCAGGATGGATGGGGTGGGTACAAGCACAGAGTGTGGGCTTCTCTGCTAGCCAGGCCGCTCGAAGTAACGTGCTCCTTTACTCAATCCTGCCCACCCGCCCGTCCCGTCCCTGTTCCTTCCCTCAGGACGGGTCCGACAGCCCCTTCACCGGCGGCGGTGTGTCCATGAGTGGCGGCAGCGGCCTCTCAGGGGCGCCCCACAACCTCTTCTCCTCCACAGCGGGCTACACGGGCGCCGCCAACCTTACGGCAGGCATGGGCGGAACCCCGCCCACGGGGACCGCCCCAGGGACCGACAGGTGGGGAGACGCCTGGCGCAAGGGAGGCGGTCGGAGGGGGCCCCTGTAGCCGTGTAGGACATGCCTGGCTGTAGCCCTAGTCAGCGGCGGTGGGGAGTGGCGGCGGTATGGGACGGCGCTCGCTGCACCTCCCGCCACTGCAGGTGGGTTGAACGGGGGAGCGGGGGGGAGCGGGCTTCAGTGCGGGGCTTTCAGGCCTGAGAGCCCGTGTCTGGGTGTGTGTTTCGCCGACGCGTCATGTGTAAGACACCCCGCATCAAACCCCCGCACCCCTACTGTCCGCTGCAGCTTGGCGACGACTCGAACGGCGCGGGCCACGCCGGGGAGCCCCCCGAGCGCCACACCGCGCCGCCGGGGCCCTCCGCCGCCGCCACGCCCCTCGCCGCCGCCGCCTCGCCCTTCGCCGACGCAACCGCGGCGGCCGTGCAGGCGCAGCGACGCGAGTCTGCGCCCCTGATCCGAGAGGCGTTCACGCGCGAGCTCCAACGCTTCCTTACCACCAGCCGGCGCGTGGTGGCGGCGGCCGGCGCTGCGGCCACAGCCGGTCGGTCGTCTCCGTCCAACCCCAACCGCCGCAACCTGCTCGTCGCAACGCCGCGGACGCTGCGGCCGCAGCAGTCCGCCAACGCCGCTGCCGGCTTGGGCGCGGCACTGGGGGCCAACAGCCCTGCCGCCTCGCCCCGGGCGCCCTTCCCTCTGGCAGCGCCGCCCGCGGCCGCCGGGGAGGGCGGCTCCGGAGCTGCGGGGGGCGGCACCGCGCCGCTCCGCTTCATCCGGGGCAGGGGGAGCGCGAAGTATTAGGGTGTCCTTTCTAGGGTGTGCTATCAAGTACTAGGGCGTGCATGTGCGGCTTTGCTCGCTCAAGGTTACTCAAGGCTTGCGGTAAGAAGAGAGACACGTGGGGTTCGTGGGGTGTGAGCCGTCAGTTGTGGTTGCGTGCGGGTCTGGACCCCCAAGTACAAAGTAAGGAGCGGGGCATGGACGGAGCACGTGACGCGTACGTTTTTAGATTGCTGATTTTGGCACTGACAAGCGCAGGGGGTGGGGTGGCGCGGGACGCCATTGTACAGTGGCCAAAGCCACGCCCCACGATTCGTGTTCAGGGGCAGGAGGGCTAGGCAGGTCACACACCGTCGTTACCACATACATGGGCCTTCGGCCTTATTGATGCGCATGCACAGATGCTGGGCTTGGATTTCCGTAGTTGACGCTTCTGGGGTTGCACGGGTGAAGGTCCCAGCTACTCGTTCGGCCTTCTCTGTCCGCATAGGCTGGGGTGGGGGAAAGAGCCATGGCCCCTGGCAGCACAGGTGCTGCTCGCGTGCATACACGCTGCATGTTTGGGGGTGAGCCTGGGATCAGCCCCGCACACTCTCATCGGCTTACTTTGCAGGCTGTTTACGCCTTGAACTGTTCAAACCTGGGGGTCTGTCCTGATCCTGCCTGTGCTAAGGTATGCATAGCGGAGGCTAGTTGGATGGGGCGGAGGTGAAAGCTGGTGTTCCCAGAGCCCGGCTTTGTGAACCCCGTCAGGAGTGCGGTGGGTATGGGTGGGCTCGGCACTGGCGTGTCTGTGCATGTGCGAGCGGGTATTAAGCAGAAGGCCACTAGAGGAGACGGATTGATGCACGCAGGCGAGGGCCGTTCATCCGGGGAGCTGGGTACAGTTGTTGGGGATTTCTGAGGGCGATGGTGGGCCGGGTCGCAAGGTTGTCCTCCTTCATGGGGTGATGCCGAAGGCCGGCTTTATGTAAATACCGTATGTATGTAGGCCCTGGCACGGCTTGCACTCCTTCGGATGCGAGAGTTACAAGAGGCCCGACCCCCCCACGAGAGCCGACTCGGGTGGGGCTATAGTCGACGTACCCCTGGTCCCCGAAGGCCAGGAGAAGAGTCTGCACGCCTGGGACTCCCTGCACTATTGCCGGCCTGGATGCCATGAAGCCGTCAGCGCTCAATGCATGATGGTGTGTGGCCGTGTGGGTCAGGGCTCCGAGGTCCGAGCGTGTGTGTGGGTCAGTCCTCAATGTTTGCAATGAAAGACCCCCCTTGGGGTCACAGCGCTGAACGCTGGGGCCATGTGACCCACCTCACGGGCTGGCAACCTGCAAGCCAAAAGCGCAAGTCCCTGGCATGACTCGCAATGACCTCTCTCAGGTCCTACCGTCAACGTTCGCATGCTAAGACCGTCCACATGAGTCCCTCCACTGGGTCAGGCAGGGCTGTGAGGCCTGAGGCCGAAGGCGTGCTAGTGTGAGCATATACCGGTAGTCCCTGATACCCCTCGCTGATACCCCGGGCACAGCGTGTGGGGCTGAGGCGGTGGGGTCCTCCGTGCATAGAAATAGAAATAGAAATATCTAACGCCGGGTTACCCCTGGCGTGGGTTAAGGAGGGCGGGTTGGCCAGACCCGCCACCATGGGGGTGCCTCCGCACCCTTTGTGCTCATCCTGGCCGGAGGGTCTTGTAGGTTTTCACGATGCTCTTGAGGCGGCTCACAGCGTGCCGGTGCAGGCTGTGGCAGCAGGCTTTTGCCTCGGTGGCCGTGACGCCCAGTGTCTTAAGCAGGGGGTTGAGGGTGAGGGGCACAGTGCCGGTGTGCCCTAGTGTGACGATGGTCTGTCGGGAGTAGTGGACGGTCCAGCCGTCGCTCCGCAGCAGCTCGGCGAGGTGCGCGTGTTGTGAGAGCTTCTCTTGCAGCTTTTGGGCGTGGGCCAGGTCGTTGCAGTACCCAACTTCGATCAGGTAGATCGGGTAGTGGGATTTGTCTGCAGGGGCTTTGTAGTCCTTTTTATCGGTGTTGCGGCTGGGGAGGTTGGGGATGAACAGGATGTCGGGCCGCATGCGGTCTGTCTCTGTGCTGCCCTGGCCGTTGGGGGCTAGCCAGCCGGGTAGGCGCTTGCCTGAGGTGTATTCCGGGGCGGTGTCAGCCCGGCTTCCATGAGCATGACCCCCCGGTTGCCAGCTTGGAGGCAGTCTGCAATGATTTGGACGGCTCCGTCGTGCCTCAGGATGTACAGTCCTTGCATGAAGGCGTGGAGGCAGCCTCCCAGCAGATGTCCGATGGTCCCGCACCGCCGTTCGCCGTTGGCGCTGTGGCAGTGGGGGCAGTTGCTGTCGGGGACGTGGCCGTAGCGTTTGGCTAGGGCGGGGCAGTACATGGTGCCGTACCTGGCGCCCAGTACTGCGCTTAGGGTCCAGGGGTCGCCGTGCGGTTTCGCGCAGGTCAGGTTGCTGGAGGTCGGGCAGAGGTCGGGGGCGGCCTGTCGCCAGAGTTCGCTGAACACGCCTTCGTTGGTGTAGCCCGCATGGGCGCTGGGTGGTATCGCCTGGGTGAGTGCCCTTCCCATGTCGCTGACATATCGGAGCCCGGGGTCGGTCAGCCACCACAGGCGGGAGAAGGGGTTTGGGTCGGCGTGCTCAATCACGTCGCAGCCCTCATGGTCGGCTGCAGCCTCCTCGGCTCCCTTGTCTGCTTGTTCGTTTCCATACAGTCCAGTATGCGACACCACCTTCACTAGGCGCACGGGCACGGTTCGCGAGGCGAGTTCCTCTAGCGCATCGACGGTAGCGAACAGTAGCGCTCGTGCCTTTGACAGGCGCAGCTTACGAGGCTCCTTGATTGCGTGTAGGATGAGGTCCAGCGAGGCTTGCGAGTCGCTGGCTATGGTCAGCTCGTCGCAGTCGCGGCCGAGCTCGACTAGCCCTGCTCGTATTCCAGAGAGCTTAGCGCGCGTGATTGTGTCGGTGCCACATTCTTCGGAGCCGTTGGGGTCGATGAGGAGCGCGCGGCCGATGGACCAGGCACATGCGCCTGTGCGGGTGCGTTCTCGGCCGTTCACCTCCACGGAGCTTTTGCTGCCGTCAGTCCATACAATGGTGTCGGGGTTGAATCGTAGCGGGAGGCGTGCCGGGAACGTGTCCGCGGCCCAGCCGCTGGGCAGGGGGCCAACTACGGTCGCGGGCGGGTCGGGCGGTGGTTGGGCCCGGAGGCTACGTGCCCTTCGGCGCGCCTCGTGGGGCACAAGCCGGGGCGCGGCTGGTGTCACCGGTCGTTCGTGGGCGGGCACGAGCCTGGGCGGGGCAAGCTTCGTGGCACCTCTGTTTAGGAGCTCAGTCCTGAGGGTCGCCCAGCGGCTTGAACCTTCACCTGCGCCGCTCCCGTTCAGGGCGGCTATACCGTCATCGTTGGCAACGAGCACCAGGCGCATGCCGTGCCGGGGGCCGGGGCGGTCTTCAGGTAGTCCAATCCCGGTGGTGAGGGGGCAGATGCTGTCTGGCAGCCGGGCGAGGGAGTGCACGTGGCGGTGGTTGAGGAGGCAGGTATAGGGGGCGGTGTTGCTCCAGGGGAGCACCAGCAGGCTGACGGTGGGGGCGCCGGAGCCGTTGCTGACTTCCGCGCTGGCCGCTGCCCACTGCAGGGCCTTCAACCCCGAGGCGGGGTCGTGCGGTGGGTGGGCCATGGACAGGCCCGCCATGAGGGTGGAGTAGGCCTCGCCAGCGGCTCCAAACAGGCAGTCGTCTTCGCGGGCGCTGCAGTAGGTGGTGGTGAACCTGGAGCAGGTGAGCGGGGAGGCAAAGCGTTCCACCACGGGTCCGGCCAGCGGGACGGAGGCGAGGGCGCGCAGAAGCAGGAGCCGGGTCCAGGGGCAGAGGCAGTCTTGTCCTCGCGGGGCCGTCTTCGCTCGTTTGCCGCCGGGGACCTCGCCCCAGTAGTACGACAGTAGGCGAGCGACGTATTCGGCGAACACGTGGGGCGGGGGGCACGTATTCGGGTCGCTCTGTGTGGCCTGGTGGCGCTGGTGGAGGACCCACAGGCGGCTGACGGGCAGTTGGCCCAACAGGGTTCCGTTGGGGGAGTAGACAAAGGTGGTGTCCGGGTCCGTGGTGTCGGCCTGGGAGCGGCGGCGGCCGGCCTGAATGGTGTAGCGCCCGGGGGGGTGGATGTCCGCGTATGGGTTGCAGGGGGTGCGTTGGACAGTGGTGTTGGCCATGATGCGGCGTGTGCGTGCTGCGGGGGTCCTCTGCCGGGCTCTCCCATCGTCCTTGCCTCTGCGCGTTAGTGAGGTTGGCGTCCGGGCGGGCCGTCGGGGCGGCTGCAGCGGGGCCTGGGCGCGGGGTTGCATTGTACTGTGCGAGTGCGGCAGTCCAGGAGTCGCAGTTTGTGAGGGCCTCCAGGGGCGCCCACATTGGTTTCCATGTGACGTATCGAAAGTTCTGGTCTATCCCCCTTCCGTACAGGGGTTTGCGGGCGGGCTCCGTGCCTCGGGGAGTGGGCCGCTGCGAGGCTTTGGCGACGGTCTCTGTCACCAAGCCCATCTCTTTGTAGCACTCCAGGGCACCGGTGGGTATGAGGGAGGGGCGCCAGCGCACCAGGTACTGTATCTGCACCCTCTCTCTGGGGGTGGGGTTGTGGCCATCGGCTCGTAGCGCGGCTATTTGCTCGGCCGTCAGGCCGACGTAGGTGGGGCCGGCCAGGACAGATTCCACGTCGTCTAGTTCGTGGTACAGGTCATAGGTGATCTGTGTCGCTCCAACACGCCGGTTTTCCCCTTGCCCCGCTTTGACGGCCGCAGGTGAGGGCCACGGGATGGCGCATCGTAGGAGCTGCTCTCGGGCGACTTTCCAGCGCGGCCATCCTACCTGGCCCCACTTCTTCGCCGCGTCCTGGACACGCTTTGGTGTGCTTTTTCGGGTGTCGGCGGTGAGGCGGGGGCTGGGGTGGGTGTGGGGCTCTGGGGGGCCAGGGGCGGGCGGGTCGTCAGGGGTTGCGCTGTTGTTGGGCACGAGCGCCCGCTGGCGGGTGAGGAGTGTGGCGGACAAGCCGCGCCGGGGTGGTGGCGCCTGCCGCGCGGGGGGACGGCGGTCTGTTGTGGGGTTGAAGGGCCCTTGCCATGCTTGTCCTTTCGCCACCCGTAGGGCCCCAAGGTTGGGGACACTCTGGTTGCAGTCGGTCATTAGGCTTTCGAACGCACGCCGGGGGCACAGGCCGCCTTCACCACCAGGGGCGCCGTCGAGATCCGTGAAGCCGGCTCCGTGCGCTTGCGCTCCTACGGTGAGCACTCCGCGGGGCGCGGTGTCAATGACTGTAGCGTGCGCCCGCTTGCGCTTCGGGGGGTTGCTCCCACCGGGGGTCGTGCGTTTCTCTGGGCGCGGTTGGGGGGCAGCGGGGACGTGCTGGTTACGGGCCGCACGTGTAGCGTTGCGCCGAGGCGGCGGCTCGGCAGGGGCGGGGTCCTGGGGGGCCTGGGCTGCGGCCTCAGGCGCCTCCGCGGGCTCTTGTTCGTCTGACTCGTTCCCGCCCACTTCTGCGCCCTCCGCAGCTGCAGGCGGGGCCTCGTCGTTGCGGTTGGTGGCATTGGCGTCTGGCGTCCGCTGTTGGGCCCTGAGGAACTTGTCCAAGGTGGGTTGGGTGAGGCCCGTCGGGCGGGCGGAGGGGTCACGGAAGCCCGCAAAGCAGGGTGCGTCAGGGAGCTGGCGGTGGTCAGCTGGGAGGGGCTGGGTCGTGTAGCAGTCTGTGGGGTCGAGGTTGTGCGGTGCGGGCGTGCAGGCGCGGCTGAGGGCCAGGCTTAGGCGGTTGAGGGCGACCAGGTGTTGGGGTCTCACCCGGGCGCTGTTGTTCCGGGCAAGGGTGCGGAGCTCCGTGGTAGAGATAATGTGGCGCTTTGTGCGCTTGTCGAGTAGGTCGTAAGGGCTGAGGCCGAGCTCCATGAGTGGCATCAGGTCTAGGTGGGCCAGGCAGGGGGCCTGGCTTTGTCGGGCCGCGGCTAGGGCGGCGCCGACTAGGGGGTCGGTAGGGGCGGCGAAGGTTGCGCCCTGGTCCGTGAGGTGCAAGCCGTTGGCTTCGGCGTTCTGTAGCATGCGTAGGGTGCAGTAGTAGCTGGCTTGTTTGGCGCGTCCCTGGACTGACGTCTTGCCCCACCTCGCGGATTGCAGGCGGAGCATCGCTGCCGAGACAACGCCGAGCCGGCCCTCATCGTTCAGTGACGTAACAAGGGCTTTGGCGGCGGTCTCTGCGTACTGGACACGGAGGCTTTGGATACCGGCGCCGTACTCGGTGGGTGGGAGCAGGAGGGCTCGGGTAGGGAAGCCGCGTGGGAGGTTTAGAGCCCGCCGGGCGGCTTGCGCAATCTTGGCGTCCAGGGCGGCAATATCGCTGGGGCCGTACGGCATGACGGGGAAGCCGTATTTGATGACGGCTTTCACGCACTGCTGCAGGAGGCGAATCTTCTGTGGCGCGGATGCCAGGGAGCCATTGACGCAGTCAATCTTTTCCACGACCTTGCGTGTGACGGCGGCGATGTGGGCGCCCCAGTGCAGGGTGAGCGTGAGCTGGACCCCTAGGTACTT
Source organism: Edaphochlamys debaryana (assembly GCA_016858145.1). Lineage (NCBI taxonomy): Eukaryota > Viridiplantae > Chlorophyta > Chlorophyceae > Chlamydomonadales > Edaphochlamys > Edaphochlamys debaryana. The sequence continues at coordinate 39,947 of JAEHOE010000106.1, read as the reverse complement.
GTATGGCACGGTCGGGGCTTGGTAGGGGAGCGATGTGCCATTGATTTTGATCTGCCCCTCAAGGGCCGGTCTGAGTGTGCGGGGGCAGCAGGGCCCGTTCAGCCCGCGGTCGCTCCAGGCCCGTCGGTGGAGGATACCGGTCACGGCGCACTTGCTGTGGTTGACCGCAAGGCCGGCCCAGTTTGAGTATTCTTCAACCTTCTGCGCTTGTACCTTCAGGTCGGCCACCGAGTTGGTGAGGACGGCAAGGTCGTCCGCGTATGCTGCGGAGCTGCAGTGCCATTGCTGGTTTTCCTGTGCGGTGAGGCAGCCGTACCGGTAGCCCCGGCCACCCACGTGGAGCCAGCGGATCAGGGGCTCTGCAAAGACCAGGAAGAGGACGGGGGACAGGGTGTCGCCCTGGATCGTGCCTCGCTCGACGGGGATGGGTGCTGTGCACCCGTGCTCGGTGTGGACCTGTGTCCGGGCCTGGCTGTACAGGTCCTGTAAGACATCAATTAGATCGGCGGGGAGGCCCAGGTCCCACATGATCTGTAGGAGCTTGTCGTGGTTTACTGTGTTGAAGGCGGCGCTGAAGTCTAGGTACATGACGTACAGGTCTTGCCGCGTCAACCCTGCATCTTCGATGGCGTGTACGACATTGAGCAGTTGACGGGTCGTGTTCTTATAGGCCTGAAACCCCTCTTGGGTGTCGCTGATCAGCTGCATCCAATCCTGTACGGTACCGATGCTGACGGTGATTAGGCTGGTGTATAGTTTGTAGCAGGTGTTGGCGAGGGCGATAGGGCGTTTGTTTTTGAGCAGGGTGGGGTCCCCGTCTTTGGGGAGGAGCACCGTGGTGGAGACGGTCCACGTGGCGGGGGTGGTGGCCCGCACGTAGATAACGGTCATGAAGTGGTGCAGGACCTCTTTTAGGTCGGGTGGCAGGCAGCGCAGGAGTTCGTTGGGCAGTCCGTCGGGGCCGGGCGCTTTGTTCTTTGCAAGGTGCCCTATGCAGCGCTCGTAGTTCGCGGGGTCGGCTATTGCTGAGAGCAGGCTGTGGGCCGTGGGGTCGATGGTACGGTGCAGAGTGAATGGGTCGGGCGCGCCTGGGGTCTCAAATGGGTAGTGGCGTGGGGCTTCCTCGGGGCGGAAGCGCCCTGTCCGGTTGCCCGCGGACAGTTTATGGTAGTAGGCATGGACAGTGTCCAGGATGGACGAGGGCGTGGTCTGCATCTGTCCTTGGCAGTCTTGTACGGCGGGCAGCCCCCGTTCCAGCTCTTGAGTGGTGAAGATCTTCTTGTGGGCCTGGCGCGGCCGGGTGGCGAGTTCCTTTTGCAATTGCTCTCGGGCCCTGCGCTGTCTTTGAGATGAGCCTTGTTTGGCCAGGGCCTTCAGTTGGAGGCCGGTCTGGCGGACCTGTTCTCTGAGCGCCGTTACGTGGGCAGGGGCGGGGCCTGGCCGTCGTGGGCCCAGGCCGCATTGTTCCATGGCCGCCGTCAGGTCGGACTTTTGGGATGCGTGGGTCTGGTTCAGTTTTTCATAATCCCTGCTGACGGATCGTCGCATCCACCGTCGCCGGTCGGCAGGCTTCTTTGTGCATTCGTCGTATAGGGTGTCGTAGCATGCGCTGAGGGTGTGGTTGATGGCGTTGGCGGCCTCGTCGATGCTAACCCCGGCCATCGTTGGGTTGGCGCGGAGCCGTTGGATCAGGCCAGTGGCGTCAGTGCTTTGGGTGGTCACGAAGGTGTTGAGTTCTGCACGTACGGCCCCCATGGCTTGTGCCAGGCTTTCGCAGAGAGAGGCCATGGCCTCGGGCCATTGGCTGGCCGTCATTCGGGCTTGTGCGGCGTCGAGTGCGGTCTGAGACACGGGGAGGCTTACGTTTTGCCACGAGCGGGCGTCGCGGGCTTGGGGAGGCGCCGGCGTAGCGGGCGGGTCCCACAGACGGATGGCCGTGGTCGCCAGGGAGAGCAGGATGGCGTGGTGGTCGCAGCTCCCGCCGGCCGCCATTACGGACTCAAGGGCGCGCGGGGGACGGTTGCTGCCCCCCGCGTTTGGCCCAACGGCCTTGCGCAGGGCAGGGGAGAGCAAGATGTCGTCAATTCGGCTGTAGTGCGTGCCTTCTCCGTGTTGGGTTTGCATGAACGTCCATGCGCGGGGTGCGTTGGGGCTGGTGTGGAGTGCTGCAAAGCGGCTCTTCTTGAGGAAGGCCTGGTGTGAGCGGTCAGCCGTGTCGCATGCTCCTGTCGTGCGGTCGTGGGCGCTAGCCACAGCGTTGAAGTCTCCGCCCGCCGCGAGGTGGGCGCCTTGCGCTGCTGCTGTCCGGTGCGCGGTTTGCAGGTATTCGTATACGGCCAGGCGGAGGGCCGAGTTTTCGGGTATGTATACTCCGACTATGTGAAGGGGCGTGCTGCCCGGTGTCCGTATGATCACATGCGAAACGTATCCGGCGAGATGGGCGGGGGTGTTGATTTGTCGGGTGCAGCCGGCTTGGCAGTAGCGGCCGGCGATTGCGATGGCCACGCCGGCGTGGGGCCGGGTGTTGCTGCGGGTGGCTGGGGCTGATGAGCAGAAGAGCCGGTAGCCGCGTTCTTCAGACGCGAGTCGTGTCCGGATCCAGGTGGTGCGTTTTCCGGTCTTTGTCTCAGTGAGAATTACGGCGTCCGCCGCCCAGGCACGCATGTTGCAGATTACCGAGTCGGCATTGGCCCAGAGGCCGCGGACATTGTGGGTGGCGATGCGGAGGGTGGGGCAGGAGTTTTCCCGTTCACTGTCGGGGGAATTGGCGGGGCAGGGGGGGGCGGAGGGGTCCGCTTGGGGCGCGCCTGCCCCGTTTGTGTTGGGGGCAGAGGCAGTGCGTGCCCATAGTTTGTCAAGGGTTCGCTGTTTTTTGGCAGGCTGGCGAGGGGATGGGGGGGGTGTTTGGCGGGCGGGGTTGGCGGGGGGGTCCGTTGGGTTGGTGGGCGGCAACGCGTTGTCAGGGAGCCAGTACTCGTTCCCGTCTCTCTGCCGCACCCATTTGCCGCGGGCGGCGGGGTCTGGGGCGGGGGTCGCGTTGTGCGCGTCGTTGCTATTCGGTGGTCTGGGGTGGCCGCTTCCGTGGGGGTTTTGGGTTTTCTGGCGTTTCAAGTGGGGCTGAGCGCCGGAAGCGGGCCCGGGGGCACGGGCAGCGGGTGCTGGGGGCCGGGGGGGGGATGGGGGGGGGGCGGGGCGGGGGGCCGCCGGGGGGAGGGGGTGGCGGGCCAGCGGGTGGCGGGAGCGTCAGTGGCGCCGTGCCGTCTGCCCGGGTGGGGTTTGCGGTTTTACGGCGTTTACTTCGAGGGTGGGCGGTGGGTGCGGGCCCGGGGGCGGGGGGTGCTGAGGGACCGCGGGTGGGCGTTGGGCGGGGCGGCGGGCCCCTGGGGGTTGGGGCTGTCAGCAGGTCAGCGGTTGTCTGTCGTTTCGGTTGGGGTTGGGCAGGGTCGGGCCCGGCGGTGAGGGCTGGGGGTGCTGGTGATCCACGTGGGGGTGGGGGCGAGTGGGCGGGGGGCTGTGGGTGGCTGGGTACCCAGGGGCTGGGGATGCGTGCCAGGGGGCCGAGCGCCCATTGCCTAACACTTGCTGTCATGTTTGTGAGGTGCTCCTTGAAGATGGAGGAGGGTATGCGGAGTTGGCCTTCGATGGCCGCCCAGTCGCTGTCGGTCATCGGGCGTGGGGCATGGTTGCGTGAGTCGCTGTGGTACCATGTGCCATTCGCCCAGCGCACCGCGTAGGTGTGGTCAACGCCGTGGACGCCGGGCCCTCGGGGGTCGTACTGCAGGCCGTCAAGCCTGTTGAGAATGGATGTTCGGGTGGAGCCTCGCTGTGCGGTGAGGTTAATTTTGCGGGAGACGCTGCGCCAGGTTTGGGAGGTTTCGTTGTGAGCTAGGTAGTGATTGAGGAATTCGGTGGTCATGCCTTCGCTTGGGTTGAATGATTGCGCCCACAGGCACCGCGCGTCCCCGGTGAGGGTGTCGAGCCCTGCTTGGTGGTAGGCAAGGAGGTGTGCGTGATCAATTGCTGCGCAGCCGTGTAGGTTGTTCCAGGCGTGGACCTCGCAGAGGGCGCCTTGTTGGCATTCGTGGTAGAGCGAGGCGCTGGTGCTGTCGGGGGCCACGTAGCAGGCGCTGTCGGAGTAGGTGTGGGTGTTCAATGGCGGCCGGCCACGGCTCCCAGGCGGGGGGGGTGGCAGGTGTCACGTTTGTGCCAGGCATCCCACGCAGCTGCAGCGGGGGGGCCGGGGTGACATGAGGGGTGCTGGGGACCAGCAGGTTGATTGCCAGGCAGAGGACGCCTAGTGTGTTAACGGTCGGGTGCCAGGGGGGAGTCTGTGGCGTGGGTGCTATAGCCCAGGGTGTGGTGGTGGGCATGGTGTAGCCGTGTGCGTGCCACGCCTGGTATGTCCAATCCGCGCACGGCGGGGGCGTTGCTTGGGGGGCGGGGGCGCAGAGGGTGGAGGTGATGAGGGCTATGAGCGCAAGGGCGCCCGCGTGGTGTGCGAGCGTGCGGGCGAGTGGTGTTGCGGCGGGGGCGCAGCTGGCCAGGAGCTGCGTGCCTAGGAGGGTTGCGGCGATGAGGCCTGTGGTGAGGGCGATGGTGGCGGTGGTGTACAGGATGGCCGCCCAAGCAAGTGGCTGCGAGCATGTCGCGTAGACGAGGGGCAGGGCAGATGCTCCAGTGAGGCACAGGGTGCATGCCAGCCGAACGGGCGTGTCTGGTGAGTGTGGCCGCCGTAGCGGGTTGTGGGTGCTGACCCAGGTGTGTAGGAGGTGGTTGACGGCTGCGACTGCCGGCAGGGCGCATGTGGCCCAGACGCACCCTGCGGTGGCGTAGGTTACTAATGCGGGGGCGAGTTTGAGCGCTGTCCATAGTGCAGCGAGGGCAATCGCTAGGGCGCAGGCGGCGAGGGTAAGGGCGATTGCGAGGGACAGGGCGGCCGTGGCCAGGAGCAGGGTTGTGGCGTGTGCAGCTGTGTTGTAACAGATCAGGCATACGACGGTGGCGAGGAGGCCCCAGACAGCCTGAAGACGACTAGTATAGGTGGCGGTGCGCGCGCAGAGGCCGAGGGCCCGGGCTAGCGGGGTGGGCAGCACTCGCAAGAGGGGACTGTCGTGCAGGGCGCGGCTGATGTCCAGCAGGACCATCAGGGTCAAAGGGAGTGTCGCGGCTAAACAGGCGGTGCCGAGGCTGATGCGTTCAGTCCAGTCAACCTGGCATGCGGCAAGGAGTTGTAGGGCCCTAACGAGCAGCGCAGTGGGGTTGGGGGCTGGGGGCAGCCGCCAGGCCCATGTGCTGCGGGGTGCAACGGGGTGGTCAGGGTCTCGACATGGGCTGAGTGGGGTCAAGCGGGCGGAGTGCGGTAGGGGCAGGCTGTAGTCCAGGCGCGTCCCCATGGGGGTGCGGTTTAGCCCGCTCGGGGCCGCACGGGCGAGCCCAGTGGTAGCGTTGCAGCCAGTCGTTACATTGGTTACGCATAGCCCATGCTTGTGGGCAGCAGTACGGTAGGGCACGCGGCAGCCGTCCGTCTCATCAGGCCAGCGCCCGTGGGCAACGGACATCCGTGCCCCAGGGTCAGACACACCCGATTTGGGAAGCCAGAAATCATCACCCGCTCGCGGTGCGGCGCAACCATCCGTCTCATCAGGCCAGCGCTCGTGGGCAACAGGCATACACGCCCCAGGGGCGAACACACGCACTTTAGGAGGCCCAGGCTCGTAGTCCCTGATACCCCTCGCTGATACCCCGGGCACAGCGTGTGAGGCTGAGGCGGTGGGGTCCTCCGTGCATAGCTGTGTGAGGGTCAGGGCTCAGAGTGCCAAGGTCACTCGCTCGCTACAAGCACTGATGCTGGCACTCAAGCTGCTGGCCCCCGCCGGGCCCTGCTCTACACAGGAGCGTCACAGGCGAACAAGGCACGTCCTCGTGGCCTGCCCACACATCGCATGCACCCCGGCCAGCCGCAAGACGATGTTGCACTTTGCTGGCCTGCTTTCGCGTAACTCGTGTCCCCTTACCCCGGCCAGCCGTAGAGTCAACGGCCCGCAATACCTGCAGCCCGCCAGCTCCACCCCACGCCCATCTACCCGCCTACGCACCCATAAACTTGTACCCGCCTACGCCCAGCGAAATTTCCTACCCCTGCCTGCCCATGCCCCTGCCCATGCCTGCCCCTGCCTGCCCATGCCCCTGCCCATGCAGCCAGCTAAGCGTCTTCCATACGGCTGCCGCCTGAGGCAGGCTACATTACCCAAGCGCTCCTCCCACCGCCGCTTCCGTGTAGCGCCCTCAGCTACCCCTCTCCTCCCCCCTCCTCCTACTCAGCTTCTGAACACGGTCGGCCCCAGCCTCCCAGTCCGCCCGGGGCCCTCAGGGCTGGGGCCACTGGGGCGGCGAAGCTCAGTCATCGCCCGCCTCAGCCGTCTACTCCTCGCCCTCCCCGCCCTGCTGCACCTCCGCCGCCGCCTGGGCTGCGTTCCCCGCCCCGCCCGGGCCCGCGCCCGCGCCCGCGCTCGTGCCAGCGCCCGCGCCCGTGCCTCCGCCGGGTGAAGCCGACTGCGGGGAGGCCAGGCGAGAGCGGGCGCAGCTGAGCGGTTGACGGAAGGGGCGGGTGCTTGAGTGCGCAATGCAGGCGCGCGGAACCGGCCAAGAGTCGACCCCTAAGACGAGGCGGACAGCGGTTGGCCAACGACGGGTTGCGATACCGGTAGGAGCAAGCGAGCAACAGCTTGGACGAGCAGAGGCAGGGTCGCCGAGGGTGAGTACGGAATTCTTGACCTAGGAACCACCACCCAAGCGTCAGCGGAGCCCTGGCTAGACGTGGAAGTGGCTGGACGTGTTGTGCAGTTTCGTGACTTGTCCCCACCGGCCGTTGGGAGTGCCTCGGCCCCCCGGCTCACCTCGATGCGTGCAACCTTGGCCTCCAGCTCCTGAGGAGCAGATGGGGTGTCAAGCGCTGGATCAGGACACAACAAGAACCGCCCAGGGATTCGTGACCTAGAATCCACCATCCAAGCAGACGTACGCGTCAGCAGCAGAGCGCTGGCTACACGTGGAAGTGACTGGACCTGTTCCGCAGCTTCTTGGCTTGTCCCCACCGCCCGTTGGGAGTGGAGTGCCCCGGCCCCCCGGCTCACCTCAAGGTATGCGTTTCTCGCCTCCAGCTCCTGAGGAGCAGATGGGGTGTCAAGCGCTGGATCAGGACACAACAAGGACCGCCCAGGGTCTGCACGGGATCTTGACCTAGAATCCACCATCCAAGCAGACGCACGCGTCAGCAGCAGAGCGCTGGCTACACGTGGAAGTGACTGGACCTGTTCCGCAGCTTCTTGACTTGCCCCCCACGCCCGCTGGGAGTGCCCCGGCCCCCCGGCTTACCTTGATGCGTGCGGCCGCCATCGCCTCCAGCTCCTGAGGAGCAGATGGGGTGTCAAGCGCTGGATCAGGACACAACGAGAACCGCCCAGGGTCTGCACGGGATCTTGACCTAGAATCCACCATCCAAGCAGACGTACGCGTCAGCAGCAGAGCGCTGGCTACACGTGGAAGTGACTGGACCTGCTGTTCCGCAGCTTCTTGACTTGCCCCCCCACGCCCGCTGGGAGTGCCCCGGCCCCCCGGCTTACCTTGATGTGTGCGGCCGCCATCGCCTCCATCACCTGAGGAGCAGATGGGGGTTTAAGCGCACGCGGCACAGATTCTTGATCTAGAAACCATCACCAAGCAACAGTACTGGTTTAATATCCCAAAGCCCTGCTGCGGCCCACCCTATCTCCCCCAAACCCTAGCAGGTTGCCTTGCCGACCTTCTTCTGCTTCTCGACCTCGTCTTCCGCCTGCATGGGCAAGACGTGGGTGCGCGTCGGCGTGGTGCGCTACTCCTCAGGCCGCAGGGAAGCCATGGCGATAAGCAACAGCGCGCGTAAAAACGAACCTTGCGCCGTCGCTTAAGCTCCTTCTCCAGCGGGGATTCAGGGAGCCTCTGGGTGCGCACGAGGATACAGAGGATAGTTTAGGAGTGGTTGTGTGGAGCCATGCACGAGTGGCTGAGCGGATGCGGGTTCCGCTTGCCTTTCCGGTGATGCATACGGCTCGCAAGGAGCGCAGTCGCTCCCTATGGACGCTGGGGATGCGCGCGGCGTCTACGCGCAAAGCGAGCGCCCGCTCGCACGGAACGGCCGTGTGGGCCATGAGCAAAGGCGCAAGAGTGCTCTACAGTACTCTCTAGTACCCCTGGAGACCTGCTCAAGGCTGTGAGCCTGCTGTATTGTAGGCCCCCCACGCGCGTCCCACGCGCATTGCGCACCCGCGGACTCACCGCTGCTCCCCCGTCAGCGGCACTTCCAGCGGAAACAGCGGCGCCGGCGCGGCTCAGCACATCCGCGACGCTGCCCTGCAATGCAAGGACCAGGCAATGGCTCACTGTGGCGCGAGCGCGGACTCGTGTGCTGGCCGTGGCCCACGCACCTCGCGGCTGGCGCCCCTCGCTCCCCCGTCGTTGCTTCCGTGTCGCCCCCCGCCGCCGACGCCCTTGGCGCTCCCCTGCTTCTCCGCTGCATCATGCTGCGCGTGTTCGGTGGGCAGGCCCTGCGCGTCGTGCGCGGGCTGCTGGTCGCGCTGATGCTGCTGGGGGGAGGACATGGCTGACGTGCGGCAGGCACCAACTGCGTGTGTTGATCGTGGCTTACGTTCCAAATGGAATGCTAGTGAGCACGGCGAAGAAGGCGGCAATCGTGGCTGCTCTCTTATGGCCCCGCAGGTGGCGCCGCGGCCGCGGCCGCAATGGCAGTCCCATCGTAGGGTCCTGAACCGTAGCTGCCCCGTCCCGCCGGCCCCTCAGCCAGGCACGCCTGTGGTGGCTGCTGCTGGCGGAATGCGGAATGCGGAATGCCGCTGGCCCCACTCCAAAAGCTACTTTCCCCCTCCCCCCAGCATCCACTCCTTTGCCGAGTCCCTGGTGCTGCCCCTCAAGCTCGCGCTGGACACGCGCGGGCCCACGGCGGTGGCGGTGGCGCTGCAGCTCATGGGGGCGGCACTGGCGCTGGACCCGGGGGTGGCGGGGCGCTGGGTGCCGGCGTACTGGCAGTTCGCGCAGGTGGGGAGGCGGGCGGGTGTGTGTGGGGGGTGGGTGGGTGGGTGGGTTGGGGTCAACAAGGGCAGCCGTTTGTTATGCTGAGCCCCCGCCGCTATGGCTTCCCGCCCATCTCATCCCCCGCCCGGGTGCTGAACCTCTACCCCGCCCGCGGTGGGCACCTGGTGGCTGTAATCTGGGGCGGAGGAGGGGGGCGGAGGCGGGGGCCGGAGGAGGGGAAAGTGGGGGGAAAACGTGTGTGTTGGCTGTTGGCTGCGTGCTGCCAGGTGGGGTCGAGCCGGAAGGGGGCGGAGGGAGCCCAGCCGTGCGGGTTGCTCCTGTCGGCCTCTTGGCGGGTCTCTCCCGCCTGCCCATCCCATCCCTCTGCAGGAGGCCCAACAGGCTGCAATGGCACGTGGCGGCGGCACCGCCGGCAAGGGCAGCGGCGGCGGCGGCGGCGGCGGCCTGCCGGCGATGCGTCGTAGCAGCAGCGCCCGAGCCTGGACCGGCGGAGCGGCGTCGCAGCTGCCCGGAGCGCCGCCGGTTGCCGGCCCTGCCGTCGCCGCTGTTGTGCCGAGGTTCTACTTAATCCGAAAACAGTAAACAGGCAGATGTCAGATCAGTGCAGCGGCACTACAGCCGCCGCCCCCGTCGGCGGGGACGCCGCTGCCGCCGCCGCCATGGCAACTGCCGTCGCGGTCGCAGCGGCGGTGGAGCAGAGCGCCGCCGCTGCTGGCGGCGGTGCCGGCAGGGTCGGCGGCGGCGTTGCCGGCGCTCCGAACGCCGTGCCCAGCGGACACAGCGTGTACGGCGGTTTCAGGTACGGCAGCGGTTTTACGAGCGGCGCGAGCCGCGCGAACAGCAATGCTCGTCCCGTGCTTTTACGTAAGAGTGCCTTAACCAACAGCGCCGCCAGCGCGTCCGTGGCTGCGGCGGCGGTGGCGGCCGCGGCAGCGGCGGCGGCCGCCGGCGGTGGGCGTGACGGCAGCGCTCAGGGGAACCTGTACCCGTACCCCTACCCCCACCCCTCCAACCACCCCTTGGCTCCTTCCCACGTGAGTGTACGACGGGCTGACTGCGTGTGCAGGACTGCATCCCGGTCACAAGAGGACGCAGGATGGATGGGGTGGGTACAAGCACAGAGTGTGGGCTTCTCTGCTAGCCAGGCCGCTCGAAGTAACGTGCTCCTTTACTCAATCCTGCCCACCCGCCCGTCCCGTCCCTGTCCCTTCCCTCAGGACGGGTCCGACAGCCCCTTCACCGGCGGCGGTGTGTCCATGAGTGGCGGCAGCGGCCTCTCAGGGGCGCCCCACAACCTCTTCTCCTCCACAGCGGGCTACACGGGCGCCGCCAACCTTACGGCAGGCATGGGCGGAACTCCGCCCACGGGGACCGCCCCAGGGACCGACAGGTGGGGAGACGCCTGGCGGAAGGGAGGCGGTCGGAGGGGGCCCCTGTAGCCGTGTAGGACATGCCTGGCTGTAGCCCTAGTGTTATCCGAATGCCCTCGCAGCCCCCACGCGTGCCCAATCTCACCCCCTCCCTCGCCCCTGCCCCGCTCGCCTCCACCCCGCCCGCGCCGCCGCAGGGACTCCAACCTCACCGACCGGGCCTCCTCCGCCTCGGGGGGCAGCCGCGGCTTGGCCCCCTCCGCCAGCCTGTCCCAGATGTGGAGCCCTGCCGTCGGCGGGCCCATGGGCGGCGGCGGCGGCGGCATGGGAGGACTGAGCGCGGGCCCTTCGCCGGGGCAGGGGCTGGAGGCGGGGGCGCCGCCAGGCGCAGCGGGGGTGGAGCAAGGCGGCGGCGGTGGCGGCGGCAACGGGCGTGGCGGCGGCGGGCTGGGAGGGCTCGGCGGCGGCTTGGGCTTGGTCGGGGTTTCACCCGGGCTGCCGCGCCTGGAGGGGGACGAGGCAGAGAGCCACTCCACCCCCGCCACCGCCGCGAAGGACGCTTTCGCCGCCGCCGTCACGCCGCCACCGCCACCGCCGCCGCCGCGCATGTCGCGGTCCGGCAGCGGCCGCCGGCCCACTCGCATGGCGCCAGGCAGCGGCAACCTTGCCGGCGGCAGCGGCGGCGGCGCGGCGCCGTCGCCCCTTTCCGGCAGCCGCCGCGCCGCCGACGGTGCCACTGACGGCGCCGCCGCCGACGCTGGCGCCGCCGCCGGTGCTGTTGTCACCGGCAGCGGCGGCGGCTCGATCCGGTTGGAGCTGGGCCCGGAGGGCGAGCGCCTGGCGGCGGCGGCGGCGGCAGGTGACGCTGACGGCGCCGAGGCCAGCGGTGGCAGCGGCCGCAGCGGCCGGCGCGAGCGGCGGCTGTCGGTGCCGGCGGGCACTTCTGACCTGATGGACGCGGCGGCGGGGCCTGACAACGCCGCCGCAGCGGCGGCGGCAGACGCTTTCCGAGAGCGCCGCTCCGTCAGCGGCACCCGAGGAATCATCGCCGCCGCCGGCCGCCGTCACCAGAGCCCCGCCCAAGCCCGCGGACGCGGCTCTTCCTTGCTCTTCCGCGTCTTCAACCGCGCGCCCACGGGCCCAGCCGCGACGCAGCAGCTGCCGCCGCCGCCGCCGGGCTACTCGCCGCCGCTGTCGCCACGCCGCGGCGCCACCTCCGCCACCGGCGCCGCCGACGGCTACGTGTCTGCCGGCGGCGACGGCGAGGCGGTCAGCCCCGTCGCGGACGATCGGCTCAACGGCCGCCGCGGCGGCATGTCGTACGCTGGCACCGGCGGCGGCGGGAACGGGCCGCCGCCGGCGCCGTCGGCGGGGCAGCTGGCGGCGGTGGCGGCGGAGCTGGTGCCATCGCACCCGGGCTCCCACTCGCACTCCCACACCCCCTCCCACTCCATCCCCAACTCCCTCCAGTCCCCCTCCGGCCGCCCCTCCCGCCATGGCTCCTTCTTCGGCTCCTTCGCCTCCTCCGTCCGATCCGCCAGCAGCAACCTGCAGGCAAGGCCCCTTCAGTAGCGAACGCGTGCATACGTATGGTGCCACTTGTGTGCAATTGCAGGGCTTCACCGTTCCCCGCGTATAGGTTTGGCCCCTGTGCTTTCATCTACCCTAAACCCTCCCACCCTTTCTCACCCGCCCCCTTGCCCACCAGGCCGGCTTCTCCCGCGCCGGCTCCATCATCCGCACCGCCTCCCACGTCACCGCCTCCACCGCCTCCGCCTCCGCCGGGACCACCGCCAGCGGCGCAGCGCACCGCCAGGGCTCCCACGCCGGCGCCCCCGTCTCGCCCCTGGGCGCCCGCGCCGCCGCCGGCCCCTGGCCCCTGTGGCGTCTGGGGTCGAGGGAGCGAGGCGACGGTGCGGGCGGCGGGCCCGTGTCGGGCGGGCCGACGTCGGGCGGGCCGTCAACGCCGGGAGCTGCCGCCGCCGCGGCCGCAGCGGTGGGGAGTGGCGGCGGCATGGGGCGGCGCTCGCTGCACCTCCCGCCACTGCAGGTGGGTTGAACGGGGGAGCGGGGGAGAGCGGGCTTCAGTGCGGGGCTTTCAGGCCTGAGAGCCCGTGTCTGGGTGTGTGTTTCGCCGACGCGTCATGTGTAAGACACCCCGCATCAAACCCCCGCGCCCCTACTGTCCGCTGCAGCTTGGCGACGACTCGAACGGCGCGGGCCTCGCCGGGGAGCCCCCCGAGCGCCACACCGCGCCGCCGGGGCCCTCCGCCGCCGCCACGCCCCTCGCCGCCGCCGCCTCGCCCTTCGCCGACGCAACCGCGGCGGCCGTGCAGGCGCAGCGACGCGAGTCTGCGCCCCTGATCCGAGAGGCGTTCACGCGCGAGCTCCAACGCTTGCTTACCACCAGCCGGCGCGTGGTGGCGGCGGCCGGCGCTGCGGCCACAGCCGGTCGGTCGTCTCCGTCCAACCCCAACCGCCGCAACCTGCTCGTCGCAACGCCGCGGACGCTGCGGCCGCAGCAGTCCGCCAACGCCGCTGCCGGCTTGGGCGCGGCACTGGGGGCCAACAGCCCTGCCGCCTCGCCCCGGGCGCCCTTCCCTCTGGCAGCGCCGCCCGCGGCCGCCGGGGAGGGCGGCTCCGGAGCTGCGGGGGGCGGCACCGCGCCGCTCCGCTTCATCCGGGGCAGAGGGAGTGCAAAGTATTAGGGTGTCCTTTCTAGTGTGTGCGTTCAAGGACTAGGGCGTGGCTTTTCCCTCTCAAGGTTGCTCAAGGTTTGCGACAAGAAGAGAGACACGTGGGATTCGTGCGACTCGTGGGGTGTGAGCCGTCAGTTGTGGTTGCGTGCGGGTCTGGACCCCCAAGTACCAAGTAAGGAGCGGGGCATGGACGGAGCACGTGACACGTACGTTTTTAGATTGCTGATTTTGGCACTGATAAGCGCAGGGGGTGGGGCGGCGCGGGACGCCATTGTACAATGGCCAAAGCCACGCCCCACGATTCGTGTTCAGGGGCAGGAGGGCTAGGCAGGGCACACACCGTCGTGACCACATACATGGGCCTTCGGCCTTATTGATGCGCATGCACAGATGCTGGGCTTGGATTTCCGTAGTTGACGCTTCTGGGGTTGCACGGGTGAAGGTCCCAGCTACTCGTTCGGCCTTCTCTGTCCGCATAGGCTGGGGTGGGGGAAAGAGCCATGGCCCCTGGCAGCACAGGTGCTGCTCGCGTGCATACACGCTGCATGTTTGAGGGTGAGCCTGGGATCAGCCCCGCACACTCTCATCGGCTTACTTTGCAGGCTGTTTACGCCTTGAACTGTTCAAACCTGGGGGTCTGTCCTGATCCTGCCTGTGCTAAGGTATGCATAGCGGAGGCTAGTTGGATGGGGCGGAGGTGAAAGCTGGTGTTCCCAGAGCCCGGCTTTGTGAACCCCGTCAGGAGTGCGGTGGGTATGGGTGGGCTCGGCACTGGCGTGTCTGTGCATGTGCGAGCGGGTATTAAGCGGAAGGCCACTAGAGGAGACGGATTGATGCACGCAGGCGAGGGCCGTTCATCCGGGGAGCTGGGTACAGTTGTTGGGGATTTCTGAGGGCGATGGTCAGTGGGCCGGGTCGCAAGGTTGTCCTCCTTCATGGGGTGATGCCGAAGGCCGGCTTTATGTAAATACCGTATGTAGGCCCTGGCACGGCTTGCACTCCTTCGGATGCGAGAGTTACAAGAGGCCCGAACCCCCCGCGAGAGCCGACTCGGGTGGGGCTACAGTCAACGTACCCCTGGTCCCACAGGTCGTCTCCTGCGTAGTCTGCGGAAAACGCCCTACGCCACACCACAACCAAGCGCTTCGCTTCGTTGATGTTCTTCTACCCCTGGTCCCCGAAGGCCAGGAGAAGAGTCTGCACGCGCCTGGGACTCCCTGCACTATTGCCGGCCTGGATGCCATGAAGCCGTCAGCGCTCAACGCATGGTGGTGTGTGGCCGTGTGGGTCAGGGCTCCGAGGTCCGAGCGTGTGTGTGGGTCAGTCCTCAATGATTGCAATGAAATACCCCCCTTGGGGTCACAGCGCTGAACGCTGGGGCCATGTGACCCCCCTCACGGGCTGGCAACCTGCAAGCCAAAAGCGCAAGTCCCTGGCATGACTCGCAATGACCTCTCGCAGGTCCTACCGTAAACCACTGAGCTGCGCAGCAGTCAAGGCTTGCCCCTTGTTTGGAGATTGTGTATAAAGTGTGGTGTGCAAATGAAGCGACTCTTGGCACGCGGGGAATCGAGGGAACGACAGGGAGGGACAGGGAGGGGGCGACGGGGTATGCCAACCGGGTGTGGCGACATGCCTGGTCTTGCCGACTTTGTCCCAAGCTCAGCAGTTGTTCACGTTCTCATAGCAGCAACAGCAAGCGAACGCTGCCAGCAGCGCTTGTGTCCGGATTTGGTCGCGCTCGTCGGCCGAACACTTTGTCTACCCCTCTATGTCTGACGGCGCCTAACAATTTGGACGAGCAAGGCCGAACTACATGATGACGAGCAGTGTGCGCTGAGACACGATCGCATTGGCGTAGCCCCGTTTCCCCTGCCGGGGAATCGGGGCAAGCCAACGTTCGCATGCTAATACCGTCCACATGAGTCCATCCACTGGGTCAGGCAGGGCTGTGAGGCCTGAAGCCGAAGGCTGGCTGGTGTGAGCATATACCGGTAGTCCCTGATACCCCTCGCTGATACCCCGGGCACAGCGTGTGGGGCTGAGGCGGTGGGGTCCTCCGTGCATAGCTGTGTGAGGGTCAGGGCTCCGAGTGCCAAGGTCATTCGCTCGCTACAAGCACTGATGCTGGCACTCAAGCTGCTGGCCCCCGCCGGGCCCTGCTCTACACAGGAGCGTCACAGGCGAACAAGGCACGTCCTCGTGGCCTGCCCACACATCGCATGCACCCCGTCCAGCCGCAAGACGATGTTGCACGTTGCTGGCCTGCTTTCGCGTAACTCGTGTCCCCTTACCCCGGCCAGCCGTAGAGTCAACGGCCCGCAATACCTGCAGCCACGCCCATCTACCCGCCTACGCACCCATAAACTTGTACCCGCCTACGCCCAGCGAAATTTCCTACCCCTGCCTGCCCATGCCCCTGCCCATGCCTGCCCCTGCCTGCCCATGCCCCAGGCGGCTGAGTAGGAGGAGGGGGGAGGAGAGGGTTAGCTGAGGGCGCTACACGGAAGCGGCGGTGGGAGGAGCGCTTGGGTAATGTAGCCTGCCTCAGGCGGCAGCCGTACGGAAGACGCTTAGCTGGGCCCAACCAGCTGAGCGTCTTCCATACGGCTGCCGCCTGAGGCAGGCTACATTACCCAAGCGCTCCTCCCACCGCCGCTTCCGTGTAGCGCCCTCAGCTACCCCTCTCCTCCCCCCTCCTCCTACTCAGCTCCTGAACACGGTCGGCCCCAGCCTCCCAGTCCGCCCGGGGCCCTCAGGGCTGGGGCCACTGGGGCGGCGAAGCTCAGTCATCGCCCGCCTCAGCCGTCTACTCCTCGCCCTCCCCGCCCTGCTGCGCCTCCGCCGCCGCCTGGGCTGCGTTCCCCGCCCCGCCCGGGCCCGGGCGGGCCCGCGCCCGGGCCCGGGCCCGCGCTCGTGCCGGCGCCCGTGCCTCCGCCGGGTGAAGCCGACTGCGGGGAGGCCAGGCGAGAGCGGGCGCAGCTGAGCGGTTGACGGAAGGGGCGGGTGCTTGGGTGCGCAATGCAGGCGCGCGGAACCGGCCAAGAGTCGACCCCTAAGACGAGGCGGACAGCGGTTGGCCAACGACGGGTTGCGATACCGGTAGGAGCAAGCGAGCAACAGCTTGGACGAACAGAGGCAGGGTCGCCGAGGGTGAGTATGGGATTCTTGACCTCGAAACCACCACCCAAGCAGACGCGTCAGCGGAGCCCTGGCTAGACGTGAAAGTGGCTGGACGTGTTGTGCAGTTTCGTGACTTGTCCCCACCGGCCGTTGGGAGTGCCCCGGACCCCCCCTCACCTCGATGCGTGCAACATTGGCCTCCAGCTCCTGAGGAGCACAGCCGACCAGGTGGGGTGTAAAAGCGCTGGATCAGGACACAACGAGAACCGCGGGATTCGTGACCTAGAATCCACCATCCAAGCAGACGTACGCGTCAGCAGCAGAGCGCTGGCTACACGTGGAAGTGACTGGACCTGTTCCGCAGCTTCTTGACTTGCCCCCCACGCCCGCTGGGAGTGCCCCGGCCCCCCGGCTTACCTTGATGTGTGCGGCCGCCATCGCCTCCAGCTCCTGAGGAGCAGATGGGGTGTCAAGCGCTGGATCAGGACACAACGAGAACCGCCCAGGGTCTGCACGGGATTCGTGACCTAGAATCCACCATCCAAGCAGACGTACGCGTCAGCAGCAGAGCGCTGGCTACACGTGGAAGTGACTGGACCTGTTCCGCAGCTTCTTGACTTGCCCCCACCGCCCGCTGGGAGTGCCCCGGCCCCCCGGCTTACCTTGATGTGTGCGGCCGCCATCGCCTCCAGCTCCTGAGGAGCAGATGGGGTGTCAAGCGCTGGATCAGGACACAACGAGAACCGCCCAAGGTCTGCACGGGATCTTGATCTAGAATCCACCATCCAAGCAGACGTACGCGTCAGCAGCAGAGCGCTGGCTACACGTGGAAGTGACTGGACCTGTTCCGCAGCTTCTTGACTTGCCCCCCACGCCCGCTGGGAGTGCCCCGGCCCCCTGGCTTACCTTGATGTGTGCGGCCGCCATCGCCTCCAGCTCCTGAGGAGCAGATGGGGTGTCAAGTGCTGGATCAGGACACAACGAGAACCGCCCAGGGTCTGCACGGGATCTTGACCTAGAATCCACCATCCAAGCAGACGTACGCGTCAGCAGCAGAGCGCTGGCTACACGTGGAAGTGACTGGACCTGTTCCGCAGCTTCTTGACTTGCCCCCCACGCCCGCTGGGAGTGCCCCGGACCCCCGGCTTACCTTGATGTGTGCGGTCCGCCATCGCCTCCATCACCTGAGGAGCAGATGGGGGTTTAAGCGCACGCTGCCGCGGCACGGAATTCTTGATCTAGAAACCATCACCAAGCAACAGTACTGGTTTAATATCCCAAAGCCCTGCTGCGGCCCACCCCATCTCCCCCAAACCCTAGCAGACTGCCTTGCCGACCTTCTTCTGCATCTCGACCTCGTCTTCCGCCTGCATGGGCAAGACGTGGGTGCGCGTCGGCGTGGTGCGCTACTCCTCGGGCCGCAGGGAAGCCATGGCGATAAGCAACAGCGCGCGTAAAAACGAACCTTGCGCCGTCGCTTATGCTCCTTCTCCAGCGGGGATTCAGGGAGCCTCTGGGTGCGCACGAGGATACAGAGGATAGTTTAGGAGTGGTTGTGTGGAGCCATGCACGAGTGGCTGAGCGGATGCGGGTTCCGCTTGCCTTTCCGGTGATGCATACGGCTCGCAAGGAGCGCAGTCGTTCCCTATGGACGCTGGAGATGCGCGTGGCGTCTATGCGCTCAGCGAGCGCCCGCTCGCACGGAACGGCCGTGTGGGCCATGAGCAAAGGCGCAAGAGTGCTCTACAGTACTTTCTAGTACCCTGGAGACCTGTTCAAGACTGTGAGCCTGCTGTATTGTGGGCCCCCCACGCGCGTTCCACGCGCATTGCGCACCCGCGGACTCACCGCTGCTCCCCCGTCAGCGGCACTTCCAGCGGAAACAGCGGCGCCGGCGCGGCTCAGCTCATCCGCGACGCTGCCCTGCAATGCAAGGACCAGGCAATGGTTCACTGAGGCGCGAGCGCGGACTCGTGTGCTGGCCGTGGCCCACGCACCTCGGGGCTGGCGCCCCTCGCTCCCCCGTCGTTGCTTCCGTGTCGCCCCCCGCCGCCGACGCCCTTGGCGCTCCCCTGCTTCTCCGCTGCATCATGCTGCGCGTGTTCGGCGGGCAGGCCCTGCGCGTCGTGCGCGGGCTGCTGGTCGCGCTGATGCTGCTGGGGGGAGGACATGGCTGACGTGCGGCAGGCACCAACTGCGTGTGTTGATCGTGGCTTACGTTCCAAATGGAATGCTAGTGAGCACGGCGAAGAAGGCGGCAATCGTGGCTGCTCTCTTATGGCCCCGCAGGTGGCGCCGCGGCCGCGGCCGCAATGGCAGTCCCATCGTAGGGTCCTGAACCGTAGCTGCCCCGTCCCGCCGGCCTCTCAGCCAGGCACGCCTGTGGTGGCTGCTGCTGGCGGAATGCGGAATGCGGAATGCCGCTGGCCCCACTTCAAAAGCTACTTTCCCCCTCCCCCCAGCATCCACTCCTTCGCCGAGTCCCTGGTGCTGCCCCTCAAGCTCGCGCTGGACACGCGCGAGCCCACGGCGGTGGCGGTGGCGCTGCAGCTCATGGGCGCGGCACTGGCGCTGGACCCGGGGGTGGCGGGGCGCTGGGTGCCCGCCTACTGGCAGTTCGCGCAGGTGGGGAGGCGGGCGGGGGTGGTGGTGGTGCGTGGGGGTGGGTGGGTTGGGGTCAACAAGGGCAGCCGTTTGTTATGCTGAGCCCCCGCCGCTATGGCTTCCCGCCCATCTCATCCCCCGCCCGGGTGCTGAACCTCTACCCCGCCCGCGGTGGGCACCTGGTGGCTGTAATCTGGGGCGGAGGAGGGGGGCGGAGGCGGGGGGCGGAGGAGGGGAAAGTGGGGGGAAAACGTGTGTGTTTTGAGAGGCACGGCAAGGTGGCGGACCAGAAGGGGGCGGAGGAGCGGGGTCGAGAGGGTGTGTCACCAGCCCAGCCGAGCCCAGCCGTGCGGGTTGCTCCTGTCGGCCTCTTCGCGGGTCTCTCCCGCCTGCCCCTCTCCCGTCCCTTTGCAGGAGGCCCAGCAGGCTGCAATGGCACGTGGCGGCGGCACCGCCGGCAAGGGCGGCGGCGCCGGCGCCGGCGGCGGCCTGGCGGCGATGCGTCGTAGCAGCAGCGCCCGAGCCTGGACCGGCGGAGCGGCGTCACAGCTGCCCGGAGCGCCGCCGGTTGCCGGCCCTGCCGTCGCCGCCGCCCCCGTCGGCGGCGACGCCGCTGCCGCCGCCGCCATGGCAACTGCCGTCGCGGTCGCAGCGGCGGTGGAGCAGAGCGCCGGCGCTGCTGGCGGCGGTGCCAGCAGGGTCGGCGGCGGCGTTGCCGTTGCCGGCGCATCCACCGGCCCAGAGGCGGCGCAGCAGCTGCCGCCGCCGCCGCCGGGCTACTCGCCGCCGCTGCCGCCACGCCGCGGTGCCACCTCCGCCACCGGTGCGGCCGACGGCTACGCGTCTGCCGGCGGCGACGGCGAGGCGGTCAGCCCTGTTGCAGACGATCAGCTCAACGCCCGCCGCGGCCGAATGTCGTACGCTGGCGGCGGCGGCGGCGGCGGGAACGGGCCGCCGCCGGCGCCGTCGGCGGGGCAGCTGGCGGCGGTGGCGGCGGAGCTGGTGCCATCGCACCCGGGCTCCCACTCGCACTCCCACACCCCCTCCCACTCCATCCCCAACTCCCTCCAGTCCCCCTCCGGCCGCCCCTCCCGCCACGGCTCCTTCTTCGGCTCCTTCGCCTCCTCCGTCCGATCCGCCAGCAGCAACCTGCAGGCAAGGCCCCGTCGGCAGCGAACGCGTGCATACGTATGGTGCCACTTGTGTGCAACTGAACGCTTTGCAGGGCTTCACCGTTCCCCGTGTAGAGGCTTGGCCCCTGTGCTTTCATCGACCCTAAACCCTCCCACCCTTTCTCACCCGCCCCCTTGCCCACCAGGCCGGCTTCTCCCGCGCCGGCTCCATCATCCGCACCGCCTCCCACGTCACCGCCTCCACCGCCTCCGCCTCCGCCGGGACCACCGCCAGCGGCGCAGCGCACCGCCAGGGCTCCCACGCCGGCGCCCCCGTCTCGCCCCTGGGCGCCCGCGCCGCCGCCGGCCCCTGGCCCCTGTGGCGTCTGGGGTCGAGGGAGCGAGGCGACGGAGCGGGCGGCGGGCCCGTGTCGGGCGGGCCGACGTCGGGAGTGCCGTCGACGCCGGGAGCTGCCGCCGCCGCGGCCGCGGCGGTGGGGAGTGGCGGCGGCATGGGGCGGCGCTCGCTGCACCTCCCGCCACTGCAGGTGGGCCGGGTTGTGGAGCGGGGAAGAGCAGGGACTTGGGACGGTTGACGGCGGACGCGTCACTCCTCACACAGTGTGCGAGCAGCCCCTTAAACCCCGCGTTCATCCTCATTACCGTCCCTCCTATCCGCTGCAGCTTGGCGACGACTCGAACGGCGCGGGCCACGCCGGGGAGCCGCCCGAGCGCCACACCGCGCCGCCGGGGCCCTCCGCCGCCGCCACACCCCTCGCTGCCGCCGCTTCACCCTTCGCCGACGCAACCGCGGCGGCCGTGCAGGCGCAGCGGCGCGAGTCGACGCCCCTGATCCGAGAGGCGTTCACACGCGAGCTTCAACGCCTCCTCACCACCAGCCGGCGCGTGGTGGCGGCGTCCGGCGCGGCGGCCACGGTCGGTCGTTCGTCTCCGTCCAACCCCAACCGCCGCAACCTGCTCGTCGCAACGCCGCGGACGCTGCGGCCGCAGCAATCCGCCAACGCCGCTGCGGGCTTGGGCGCGGCCCACAGCCCCGCCGGCTCGCCCCGGGCTCCCTTCCCTCTGGCAGCGCCGCCCGCCCGTCGCCGCCGGGGAGGGCGGCTCCGGGGCTGCAGGGGGCGGCACCGCGCCGCTCCGCTTCATCCGGGGCAGGGGGAGCGCGAAGTATTAGGGTGTCCTTTCTCGGGTGTGCTTTCAAATACAAGGGCGTGCGTGTGCGGCTTTGCTCGCTCAAGGTTGCTCAAGGTTTGCGACAAGAAGAGAGACACACGGGATTCGTGCGACTCGTGGGGTGTGAGCCGTCAGTTGTGGTTGCGTGCGGGTCTGGACCCCCAAGTACAAAGTAAGGAGCGGGGCATGGACGGAGCACGAAACGCGTACGTTTCGAGATTGCTGATTTTGGCACTTGCTAGGCGGGGAGCGCACAGTCGTGACCACATACATGGGCCTGCGGCTTTACTGATGCGCATGCACAGATGCTGTCTGCTGTGTCCCGTAGTTGGGCTTCCGTAGTTGATGCTTCCGGGCTTGCACGGGTTGAGGTACCTGCTATTCGTGTGGCAATTTCTGTAGTAATACCGGTAGGCTGGGGGCGTGGGGGGGTTTAAAGAGCCATGGCCCCTGGCAGCATGCTGCTTGCGTGCATACACGCTGCATGTTTGAGGGTGAGCCTGGGATCAGCCCCGCACACTCTCATCGGCTTACTTTGCAGGCTGTTTACGCCTTGAACTGTTCAAACCTGGGGGCCTGTCCTGGTCCTGCTTGTGGCATTGCGGAGGCTAGTTGGATGGGTTGTAGGCGAGAGCTGGTGTTCCTGACGCCCTGCTGTGTGAATCCCAACAGGAGTGGGGTGGATATGGGTGGGCTCAGCACTGGCGTGTCTATGCATGTGCGAGCGGGTATCTAGCGGCGCAAGCGGAAGGCCAATAGGGAAGAAGGATTGATGCACGCAAGCGAGGGCCGTCTGTCCGGAAAGTTGGGGCCAGTTGTGGAGGATTGCTGGGGCAGTTGATGGTGGGGCCGGGTCGCAGGGTGGTCCTCCTTCATGGGATGATGCCGAAGGCAGGCTTTTGTAAATACCGTATGTAGGCCCTGGCACTGCTTGCACTGCTCGTCGGGCTGGATCTGGATCTGGATCCGCCAAGTAAGAAGCGGTCAGCGCGCGCTCTGCGTGGTGGTGTGTGGGTCAGGGCTCCGACCGTCAAGGCCATAACGCTATGCTGTCATGCTCACCAGCTGGGCCTCCTGACCCTGTCAAGTCTGGCCCCCACCACTGCCGGCAATATGGGCCCCTCCCTCAGCTCACCCCCCATATATGCCCATCCCCCCGGGAGATGACCGATAGCAGCGGCCGGGCCACGGAAGGTCCCTGCTCCCGTCACCTCGGCGGACATCGCCAGACATCCTGCGCACCCCTGAGAGGCCCTGAGCGCCACCTCGTGCCCCTCTGGCGTCTGGGTCCTTGCTCATTTCTTTTGCTTTAGCCGGCGGCCATGTAGCCCTGGTAGTCCAGCCCCTCCTGGCACCGCTGCAGCACGGCCTTGCCACCGGCCTCTGCTGTGTTGCGGGTCAACGCGAGGGGTACGTGTGGTACGACCTGTATATACATACAGTTTTCTTTCTTACGTGAAGGTTGTGGACATCAGAAGCCTTAACTGACATCAGAAGCAACACGGGCATCTCTCGTTTCTCATCCCCGATTCATAACTTGTTCGCGGCACAGCGCGGCGCCGCGCGGCACAGCGTCTCCATAGCGCAAGCACAGCCAGACGGCATCTTCCGTCGTGGTTGACACCTCGGCCAAAACCTTGGGCAAATCGCATCGTCGACAACAAGCCGGAGCGCTACTGGAACAAGCGTGTTGTTCCAGAGGATGAACGATCCCAGGTGATGCTGCATGGTGTGCTCTTGGCAGAGGGTTCGGCAACTTGGGTACCCACGCCCCACGCCCTACGCACCTGCCACGCCTTGGGACCCCACCCACGTCCCAGACCCCCCAGCACGCCCTCACGCGCTTGCATGTCGTCATTATTCCACTGGCCGAACGGTGCTGCGTTCACGTCAAGCTCCTGGGTTCCTTTGCTCTTGCAGATTTGATGTTGAGGCTGAGGCGTTCGCTGACACGGGCACCCTGTCAATACTCTTCGCCAAGACCACGCCTGGGCTCATCAGCCACACAGAGGAGATCTCGCCAGGCATCCTTGCAGATTATTCGGCGGCGGAGCAACTGGTTTCGCTGGACCTCAACTTGGCCTAATGCCACACACCCTGCCCCTTCTCCAACACCGGTGGGGCAGCCAATGGCAAGCAGCCTCCGACGTTGTCGTGGGCCTACGACCCGGACTTGGCACAGCTGACCGTGTTCCTGACGAGTGTGCGGTGCACGGGCCGTGCGGAGCGGACGGAAGACGCCAAAATCCTCATGGGCACGGATGTCCATGGCCTGTGGCAGGCTGTCATCATCCAGGACGCCTTGGAGTTTGTCTGCCGGGTGTAATGACCCACACTGCAGGTGGGCAGGGGTGGTGTGGCGCCCTTCGGGATGGGGTGGGTATGTAAGACCTGCGCGTGCAATAGCTTACTCTAAAGGGGGGGGCTGGGGGAGCACGACGTGCGCTCAACCATCCCTCTTTCCCCAACCGCCCCCACACTCGCTCCAGGCGCTCCTCCGCCTACTCGCCGCCCACGCTTGCCCACAGCGGCCGCACCAGGGCCCCATGCGACGGCTACGCTCTGGCCATTGTGCTGTGGGAGCTGCCCTGGGCCTGCCCCTTGCCCGACCTCCCGTCCCACCCCGAGGTCCACCGCGTGCGGGCCAGGCTGTCGGAGGAAGAGGTGAAGGATGGGGCGGAGGCGGAGGCACTGCCGAGCGCTGCTGAGGGGGCCGCGGGAGGGAGGCTGGGAGCAGCACGTTGGGGTTGCGGGGGGGTGGGCTGCGCTGGTTGGGAGTGCTGGAGGGAGGAGTTGCGAGCCCGGCCGGCGGCAGGGGAGGTGATGGCTTGGCTGTGGACAAGGGTGGCTGCCCGAAGGCAGGAAAGGGGCTGAGCCCCGTGGTCTCCCCCCCAGGGAACCCAATGTTCGAGGCCGACATGGGGGAATCCCGGGGGGCTTCGCCGGCCGCAGGCCGTGACCATGTCATGTCACTAGGAGTCGCAGGGGCACATGCATTCTCTATCGAGTATGTGCAGGGGTTGCGGTTGTGAGGCGTAGTGCTTGGATGCGCGGCATCAGTGCTGCCCGGCCTTTCTGGGTAGGCCGACGGGGGAGCAATCCCTCACGACGCAAACTCTGACTTCTGAGACCCGGCAGGCCGTTCAGTACAGAGCCGCTGTCCACCTTTCAAACGCAAGAGCATCAGTAGCAGCTAGGCATATCTGGTGCATACCTGGGTGCTGCGGTGGTGTCCTGCGAACCTCCCCACCCCCAGCCCGAAGTGTGACCAGGCATGGCTGCGGGCCTAGGGCCCAGACCATGTGAAGATGTGTTGCCTAGGGAAAGGTCTGGTGTGGTGGGCGGGCGGACTGGCTCACCCCTTTACCCGGACTAACGGAACGGTTCACGAAGGAAAACCAACCTAGACCAAGAAGGTGATAGTGCGTTGCAAGCCCCGCGCTGCGGCGTGCTGCAGGCAACGCGTCAACTGGCATCAACTCCCAACGGGCGTGGGCACGTGATAAGCCTGGTGACGGGGCTCGCGGTACGGAATGTTTTGGTTTGACCTGCCCCCAAAGGACAGGTGCGTAGCACCTAGGACAGGGCCTCGGGTATGGCGGGGAAGGGGGGCAGGCGAAGGGGCCCACGGCGGGTAAGCCGTAGCAGCATGGGCCCAGATGAGCCATGCAAGTCGACAAGTCAGTTCGTCGTCTTCTTCCCTCGCCCCTTACTTTATACAGCCACGGCCGGGCTAGCAGCGGCCGGCACTTCTCAAACCCGCGTGCAGCGTTCTTCACCGAGGTCGCAAGGATGTGCGGAATCCTTGCCGTCCTCAACGCTACGGATGATAGCCAGGCGATGCGCTCCAGGGTGCTTGCCCTGAGCCGTCGCCAGCGGCACCGCGGACCCGACTGGTGAGTCGCGCCGAAAGGGAACGGCGTAACATTGGGGGCTAGCACGCGTATCTGGTCGTTTACCCGCAATTGAGTCGCTTTGCACATCAAGGATTGCGGATCAATGCCGGTCGGCACTTGGCGTCGAGCGCAAGGGCGCCCGATTGGCGACCCCGGTTAGGCGAGCCCCCTCGCGGGGCCGCTCTACCGCTTCACCCGTACCCTCCTCCTCCTCCTTGCATGATGCATTCATCCGGCTAGGAGCCGCGTTCATATGCAGCGGTCGTAAGTCGTTCCGCGCGCTCCGCCGCCTCCCTCAAGGGCGCGCTAGCGCAGCTCTTCCTCTCCGCTGAGCATTCCCCTCCCAATCGGGCGATATGGGTGGCACAGGTCGGGCATGCACCAGTTCGGCAACAACTTCCTGGCACATGAGCGCCTTGCCATTATGGACCCGGCCTCGGGCGACCAGCCGCTGTTCAACGAGGACCGCACCATCGTGGTCACCGTCAACGGCGAGATCTACAACTACAAGGCGCTGCTCGCTAAGATCCTGGAGAAGTGCCCCGACAAGAAGTTTGCCACGCACAGCGACTGCGAGGTGCGCTGGGCGCCTTACAGTCCAGGATGTCAAGGGAGGGGATCCAGAGGTCGGGGGGCAGGGGGGGGGGGGGGGAAGCTTGAGGGGGGCAGGGGCGGGGTGCCCGGGTTACCCGGCCCCTCATCTGTGACCACCTGCAGCAACCCCCGCGTGGGGCTGCACGCATCAGCCCAGACTGGCACTTACCAGGGGCGTGCTGGCGCCTGCACTGGAGCTAGCAAAGCGGCGCGCCTGGCCAGGCGGTCAACGGACCAGCCAGCCCGTTGCCTCCACGGAAGGGCCGGAGCCGGAGCCGCCGGCCACAACTGCACGACCGCTCAGCAGCTGCATCCACGGCGATGGCCAACGGCGGAGGATCTGACGGCCTTGGGGTCTTGGCGCGCCCTGAGGCTCCCAGCCTTGGGCCTTCTCGTGGGGCCGGGGCCGGCGCCGAGCTCGGGGGCTAAGCGGCGAGGGCAGCAGAACCAGCGCCGGCGCTCTCGCGCTGGCGCCTGGAGCTGTGGGCGGGCCGCGCTGCCGGCCGGGTTGCTTGCGTGGCACAGGGTGGCCTGCGGCCGGCGCCGGCGAACCAGCATCGGCAACCCAGGCGGGCGGGTGACCCCCGGCCGCGCTCGAGATGCGGGCAGCGCCGGCGGCCTGCTTCGGTCATGCTGTGATTGGCGCTGGCGGCCATGTGCCATGTGGGTCGGCCGCCGGGCGGTCGGCCGCTGGGTGCCGGCCCCGGCGCTGGCGCTGATGTGGGCCGGCTGCAGCTCTCCGCTGCCGCGACGCAGCGGCTCGGCGGAGGAAGCCACCGGGGAGCAGCCAGTCACCCCAGCCAGCGTGGTTGCCGCTGCCGAGGAGAGCCGGGGTGTGCGGGCAAGGAGCTGTCGGGCGGGGGCCGGTGCAAGGGCGCTCTGCAGCATGAGCGCCACTGGCTCCAGGCGCCAGGCCAGGTGCCTACCGCACGCCCACAGCTCCGTGCCTTGATTCCGCAGCCCCAGCCCCAGCCCCATACTCCACACACACCCTGGCGCCCAGCGTCTACTGCCGAGGCCCCCCTCTTTCCGCTCAGCAACAAACACCCCCCTCTTCCTCCCAGCCAGACCTCGCCCTCACCTCCCCTGCCCGCCTTCCGTGCCCTCCTCCCTCGTCGCTGGCCCCAGGTGATCTCCCACTGCTACGAGCTGTTCGGCAACGACGTGGCGGGCCTGCTCGACGGCTTCTTCGCCTTCGTGATCCTGGACACGCGCAACAACACCTTCTACGCCGCGCGCGACCCCCTGGGCGTCACGTGCATGTACATCGGCTGGGGCAAGGACGGCAGCGTGTGGCTCAGCAGCGAGATGAAGTGCCTCAAGGTGGGGGCTGCGCGGGAGCGGGGTGGGGGCTGTGCGAGAGCTGGGTGGGGGCAGGTAGGGGTGGATGTGAGGGGGGTGTATCGAACAAAGGCGAGGGCAATGACAGGCGTGGGTGGACGGGGAGGGGGTTGGCATGTTGAGGGCACGCCGGGCGTGAGCGTCGGGTCCCCCAATGCCTTCGGCGACGGAAGGGAATGGTCCAACTCTGCGTCCACCCCTCTCCGCCCCTCCCTCGCCCCTCAGGACGACTGCACTCGCTTCCAGCAGTTCCCCCCCGGCCACTACTTTGACTCCAAGACCGGCACCTTCACGCGCTACTACAACCCCAAGTTCTACCTGGACTTCGAGGCCAAGCCCCAGGTCTTCCCCAGCGACCCCTACGACCCCGTCAAGCTGCGCAAGGTGGGGTGGGAGAGACGGGGTTGGGGGTTGGGCGAGGGATGCGGGACGGGGTCGGGGTGGGCGGGGCGGATGCGGGGCTACACGGCGGTTGCACGTGCGTCGGAGTGGCGGGTTCGTGCGGGGTCGAGGGCACGGCAAGCCCGTTACATGGTGCTGACCCCACCTTTCCAAGTTGCCCGTTCCCGCAGGCGTTCGAGGCGGCCGTGGAGAAGCGCATGATGTCGGACGTGCCCTTCGGTGAGGCCTTGGGGGGTTTGATAGGGTGGCAGCCCGGGGGCGGAGGTAGGGGGTTAAAGCCCTTCGGTGAGGGCCCTGGGTAGGGGGAGGGAGAGAGCGAAGGCCGGGGGCAGAGGGCCCGGGAGCATGGGGCAGGGCTAGTGGGGGCCGCCGCGGGATAGCGGCAGGGGGAGGAACAGGCCGGCCTGAAAGTGAACACAGGGCGGAGGTTGGTCAGCAGGGCAAGGCCGGGCATTACAGGGACGGGTTCAGGGGGGAAGGGTCTTGAGGCAGTGGGGCGAGATCCCAGGGAAGACAATGGACAGGGACGCAGGGGACTGGGGCATGACGGCTGGCGCATGGAGCCCGGCTCACTTCAGGCGGTGCGATCGGGTTTGCGTCGAGCAGCTCACACAACGGCGATGGTATCTGCTTGCTTGGGGGCGGGGAGGCAAGGGGTAGAGAGCCTGGGCAGAGTCGCAGCGCACGCCAGGGGGTGTGCGGGGGCAGAGCCAGGAGCGTCAACGCAGGCGCTCGGCTGCTGTCGTCTGCTCCCCTCAACGGACCTCGCCCTCTCCACACAGCAGCTCTTGAGACACCCGACCCTCCCCCCATCTAGCCTCCACCCCGCCAGTCTCACCGCCCCCACCCCCTCTCCTGCCCCCCTCCGCCCGCCCCCCCCCCCCCCCCCCCAGGCGTGCTGCTGAGCGGCGGCCTGGACAGCTCCCTGGTGGCTTCCATCGCCGCGCGCATGGTCAAGCGCGAGGGCAGCGTGTGGGGCAAGCTGCACTCGTTCTGCGTGGGCCTGCCGGGCAGCCCCGACCTCAAGGTGGGGGGCAGGGGGAGGAGGCGGGGACGGGAGGGGGGGAGGGGAGGGAAGGGGCTGCGATGATGAGGTTCCCCCGGGGCTTCGGAGGCGGGGCGGTGGAAAAGGGTTGAAGGGGGAGGGCGGGGACTGCGCGTGTGATCGGTGACCGGGGTGGAGGCAGGCGGGCGGGAGCGGGGGGGCAAGGGTGGGGACGGAGAGGGGCGGAGGGACACCGCGGGCGAGGCGGAAACAGGGAGAGCAGGAAACCGATCGGCGGGGGCGGGGCGAGTGGAACGGGGACTCGGGGCGACTGCGGACTCGGAGGTAGCCGGACGGGCAGGCGCTGGCGGCACGGGCGGAGCTCAAGAGAGGGGCTTGGGGGCGGTGGACGGCGGGCCTTGCGAGCGGGCTGCGCTCGGGCGCCCCATCGGGTGGGTTGGCCCCAGGGTTGGCGTGAGGGGGAATAAGGGCAGCTGTCTCCTCATTAGCTTTCACTTTCAGGTCGACCCCCTCCCTAAACCCCTCTTCCCCCCCCCTCCCCCCACCCCTTCTCCCCCCCCCCCCAGGCCGGGCGCCAGGTGGCCGACTTCCTGGGCACGGACCACCACGAGTTCCACTTCACGGTGCAGGAGGGCATCGACGCCATCTCGGAGGTCATCTACCACATCGAGACCTTCGACGTCACCACGGTGGGGGGGCGGGCAGGGGGGGGGAAGGGGGCGGAAAGGGGCTGGGTGGGGCGGAAAGGGGCTTGGCGGGGCTCCGCGGGTGACTGAAAGGTGGGGGGGGCGGAGCGGGGCCCGGCTTTGCAGACCCCGCTCAAGTAGCATATCCTTGACGATGCGTACCCCCCCCCCCCCCCCGCCCCCCCCCCCCAGATCCGCGCCTCCACGCCCATGTTCTTGATGAGCCGCAAGATCAAGGCGCTGGGCGTCAAGATGGTGCTGTCGGGCGAGGGCTCGGACGAGGTCTTCGGCGGCTACCTGTACTTCCACAAGGCGCCCAACAAGGCGAGCGGGTGTTGTGGGGGGCGGAGGAGGGGAGGGTGGCGGAGGAGGGGGCAGGGGGAAGCAGGGCTTGAAGCGCGGCGGGGGGGTGGGAGCAAGAGCACTCTGGAGGCCAAGAGGGCGAGCCCCACCGCCCCCTTACGCCCCGCCCGCTCCCCTCTCCTCCCCGTAAGCCCCCTCCTCCCTCACCCCACCCCCTCATCCCACCCCCCCAACAGGAGGAGTTCCACTCCGAGACGGTCCGCAAGATCCAGGATCTGTACAAGTACGACTGCCTGCGTGCCAACAAGGCCACCATGGCCTGGGGCGTGGAGGCGCGCGTGCCCTTCCTGGACCGCCACTTCCTGGACGTGGCCATGGCCATCGACCCCGCGGAGAAGATGATCGACAAGAGCAAGGGTGGGGAGGGGCGGGGGAGGGGTGGGGTGGGGAGGGGCGGTGTGGGGTGGGGTGGGGCGGAGGGGGGGGCGCTGCCCTGGAGCAGGGGTGGGGTGAAGTGGGGGTTCTGTAGTGTGCTGTAGTCTGCTAGAGCGGAGGCGTGGGCTTTGGGATGCCTCGGGTGAATGCTCGAGGGTTGAGAGGCACCAGAAGGACGTGGAAGCGAGGTGTTTGAGGAAGGGGGTGTTAGGAATGCTGTGGGGGGGGCGGTGCACGAGTGGGCGGCGGGCGGGCGGTGGTCTGGCTAACGCGGGGCTTGACGATCCCCTGCCCCCCTCCACCCCGCTGCGCGCCACAGGCCGCATCGAGAAGTACATCGTCCGGAAAGCCTTCGACACGCCCGAGGTGCGTGCGTGGGGGGAGAGGGTGGGACAAGGCGCCGGGACCGAGCTCTCGAGGGACAAGGGGGGCGTGCCGCGAGCCCCTGGAGCGCACACGAACCCAACGCCCTTCAACCCCCCCCCCCTCCCCATCCAACCCCGCCCTCCACATCCAACCCCGCCCTCCTTCCCCCCCCCCCCCAGGACCCGTACCTGCCCAAGGAGGTGCTCTGGCGCCAGAAGGAGCAGTTCAGCGACGGCGTGGGCTACAACTGGATCGACGGGCTCAAGGTGGGGCGCAAGGAAGGGGGCGCAGGCCGGGCGGAAGCGTTGGGCGACAGATCAGGGTCCAATCAGGCCAGGGTCGAGGGCCGCGGCCATGGAGTCCTCAACGGGAGCCAGGCCGTCCCTCCTCCGCCTCCCGCCCTCCTCAGCCTTCCCGTCTTTCCCCCCTCTCACCACTCTCCCTTTCCAATCCATCATTACCTTTCCAACACCCCTCCGCCCTCCCCGACCCCCCCCCCCAGGCCCACGCCGAGAGCCAGGTGTCGGACACCATGCTGCAGGCCGCCGTGCACCGCTACCCGGACAACACGCCCCGCACCAAGGAGGCCTACTGGTACCGCACCATCTTCGAGTCGCACTTCCCGCAGGTGCGAGGGGGAGGGGGAGGGGTGGCGGGTGCCGCTGTGCGAGGGCAGCTCGATGTACGCACGATGAAGGGCTCGGAGCAGCACGCGCTTATGCGGCGGCCCTATGTCGTCCGCGGCTGCGCGAGCCCGTCCCAGGCCCCTCATCGATGACGTGCAGCCTAATTCCGGCTGAAGGACTCTGCCGAACGACCCCCTGCTGAAGGACTCTGCCCGTGCCTCTCCTCTTCTGATCCCCGCCCCTTCCCTTTCTCTCCCCTCCCCCCCCCCCAGCGCGCCGCCATGGAGACGGTCCCCGGCGGCCCCTCGGTGGCCTGCTCCACCGCCACCGCGGCGCTGTGGGACGCGTCCTGGGCGGGCAAGGAGGACCCCTCGGGTGAGCGGGGCGGGCGGGCGGGGTGGAGCAGCGGAGGGCTGGGGAGGGGCGGAAGGACGCGGCAAAGGGAGGCTGGGGCGCTGGGCTTGAAGGCGATGTGCGCTTGGCAAGCGGGCGCCTGGGTACTGCGGCGCTGGCGGGAAGCGTTCGTAGGAGGCAGGGGAAAGGCAGGTCGCGTGGATGCGCCACGCAACTCCCAGTGCCGGCTCCCTCACACCTCCCTCGCCCCCACCCCCGCCCCGCAGGCCGCGCCGTGGCGGGAGTGCACGACTCCGCCTACGACGCCTCGGCCGCCAACGGCGGGCCCGCGGCCAAGAAGGCCAAGGTGTAAGCGCGCCGCGCGGATCGCAGCGGCGCTGCAGCGGGCGGCGGAGGGCTGGACCGCAGCGGAGCGGGGCGGAGCGGTTGGGCGGCAGGAGGGCGGGCGCTGGCCTGCAGCGCGGCCTGTGAACCTCCGAGCGTGAGGCTTGCGGTGCCGGCTGCGGCCGTGATGCAGGGGCTCAGGGAGCTCAGCGTGGGGGGGGGGTGCCGCTGTCGGATGAGCCAGCAGGGGGGAAACGGGTATCGGGAATGGGGAAGGGTGAGGGTGGGTAGGACTCAGAACAGGATCGGGTACCGCGGACCAAGCGCCTGGGTTTTTGCCCGCAGGCGCGACTGGGGCTTGAGGGTTGCAGCCAGAGGGCACTACTGTGGTGTCCAGCTACTGACCGGAGGGCAGCAGCGAGCCCTGGGAGGGGTGCGGACAGAGGGGACGCGGGGAGAGCTGGCGAAGCCGCTGGGAAGGCGGGAAGGCTGGCTGCGGGGAGGGGACTGGGAAGAGCGGGGCACGCTTGAACTGTGTGGACGAGACGGCGAGACGGGGTCTGAGGAGAGAAGAGCAGAACGCGCTTGAGTTGGGGTCTGGCCTTTCTGGGCAGGTCAGGATAGCGGTGTGGCGATCCGGTGGAGGAGCCTTGGGGCAAGATGACGGCACCTCTAGGTCGCCTGCCTGTCCCACGAAGCTGCAACCTTTGATAAATTGCGCCCCACCAAGAAGCCTCGCCAAGGAGCCTTACGCCCGGCTTCCGTCACCCATCTTCCGATGCTAGAGGGCACGAGCAAGCGTGATAGCACGGTTTCAGGGCTTCCCTAACAGCTCAACGTTACAGGCGGGTGCTGCGTGCACTCTGGGGAGTGAGGCGCATGCAGGCTCCAAGCGCCCCCATCACCATGCACCCTGCGCCCACTCCAGAGAGCAGGGTATGGTCGAAATGGTCCTGCTGGCTAATGCCCCGCCGGCAAATGCCCGCCCCCTGCTTCCGCCGTCGTCAGTCTACCACCAATGCTGTTGGTAGCTGCGCTCGGCCGCCCACTCGCCGCCGCCCCGCCGTCCCCGCCGGCAAGCCTTACACACCCAGCGCTGCACCATTCGGAGGACGGCATGGCCCCCCATCCACAAGCTGCCCCCTGCCCTCCTCCCGCATCAGGCCCAGGGCGAGTGCCTGGGCCCACCGCCCCGCGTAGCGGCTGCGCCAAAGGCCCCAGCCGTCCAGCCCCCGCACAGTGGCCCCCGCACGGTAGCACATGGCAGCGCCCTTGCGGGTGGCGTCGCGCGGACGAAGGCCCGTGCTATCCAGTCATTACACGTTGGTGGCCCTGACGAGGGGCTGGGCCCGGGCCCTGCCCCGGGGGATGCCACGGCGCCTTCAGTCCTTTGGGAGCGACTGGGGAGGAGGCGGTAGGGGAAGAAGACACGGGAGACCACACACGGGATCAAGCTGGCAGGCGCAGGGCAGGCGCAGGGGCGCAGGCAGGGCCCCGCGTGGGGCCGACCCTGGCCCCAGCCATCCGGGGAGGGGGCTGGGTCCCTCACTCCTACGTCAGTGCTCCCCGGCGGGTTCTCCCCCCCCCAGCAGCAGCAGTGAACGTGTCCCCTCCACCCGCGAGGTTGCTCGACGAGCCCAGCGCCCCTGATGGTAAGGAAGCAGCGCCAACCGCCACCTGCCAACCGCCAACCGCCAACCGCCATCGCCCGTACCTGCTGGTCGATGTACCGCCCCATGCCGTCGAAGAGCTTGCGGTACTCGTACAGCGCGGCGCGCCCTGCGGGGTTGGGGGGGGGGGGCGGGACAGTGTTGGGTGGGCACAGGTGGAATCCCAACGGAGCGGGGCAGCGGGAAGACATGGGAGGAAAGACCCGGAGAGCCGCTCCGGCTGGGAGGGGCGGCCGAGGCCTTCTCCCTCCCCCTCCCCCTATCCTCTTCCGCTGGTCATGATCACGGCACGGATCGCCCCTGGCACAGCATGATGCCCACCCAGCCCTGCCCTGTGACCCCTCGACCCCTGCACCCATTTGTCCCTGCCCCCCCCCCTCCTCGTCCGCACCCACAGTAGTATTTCCGGGCGGCGGGGGTAAGGAAGCGGTACGCGAAATCCTGAGCATTGTGTGCAGCCAGGCGGTGGGGGCGAGGGGGCGGTAGTGGTGGGCATGGAGTGGCTTTTGAACGCCTTGGGGCCGACAAACCCTATCCCCGTTTGCCTCCCTCCCGGCTCCCCCCCTCCCCCGCAGCGTATGCTGGTCCCTGCTCACCTGTCCGTTCCCGGCGATGCCCTTCATGTAGTCATCCTGCAATCACATGCATGCGTGGATGCGGGTTCCAGCAATTAGGCACACCCCTAAGGATGGGCCGGTGAGGGCGAGTGGGTACAAGCATCTGCCACTGTGCTGTCGGGCTGCGGTCGGCAGGCCCAGCATCCCCGCCCCCAGGTGCACCCCTAGTGCAGTGATGCATGATTGCTTGCAGGCGGGCGGTGGGATCAAGTGATGAGTGTAACGTCAACGCATGGGTCAGCGAGGGAGAGCCCCGGGTGTGGCGGGTGCGTGCCGGGTGTGGGGGGATGCAGGTGATCGGCCCCCATCCTCCCGCTGCACCAAACGCACTCAGCCCCCTTCCGCTCATCGCATTAGGGAAGGCCATCGCTGCTAGGCCATCGCCCCGCCTCTGTACCTCTGCCCCCCCCCCACCATGCCGCACTTGCTCGCTGCCCTTCGCTCCCCCCCCCCCCGCCCCCACCATGCCCCTCAGCGCCTCCAGGGCCGGCAGCAGGTCCTCCGCCGACTGCTCCCAGAAGGGCACGTAGTGCAACCCCGGCACCAGGGAGCGGTAGTACCACTCAATGAAGGGGGATTGCTGGGGGGTGGGGGGGTGGGGGACGTAGAGGGTGTAGAGGGCAGGTAAGGGGGAGGATTAAGGGGGGCAGGTAGAGGCAGGCAGGGTGACGGAACCTCGCCATCCAATCAGTGAAGCGTGAAAGCTCGGGTTGAGCGGGGATGGGAAGAGGGTTGCGAGGGGGGGGGGGGGCTGCCCCCGGGCGCTGCTCCCTAGTCTGCTGTCCTCACGGTGGTCGGACCCCACAGGACCCAAAGGACCCCATCCCTACCCATGCCCCCCCCACACACAACACATGCACATGCCTACCCCTCCCCCCCCACCTGCTTGAGCACCACGCTGTTGAGTGACAGCAGCAGGGCCAGGCGGTAGGAGGCGGTGATGCCGTCAAGGGCCAGGGTGAACCTGAGAGCGGGGAGGGGGTTGAAAGGAGGGAGGCAAGGGAGGCAAGGGGGGGGGAGAGAAACTGGTCTTGTGGGTCATGCGCAGGGGTGACAGGACTGACAGGGTGCAGGGGAAGCGGGCTGGGGAGGTTGGTGCACCCTGGCGCCGGGGAGGCGCTGGCTGGGGGCAAGCCCGCGGCCGTGCTCCCTTCCTCACCCCTCCCTCCCACCCACTCCGGCCACTCGCCCCCCCCCCCCCCTTCCCAGTTCCCACCCTCCCATCCCACCCCGCCCGCCCACCTGAAACGGGCCAGCTCGTCCACCCCCAGGAAGCCCCGGGGCCTGAGCACGTGTCCGTCCACGCTGACGTCAGCGCCCTGCCCCATCAGACCCACGTCCACGCGCGCCGCCCATCCGGGGGAGGTCTGGGGTTGTGGGAGGAGGATGGGCGGGGAGGGGAGCGGAGGGAGCGGAGGGCGCGAAGGGGGTTCAGGGAAGGGAGTTTGAGGGTAGGGGCTGAAGTGGGCAGTGCGGTAGGAATACGAAGGCGGCATGTAAGGGGGGCGGCAGGGCGGGCGGGGGCGGCAAGGTGCGGATGGGGTGAGGTGGTGGTGCGAACAGTGCATGTGGACACACGCGAGCAAGGGGCGGAAGGCAGGACGAAAGCGTAAAGACCGGAAAGGTGAGCGGGGCAGGCCCTTACCGGTATGATAACACCTCTGTCCTTGGCGGAGCTTCCCCTGACCCACCAATCTCCCCCCTCCCAGGTCCCACCTCAGACAGGTAGGCTAGGTGCTTCCGACTTGAGGCAGATCCGGACCGGGAGGGGTGGGGGCAGGCAAGGCGGGTGCGTAGGGGGAGCATGGGGGGGGGGTACAGCGAGGGCACGGGGAGGGAGGGATGGGCATGCGCAGGGGGACAGCGGGGCACGGGGAGGTGGGCACTCCCCACCGGCATAGTCACCCGGAACAGGGCTGAACCGATCAGCCCCTACAGGATCCGGACCTCCTCCCAGCGGCGGACTTCCACCCCCGCATCCAGTGTCCGGGGTACAGAAGCCGTGCACTCCCAACCGGCCCCCCAAGACCGCCCCACCTGCACACCTCGGCATAGGGGTAGTTGCTGATGGTGCAGAAGCTTCGGCCCCGGAACACTGGGAGAGCAGGGCGGAGGGCAAGTAGCTGCCGGTTAGCTTTGTTGGGGTCCATCCAAGCGCCCCTTGCTGCCAATGGTCACCGGCGCTGACCCCCGACGATACCTCCTCTTCTCCCGACACCCCCGCCCCCCCAAAACGCCCCCTTCCCGCCCCTCGGTTCCCCCCCCCCCCAGGCCCAGCCTACCCCTCAACCCGCCCCGCCGCCCCCGCCACCACAGTTCGCCCCACCCGCTTTGTCAATCTTGGCGTCCCACGGGAAGTAGACCAGGTCGGGGGACATGACGGAGGTGGGGGGCACCAGGATGTCCTCGTCCCTGTAGGGGGATGGGCGAAGGGGTGGGGCCGTGTCGTGAAGAACAGGCACGGGGGAGATCAAGCTACGACCTCCACCACCCACACCCCGACCCTGCCTCTCCGGTACCCACTCCCCTCTCCTTTCCCTCCCCCTGCCCTTCCCTTCCTGCTTGTTTCCCCCCCGCTCGAGCCCAACTTGTTCTGCTCCTGCTTTCCCCCCACACACTTTGCCCAACCGGGGCGCGGAGCCCTGCTCCCCCTTCGCCTCCAGGCCCGCTTGCACCGCCCCCACTCCTTGCTGCGTAAACACTCACCATCTTTTCCCCCCTCTCCGGGACCAACCCCGGGCCCACCCCGGGCCCACCCACTTGTACTGCCCCCACTCCTTGATGAGTGAGAACACGGGCACGGGGCAGGGCCCGCGGTACAGGTTGCGGCGGCGCTGCCACACCGAGGGGCCCGACGGCTTCTGGCACATGGACATGTCCCCCGCGTTGAGCAGGAAGAGCACGTCGGGCCAGTGGCTGGGCTCGGAGGCAACCCAGGAGCGCAGGTCTGGGGTGGGAGGGGGGAGGAAGGGGGGAGGAAGGGGGGAGGAAGGGGGGTGGAAGGGGGGAGGAAGGGGGGAGGAAGGGGGGAGGAAGGGGGGAGGAAGGGGGGAGGAAGGGGGGAGGAAGGGGGGTTAAGGGTGGGGGGAGGAGGAGGAGTGGGGGCAGGTGGAGAGGATGGGGCAGCGACTGGGCTTGGTTGTTGGGAGTGGAGGGAGTGGAAAGGAGCGGGGGAGTGGGGAGGAGAGGAGGGCCCGCCGGAGTGGGCTGGTCAGGAGCCCGGGAACACAGGTCTGACGTGTGTGTGTGGGCGGTCCCGCGTCCCCTTTGCTTGCAGGAACCTACGGGTGCGTCCAGGCGGAGAGAAGACGCTTGGGAGTGGGGCCCCACCCCCAGACGACCGCTATCACCAGCTTGCTCGTGCAGTGACATATGCGGGGGCCCCTCCTGCCCTGCCCCCCCCCCTACCGCTCAGCAGGTCCCTTAGGACGGGGTCACAGGGCTTCTCACAGGCCGAGCGCCCTGCGCCCGACTGGGGAGGGGGGGGGAAAGAGAAGGGAATGGGAGGGGGCAGGGAAGGGAAGGGGTAACGAGGGCGCAGCACACGTGTGGTGGCGGGGGGCCGTGAGGGAGGGGGGAACCGCGAACGGGTGGAGCCCGTCGGGGGAATGGCTGGGGTGAGCAAGGCCCCACCCGACTCCAGCGCCTGACCCTCCCTGCCCTCCCTTCCCCACAGCACAGGAGGGGAGATCTGGGCCTGGGCCCCACCTCCTGCCCTCATGCTAGAGCTTTGATTCCCGTCAAGGATCATCAGTTACTCATGCGCTTCAGAATGGCCTCTGCGTGTCAATGCTGATAAGTGCATGCCTAGGGATGAGCGAAGATGACCGACACGCACTGTTAGAGTGCCCAGCGTACACGGCTGCACGGGCGCCACTGCAGTGCGGGCCTAATAGTGATATGGGTGCCACCATGACTCGGTCGGATGCCAGGCAGCTGGCCCGTGTCTTGCGTGAGATCTGGGAGAGGCGCTTTGGAGCCCACTCAAACCAGCTTTACTTGTTCTTGCTTCACTGGACACCCGTCCCTTTGGCCCACGGCCCGTATGGGAGTTCACGGCTGATGCCCTTGTCCGTGTGACAACAACAACAACAAGGGGGTGCCCCATCATCCACCCCCTCCCCCACCCCCCTCCCACCGCGTGCCCCCCCCCCCCACCTCCTGACCTCAAGGGGGCCCCCTACGTCTTACCCCTCACCTCCAGGGGGAAACCCAGCCGGCCGTCCTTCAGGGGCCACTCCCCTCTCCACCCCCGGCCCCGCTCCCTCACCCCCGTCTCCCCACCCCCACGTAGGCGCCCCCCTCACCTCCAGGGGAAACCCCAGCCGCCCGTCCTTTATGAGCACCAGCCGCACAGTGCCCCGCCGCGGCAGGCTGCGGGCGTAATCCAACAGCGCCTGCACCGACAGATGCGAGCGCCGCCGCCGCCAGGGCGCCAGATCCAGGGCCAGATTCTCGTCCAGGATTTCGGCCTGGGGGGTTATTAGGAGGGGGAGAGAGGTCAGGGGAGGAGGAGGAGGAGGAGGGGGAGGGGAAGGTGGTGAGGGAAGCGGAGCGGCGGGAAGGGAGGGGGAAGGGGGGGGCCGCGGGGGGGCAAGCGGGGAACGGGCAAGGCGCGGCGCTGCTTGGAGGTGGAGGGGCCGCTGTGAGCCCAGCTTGGCTGGCTCCCTCTCTCCGCGCCGTCCAACCTAAAACCTCAAAGCAGAAGCGGCCCTGCCCCCAGAAGCTCGACTCGCCTGGTCTGTCATGTTGTAAGCGTACGGCCCCTTCCTCTTGCGCCAGAGATCCTGTGTTCGGTTGAATCGCTGGATGGTCAAGTTCCAGGCGTGGTCCGGGTAGTGCTCGCGCAGCCACTGCAGCCCCGGGGACTCGGGCTGTGGGGGCGGCGGAGGCCGGCCCTGGCTCCAAGCGGGCATCAGCGAGGCCGCGAGCACCGCGAAGACCAGGAGTAGGGCGTGGGGGCGGTGCCGGGGAAATGCCACACTCGCCCAAGCACCGGCCCCGCTGCTGCGAGAGAGGAGTTCGGAGACCATGAGATAGAATCGCGTGGTATGGTCTTATCGAGCGGTGCTTATGCGTCGTCGTCGGGGCCAGCAAGCAGCATCCTCCATGCTGTGCACCATTTACGCCTTAACCTCGGTGTTCAAGCTCTCTTATTAATCACAGCATTAAGGTGACATAGCTGGTGTGGTCACGTGCTGTGTCTGCGACAAGCTGTCTTTGGGGCTGTCGCCGGCAGGACTTCTGCAGGTGAGCTGTGGGAGCTATTCAAGATATGGTCGCCGACATACGCATTACGTTTATCTGGGGTATGGCACAACGCCGGGACCCGGTCGGGCATGGGTCCTCGGAGTCGCTGAGTCGCGACCCGCACGGCCGCACGCCCCACTCGTCCAGCCCCGCACCTAGAGGTCTCGGCCCACCGTCAACCCCAGGCCAGCATTCCAGCAAAGCAAGCGCGTGGGGTATGCTGCCCCCTGGGGTCCGGCTTCTTGCCACCTTGCTCTCGTCAAACCCCTGAGGTGCGGCTTCGTGCGGCTTCTTGCCACGTTGTTCTCGTCAAACCCCTGAGGTCCCCTGTACTCCCCCACTTGCGTGGTGCGGCCCTTAGGATCCCCCGTGCGGCTGCTTGCTCCTGCCTGTCGCTCGGCGTCTCCCTCTTTCTGTTGCGTTGCGCACAGCCTTGTTGCGTTCAGCTGCATCCCCCTTCGTCGTCGTCCGGACTACGCTGCACGGTCCCTGCGAGCACAGAACTCCCCTGTACTCCCCCACTGTACTCCTGTCGGGTGACTGCAGAGGTCCACTCGAGGTTGGCATCCCAGTCACCAGTATGCTGCAAAGCCTTGGGCTGGAAAGCAAGGGCCAACCGGCGAAGGCACAGCCACTCAAGACTCAAGGTCCCATGCCAGACCGCAACTCAAGCCGACCGCATCGGCCACAACAACTCCATGCCTCTGCCTGCCGGCCCCAGCGGCCACCAATTGCTCCAACAGTCTAGTCTAGTGTAGTCTAGTGTACCCTTATCAGCCCCAGTCCGCTCCTGCCCTTGCGGCCCCACAGAGAATGAATGCACAGCCGCACAGCAACAAGCCGGAGCGTCTCCGCCGATCCCTTGTCCGCCTACAGGGCAGGGCACGACCC